>JAOTQM010000001.1:0-573065 GCA_026939265.1 Oreonectes daqikongensis
AAAACTCATGTTCCTGTCAGTTTTTTGTTTTCTGGGATGGCTCTGATCATATTAACTCAGAACTGTTGCAAACATGACTTTAACACTCATTTCATGTTCCTGAATAGCTTGTGTTTCAGAAAACAGCTTTATTGATGAACTCATGTTCCTGTCAGTTTTTGTGTTTCTGGCATGGCTCTGATCATAATACTCAAACTGTTGCAACATGACTTTAACACTCATTTCGCTTCCTGGATAGCTTTTGTTTCAGAAAACAGCTTTTATTAAAAACTCATGTTCCTGTCAGTTTTGTGTTTTCTGGCATGGCTCTGATCATAATAACTCAGAACTGTTGCAAACATGACTTTAACACTCATTTCATGTTCCTGGGATAGCTTGTGTTTTCAGAAAACAGCTTTTATTGATGAACTCATGTTCCTGTCAGTTTTGTGTTTTCTGGGATGGCTCTGATCATATTAACTCAGAACTGTTGCAAACATGACTTTAACACTCATTTCAGCTTCCTGGATAGCTTTTGTTTTCAGAAAACAGCTTATTTAAAAAACTCATGTTCCTGTCAGTTTGTGTTTTCTGGATGGCTCTGATCATATTAACTCAGAACTGTTGCAAACATGACTTTAACACTCATTTCATGTTCCTGGGATAGCTTGTGTTTCAGAAAACAGCTTTATTAAAACTCATGTTCCTGTCAGTTTTGTGTTTTCTGGCATGGCTCTGATCATAATAACTCAGAACTGTTGCAAACATGACTTTAACACTCATTTCATGTTCCTGGATAGCTTTTGTTTCAGAAAACAGCTTATTTAAAAACTCATGTTCCTGTCAGTTTTGTGTTTTCTGGGATGGCTCTGATCATATTAACTCAGAACTGTTGCAAACATGACTTTAACACTCATTTCATGTTCCTGGAATAGCTTGTGTTTCAGAAAACAGCTTTTATTGATGAAACTCATGTTCCTGTCAGTTTTGTGTTTTCTGGCATGGCTCTGATCATATTAACTCAGAACTGTTGCAAACATGACTTTAACACTCATTTCATGTCCTGGAATAGCTTGTGTTTCAGAAAACAGCTTTTATTGATGAACTCATGTTCCTGTCAGTTTTGTGTTTTCTGGGATGGCTCTGATCATAATAACTCAAAACTGTTGCAAACATGACTTTAACACTCATTTCATGTTCCTGGAATAGCTTGTGTTTCAGAAAACAGCTTTTATTGAAAACTCATGTTCCTGTCAGTTTTGTGTTTTCTGGCATGGCTCTGATCATATTAACTCAGAACTGTTGCAAACATGACTTTAACACTCATTTCAGCTTCCTGGGATAGCTTTGTTTCAAAAACAGCTTTTATTGATAAACTCATGTTCCTGTCAGTTTTGTGTTTTCTGGCATGGCTCTGATCATATTAACTCAGAACTGTTGCAAAATGACTTTAAACACTCATTTCATGTCCTGGGAATAGCTTGTGTTTCAGAAAACAGCTTTATTGATGAACTCATGTTCCTGTCAGTTTTTTGTTTTCTGGCATGGCTCTGATCATAGTAACTCAGAACTGTTGCAAACATGACTTTAACACTCATTTCATGTTCCTGGGAATAGCTTGTGTTTCAGAAAACAGCTTTTATTGATGAACTCATGTTCCTGTCAGTTTTGTGTTTTCTGGATGGCTCTGATCATATTAACTCAAACTGTTGCAAAATGACTTTAACACTCATTTCATGTTCCTGGAATAGCTTGTGTTTCAGAAAACAGCTTTTATTGATGAACTCATGTTCCTGTCAGTTTTTTGTTTTCTGGCATGGCTCTGATCATAATAACTCAGAACTGTTGCAAACATGACTTTAACACTCATTTCATGTTCCTGGAATAGCTTGTGTTTCAGAAAACAGCTTTTATTGATGAACTCATGTTCCTGTCAGTTTTTTTTTTTCTGGCATGGCTCTGATCATAGTAACTCAAAACTGTTGCAAACATGACTTTAACACTCATTTCATGTTCCTGGAATAGCTTGTGTTTCAGAAAACAGCTTTTATTGATGAACTCATGTTCCTGTCAGTTTTTTGTTTTCTGGCATGGCTCTGATCATAATAACTCAGAACTGTTGCAAACATGACTTTAACACTCATTTCATGTTCGGGAAAGCTTGTGTTTCAGAAAACAGCTTTTATTGATGAACTCATGTTCCTGTCAGTTTTGTTTTCTGGCATGGCTCTGATCATAATAACTCAGAACTGTTGCAAACATGACTTTAACACTCATTTCATGTTCCTGGAAAAGCTTGTGTTTCAGAAAACAGCTTTTATTGATGAACTCATGTTCCTGTCAGTTTTGTGTTTTCTGGCATGGCTCTGATCATATAACTCAAAACTGTTGCAAACATGACTTTAACACTCATTTCATGTTCCTGGAATAGCTTGTGTTTCAGAAAACAGCTTTTATTGATGAACTCATGTTCCTGTCAGTTTGTGTTTTCTGGATGGCTCTGATCATATTAACTCAGAACTGTTGCAAACATGACTTTAACACTCATTTCATGTTCCTGGAATAGCTTGTGTTTCAGAAAACAGCTTTATTGATAACTCATGTTCCTGTCAGTTTTGTGTTTTCTGGGATGGCTCTGATCATATAACTCAGAACTGTTGCAAACATGACTTTAACACTCATTTCATGTTCCTGGATAGCTTTTGTTTCAGAAAACAGCTTTTATTGAAAAACTCATGTTCCTGTCAGTTTTTTGTTTTCTGGCATGGCTCTGATCATATTAACTCAGAACTGTTGCAAAATGACTTTAACACTCATTTCATGTTCCTGGATAGCTTGTGTTTCAGAAAACAGCTTTTATTGATGAACTCATGTTCCTGTCAGTTTGTGTTTTTTCTGGCATGGCTCTGATCATATTAACTCAGAACTGTTGCAAAATGACTTTAACACTCATTTCATGTTCCTGGAATAGCTTGTGTTTCAGAAAACAGCTTTTATTAGAACTCATGTTCCTGTCAGTTTTTTGTTTTCTGGCATGGCTCTGATCATATTAACTCAAAACTGTTGCAAACATGACTTTAACACTCATTTCATGTTCCTGGAATAGCTTGTGTTTCAGAAAACAGCTTTTATTGATGAACTCATGTTCCTGTCAGTTTTTGTGTTTTCTGGGATGGCTCTGATCATATTAACTCAGAACTGTTGCAAAAATGACTTTAACACTCATTTCATGTTCCTGGAATAGCTTGTGTTTCAGAAAACAGCTTTTATTGATGAACTCATGTTCCTGTCAGTTTTTGTTTTTTCTGGCATGGCTCTGATCATAATAACTCAGAACTGTTGCAAACATGACTTTAACACTCATTTCATGTTCCTGGAATAGCTTGTGTTTCAGAAAACAGCTTTTATTGATGAACTCATGTTCCTGTCAGTTTTGTGTTTTCTGGCATGGCTCTGATCATAGTAACTCAAAACTGTTGCAAACATGACTTTAACACTCATTTCATGTTCCTGGATAGCTTGTGTTTCAGAAAACAGCTTTTATTGATGAAACTCATGTTCCTGTCAGTTTTTTGTTTTCTGGCATGGCTCTGATCATATAACTCAGAACTGTTGCAAACATGACTTTAACACTCATTTCATGTTCCTGGAAAGCTTGTGTTTCAGAAAACAGCTTTTATTGATGAACTCATGTTCCTGTCAGTTTTTTGTTTTCTGGCATGGCTCTGATCATATATATGAACTGTTGCAAACATGACTTTAACACTCATTTCATGTTCCTGGAAAAGCTTGTGTTTCAGAAAACAGCTTTTATTGAAAACTCATGTTCCTGTCAGTTTTGTGTTTTCTGGATGGCTCTGATCATATTAACTCAGAACTGTTGCAAACATGACTTTAACACTCATTTCATGTTCCTGAAAGCTTGTGTTTCAGAAAACAGCTTTTATTGATGAACTCATGTTCCTGTCAGTTTTGTGTTTTCTGGCATGGCTCTGATCATATTAACTCAGAACTGTTGCAAACATGACTTTAACACTCATTTCAGCTTCCTGGATAGCTTGTGTTTCAGAAAACAGCTTTTATTGATGAACTCATGTTCCTGTCAGTTTTTTGTTTTCTGGCATGGCTCTGATCATATTAACTCAGAACTGTTGCAAACATGACTTTAACACTCATTTCATGTTCCTGGATAGCTTGTGTTTCAGAAAACAGCTTTTATTGATGAAACTCATGTTCCTGTCAGTTTTTGTGTTTCTGGCATGGCTCTGATCATATTAACTCAGAACTGTTGCAAACATGACTTTAACACTCATTTCATGTTCCTGGATAGCTTGTGTTTCAGAAAACAGCTTTTATTGATGAACTCATGTTCCTGTCAGTTTTGTGTTTTCTGGGATGGCTCTGATCATATTAACTCAGAACTGTTGCAAACATGACTTTAACACTCATTTCATGTTCCTGGAATAGCTTGTGTTTCAGAAAACAGCTTTTATTGATGAACTCATGTTCCTGTCAGTTTTTGTTTTCTCTGGCATGGCTCTGATCATATTAACTCAGAACTGTTGCAAACATGACTTTAACACTCATTTCATGTTCCTGGGATAGCTTTGTTTCAGAAAACAGCTTTTATTGAAAACTCATGTTCCTGTCAGTTTTGTGTTTTCTGGATGGGCTCTGATCATATAACTCAGAACTGTTGCAAACATGACTTTAACACTCATTTCATGTTCCTGAATAGCTTGTGTTTCAGAAAACAGCTTTTATTGATGAACTCATGTTCCTGTCAGTTTTGTGTTTTCTGGCATGGCTCTGATCATAATAACTCAAAACTGTTGCAAACATGACTTTAACACTCATTTCAGCTTCCTGGGATAGCTTTGTTTCAGAAAACAGCTTTTATTAAAACTCATGTTCCTGTCAGTTTTTTGTTTTCTGGCATGGCTCTGATCATATAACTCAGAACTGTTGCAAACATGACTTTAACACTCATTTCATGTTCCTGGATAGCTTGTGTTTCAGAAAACAGCTTTTATTAAAAACTCATGTTCCTGTCAGTTTTTTGTTTTCTGGGATGGCTCTGATCATATTAACTCAGAACTGTTGCAAACATGACTTTAACACTCATTTCATGTTCCTGGAATAGCTTGTGTTTCAGAAAACAGCTTTTATTGATGAACTCATGTTCCTGTCAGTTTTTGTGTTTTCTGGCATGGCTCTGATCAATAACTCAAAACTGTTGCAAACATGACTTTAACACTCATTTCAGCTTCCTGGGATAGCTTTGTTTCAGAAAACAGCTTTTATTGAAAAAACTCATGTTCCTGTCAGTTTTGTGTTTTCTGGCATGGCTCTGATCATATTAACTCAAAACTGTTGCAACATGACTTTAACACTCATTTCATGTTCCTGGGATAGCTTGTGTTTCAGAAAACAGCTTTTATTGATGAACTCATGTTCCTGTCAGTTTGTGTTTTCTGGGATGGCTCTGATCATATAACTCAGAACTGTTGCAAACATGACTTTAACACTCATTTCATGTTCCTGGATAGCTTTTGTTTCAGAAAACAGCTTTTATTGAAAAACTCATGTTCCTGTCAGTTTTGTGTTTTCTGGATGGCTCTGATCATATTAACTCAGAACTGTTGCAAACATGACTTTACACTCATTTCATTTCAGTTCCTGGGATAGCTTTGTTTCAGAAAACAGCTTTTATTGAAAAACTCATGTTCCTGTCAGTTTTTGTGTTTTCTGGCATGGCTCTGATCATATTAACTCAGAACTGTTGCAAACATGACTTTAACACTCATTTCATGTCCTGGGATAGCTTTTGTTTCAGAAAACAGCTTTTATTGAAAAACTCATGTTCCTGTCAGTTTTGTGTTTTCTGGATGGCTCTGATCATATTAACTCAGAACTGTTGCAAACATGACTTTAACACTCATTTCATGTTCCTGGAATAGCTTGTGTTTCAGAAAACAGCTTTTATTGATGAAACTCATGTTCCTGTCAGTTTTGTTTTTTCTGGCATGGCTCTGATCATATTAACTCAAAACTGTTGCAAACATGACTTTAACACTCATTTCATGTTCCTGGAATAGCTTGTGTTTCAGAAAACAGCTTTTATTGATGAACTCATGTTCCTGTCAGTTTTGTGTTTTCTGGGATGGCTCTGATCATATTAACTCAGAACTGTTGCAAAATGACTTTAACACTCATTTCATGTTCCTGGAAAAGCTTGTGTTTCAGAAAACAGCTTTTATTGATGAACTCATGTTCCTGTCAGTTTTTGTTTTCTGGCATGGCTCTGATCATAATAACTCAGAACTGTTGCAAACATGACTTTAACACTCATTTCATGTTCCTGGAATAGCTTGTGTTTCAGAAAACAGCTTTTATTGATGAACTCATGTTCCTGTCAGTTTTGTGTTTTCTGGATGGCTCTGATCATATTAACTCAGAACTGTTGCAAACATGACTTTAACACTCATTTCAGTTCCTGGATAGCTTGTGTTTCAGAAAACAGCTTTTATTGATGAACTCATGTTCCTGTCAGTTTTTTGTTTTCTGGCATGGCTCTGATCATAAACTCAGAACTGTTGCAAACATGACTTTAACACTCATTTCATGTTCCTGGAATAGCTTGTGTTTCAGAAAACAGCTTTTATTGATGAACTCATGTTCCTGTCAGTTTTGTTTTTCTGGCATGGCTCTGATCATCATAACTCAGAACTGTTGCAAACATGACTTTAACACTCATTTCATGTTCCTGGAAAGCTTGTGTTTCAGAAAACAGCTTTTATTGATGAACTCATGTTCCTGTCAGTTTTGTGTTTTCTGGCATGGCTCTGATCATATTAACTCAGAACTGTTGCAAACATGACTTTAACACTCATTTCATGTTCCTGGAATAGCTTGTGTTTCAGAAAACAGCTTTTATTGATGAACTCATGTTCCTGTCAGTTTTGTGTTTTCTGGATGGCTCTGATCATATTAACTCAGAACTGTTGCAAACATGACTTTAACACTCATTTCATGTTCCTGGAATAGCTTGTGTTTCAGAAAACAGCTTTTATTGATAAACTCATGTTCCTGTCAGTTTTGTGTTTTCTGGATGGCTCTGATCATAATAACTCAGAACTGTTGCAACATGACTTTAACACTCATTTCAGTTCCTGGGATAGCTTTGTTTCAGAAAACAGCTTTTATTGAAAAACTCATGTTCCTGTCAGTTTTTGTTTTTCTGGCATGGCTCTGATCATATTAACTCAGAACTGTTGCAAAATGACTTTAACACTCATTTCATGTTCCTGGAATAGCTTGTGTTTCAGAAAACAGCTTTTATTGATGAACTCATGTTCCTGTCAGTTTTGTGTTTTCTGGGATGGCTCTGATATATTACTCAGAACTGTTGCAAAAATGACTTTAACACTCATTTCATGTTCCTGGAAAGCTTGTGTTTCAGAAAACAGCTTTTATTGATGAACTCATGTTCCTGTCAGTTTTTGTTTTCTGGCATGGCTCTGATCATATTAACTCAGAACTGTTGCAAACATGACTTTAACACTCATTTCAGTTCCTGGATAGCTTGTGTTTCAGAAAACAGCTTTTATTGATGAACTCATGTTCCTGTCAGTTTTTTGTTTTCTGGCATGGCTCTGATCATATTAACTCAGAACTGTTGCAAACATGACTTTAACACTCATTTCATGTTCCTGGAAAGCTTGTGTTTCAGAAAACAGCTTTTATTGATGAACTCATGTTCCTGTCAGTTTTTTGTTTTCTGGCATGGCTCTGATCATATTAACTCAGAACTGTTGCAAACATGACTTTAACACTCATTTCATGTTCCTGGAAAGCTTGTGTTTCAGAAAACAGCTTTTATTGATGAACTCATGTTCCTGTCAGTTTTGTGTTTTCTGGCATGGCTCTGATCATATTAACTCAGAACTGTTGCAAACATGACTTTAACACTCATTTCATGTTCCTGGATAGCTTGTGTTTCAGAAAACAGCTTTTATTGATGAACTCATGTTCCTGTCAGTTTTTGTTTTCTGGCATGGCTCTGATCATATTAACTCAGAACTGTTGCAAACATGACTTTAACACTCATTTCATGTTCCTGGGATAGCTTGTGTTTCAGAAAACAGCTTTTATTGATAAACTCATGTTCCTGTCAGTTTTGTGTTTTCTGGGATGGCTCTGATCATATTAACTCAGAACTGTTGCAAACATGACTTTAACACTCATTTCATGTTCCTGGATAGCTTGTGTTTCAGAAAACAGCTTTTATTGAAAAACTCATGTTCCTGTCAGTTTTTGTTTTCTGGCATGGCTCTGATCATATTAACTCAGAACTGTTGCAAACATGACTTTAACACTCATTTCATGTTCCTGGATAGCTTGTGTTTCAGAAAACAGCTTTTATTGAAACTCATGTTCCTGTCAGTTTTGTGTTTTCTGGGATGGCTCTGATCATATTAACTCAGAACTGTTGCAAACATGACTTTAACACTCATTTCATGTTCCTGGAATAGCTTGTGTTTCAGAAAACAGCTTTTATTGATGAACTCATGTTCCTGTCAGTTTTTTGTGTTTTCTGGCATGGCTCTGATCATAATAACTCAGAACTGTTGCAAACATGACTTTAACACTCATTTCATGTTCCTGGAAAGCTTGTGTTTCAGAAAACAGCTTTTATTGATGAACTCATGTTCCTGTCAGTTTTTTGTTTTCTGGCATGGCTCTGATCATATTAACTCAGAACTGTTGCAAACATGACTTTAACACTCATTTCATGTTCCTGGAATAGCTTGTGTTTCAGAAAACAGCTTTTATTGAAAAACTCATGTTCCTGTCAGTTTTGTGTTTTCTGGGATGGCTCTGATCATATTAACTCAGAACTGTTGCAAACATGACTTTAACACTCATTTCATGTTCCTGGATAGCTTTGTTTCAGAAAACAGCTTTTATTGAAAACTCATGTTCCTGTCAGTTTTGTGTTTTCTGGGATGGCTCTGATCATATAACTCAGAACTGTTGCAAAAATGACTTTAACACTCATTTCATGTTCCTGGAATAGCTTGTGTTTCAGAAAACAGCTTTTATTGATGAACTCATGTTCCTGTCAGTTTTGTGTTTTCTGGCATGGCTCTGATCATATTAACTCAGAACTGTTGCAAACATGACTTTAACACTCATTTCATGTTCCTGGATAGCTTGTGTTTCAGAAAACAGCTTTTATTGAAAAACTCATGTTCCTGTCAGTTTTTGTTTTCTGGCATGGCTCTGATCATAATAACTCAGAACTGTTGCAAACATGACTTTAACACTCATTTCATGTTCCTGGGATAGCTTGTGTTTCAGAAAACAGCTTTTATTGATGAAACTCATGTTCCTGTCAGTTTTGTGTTTTCTGGCATGGCTCTGATCATATTAACTCAGAACTGTTGCAAACATGACTTTAACACTCATTTCATGTTCCTGGGATAGCTTGTGTTTCAGAAAACAGCTTTTATTGATGAACTCATGTTCCTGTCAGTTTTGTGTTTTCTGGATGGCTCTGATCATATAAACTCAGAACTGTTGCAAACATGACTTTAACACTCATTTCAGTTCCTGGATAGCTTGTGTTTCAGAAAACAGCTTTTATTGATGAACTCATGTTCCTGTCAGTTTTTGTTTTCTGGCATGGCTCTGATCATATTAACTCAGAACTGTTGCAAACATGACTTTAACACTCATTTCATGTTCCTGGAATAGCTTGTGTTTCAGAAAACAGCTTTTATTGATGAACTCATGTTCCTGTCAGTTTTTTGTTTTCTGGCATGGCTCTGATCATATAACTCAGAACTGTTGCAAACATGACTTTAACACTCATTTCATGTTCCTGGAAAGCTTGTGTTTCAGAAAACAGCTTTTATTGAAAAACTCATGTTCCTGTCAGTTTTGTGTTTTCTGGCATGGCTCTGATCATATTAACTCAGAACTGTTGCAAACATGACTTTAACACTCATTTCATGTTCCTGGATAGCTTGTGTTTCAGAAAACAGCTTTTATTGAAAAACTCATGTTCCTGTCAGTTTTGTGTTTTCTGGGATGGCTCTGATCATATTAACTCAGAACTGTTGCAAACATGACTTTAACACTCATTTCATGTTCCTGGAATAGCTTGTGTTTCAGAAAACAGCTTTTATTGATGAACTCATGTTCCTGTCAGTTTTTTGTTTTCTGGCATGGCTCTGATCATATAACTCAGAACTGTTGCAAACATGACTTTAACACTCATTTCATGTTCCTGGAAAGCTTGTGTTTCAGAAAACAGCTTTTATTGATGAACTCATGTTCCTGTCAGTTTTGTGTTTTCTGGCATGGCTCTGATCATATTAACTCAAAACTGTTGCAAACATGACTTTAACACTCATTTCAGCTTCCTGGATAGCTTTTGTTTCAGAAAACAGCTTTTATTGAAAAACTCATGTTCCTGTCAGTTTTGTGTTTTCTGGGATGGCTCTGATCATATTAACTCAGAACTGTTGCAAACATGACTTTAACACTCATTTCATGTTCCTGGAATAGCTTGTGTTTCAGAAAACAGCTTTTATTGATAACTCATGTTCCTGTCAGTTTTGTGTTTTCTGGCATGGCTCTGATCATATTAACTCAGAACTGTTGCAAACATGACTTTAACACTCATTTCATGTTCCTGGAATAGCTTGTGTTTCAGAAAACAGCTTTTATTGATGAACTCATGTTCCTGTCAGTTTTGTGTTTTCTGGCATGGCTCTGATCATATAACTCAGAACTGTTGCAAACATGACTTTAACACTCATTTCAGTTCCTGGGATAGCTTTGTTTCAGAAAACAGCTTTTATTGAAAACTCATGTTCCTGTCAGTTTGTGTTTTCTGGGATGGCTCTGATCATATTAACTCAGAACTGTTGCAAACATGACTTTAACACTCATTTCATGTTCCTGGATAGCTTGTGTTTCAGAAAACAGCTTTTATTGAAAACTCATGTTCCTGTCAGTTTTGTGTTTTCTGGCATGGCTCTGATCATATTAACTCAGAACTGTTGCAAACATGACTTTAACACTCATTTCATGTTCCTGGGATAGCTTGTGTTTCAGAAAACAGCTTTTATTGATGAACTCATGTTCCTGTCAGTTTTTGTGTTTTCTGGCATGGCTCTGATCATATTAACTCAGAACTGTTGCAAACATGACTTTAACACTCATTTCATGTTCCTGGAATAGCTTGTGTTTCAGAAAACAGCTTTTATTGATGAACTCATGTTCCTGTCAGTTTTGTGTTTTCTGGGATGGCTCTGATCATATTAACTCAGAACTGTTGCAAACATGACTTTAACACTCATTTCATGTTCCTGGATAGCTTGTGTTTCAGAAAACAGCTTTTATTGATGAACTCATGTTCCTGTCAGTTTTGTGTTTTCTGGCATGGCTCTGATCATATTAACTCAGAACTGTTGCAAACATGACTTTAACACTCATTTCAGTTCCTGGATAGCTTTTGTTTCAGAAAACAGCTTTTATTGAAAAACTCATGTTCCTGTCAGTTTTGTGTTTCTGGGATGGCTCTGATCATATAACTCAGAACTGTTGCAAACATGACTTTAACACTCATTTCATGTTCCTGGAATAGCTTGTGTTTCAGAAAACAGCTTTATTGATAAACTCATGTTCCTGTCAGTTTTGTGTTTTCTGGGATGGCTCTGATCATATAACTCAGAACTGTTGCAAACATGACTTTAACACTCATTTCATGTTCCTGGGATAGCTTTTGTTTCAGAAAACAGCTTTTATTGAAAACTCATGTTCCTGTCAGTTTTTGTTTTCTGGCATGGCTCTGATCATATTAACTCAGAACTGTTGCAAACATGACTTTAACACTCATTTCATGTTCCTGGAATAGCTTGTGTTTCAGAAAACAGCTTTTATTGATGAACTCATGTTCCTGTCAGTTTTTTGTTTTCTGGCATGGCTCTGATCATAATAACTCAGAACTGTTGCAAACATGACTTTAACACTCATTTCATGTTCCTGGAAAGCTTGTGTTTCAGAAAACAGCTTTTATTGATGAACTCATGTTCCTGTCAGTTTTGTTTTTCTGGCATGGCTCTGATCATATTAACTCAGAACTGTTGCAAACATGACTTTAACACTCATTTCAGCTTCCTGGGATAGCTTGTGTTTCAGAAAACAGCTTTTATTGAAAACTCATGTTCCTGTCAGTTTGTGTTTTCTGGCATGGCTCTGATCATATTAACTCAGAACTGTTGCAAACATGACTTTAACACTCATTTCATGTTCCTGGAATAGCTTGTGTTTCAGAAAACAGCTTTTATTGATAAACTCATGTTCCTGTCAGTTTTGTGTTTTCTGGCATGGCTCTGATCATATTAACTCAGAACTGTTGCAAACATGACTTTAACACTCATTTCATGTTCCTGGAATAGCTTGTGTTTCAGAAAACAGCTTTTATTGATGAACTCATGTTCCTGTCAGTTTTGTGTTTTCTGGATGGCTCTGATCATAATAACTCAGAACTGTTGCAAACATGACTTTAACACTCATTTCAGCTTCCTGGATAGCTTGTGTTTCAGAAAACAGCTTTTATTGAAAAACTCATGTTCCTGTCAGTTTTGTGTTTTCTGGGATGGCTCTGATCATATTAACTCAGAACTGTTGCAAACATGACTTTAACACTCATTTCATGTTCCTGGGATAGCTTGTTTTCAGAAAACAGCTTTTATTGAAAAACTCATGTTCCTGTCAGTTTTTTGTTTTCTGGGATGGCTCTGATCATATTAACTCAGAACTGTTGCAAACATGACTTTAACACTCATTTCATGTTCCTGGAATAGCTTGTGTTTCAGAAAACAGCTTTTATTGATGAACTCATGTTCCTGTCAGTTTTGTGTTTTCTGGCATGGCTCTGATCATAATAACTCAAAACTGTTGCAAACATGACTTTAACACTCATTTCAGTTCCTGGGATAGCTTTTGTTTCAGAAAACAGCTTTTATTGAAAAACTCATGTTCCTGTCAGTTTTTTGTTTTCTGGCATGGCTCTGATCATATTAACTCAGAACTGTTGCAAACATGACTTTAACACTCATTTCATGTTCCTGGGATAGCTTTTGTTTCAGAAAACAGCTTTTATTAAAAACTCATGTTCCTGTCAGTTTTTTGTTTTCTGGGATGGCTCTGATCATATTAACTCAGAACTGTTGCAAACATGACTTTAACACTCATTTCATGTTCCTGGAATAGCTTGTGTTTCAGAAAACAGCTTTTATTGATGAACTCATGTTCCTGTCAGTTTTGTGTTTTCTGGCATGGCTCTGATCATAATAACTCAAACTGTTGCAAACATGACTTTAACACTCATTTCAGTTCCTGGGATAGCTTTTGTTTCAGAAAACAGCTTTTATTGAAAAACTCATGTTCCTGTCAGTTTTGTGTTTTCTGGCATGGCTCTGATCATAATAACTCAGAACTGTTGCAAACATGACTTTAACACTCATTTCATGTTCCTGGGATAGCTTGTGTTTCAGAAAACAGCTTTTATTGATGAACTCATGTTCCTGTCAGTTTGTGTTTTCTGGATGGCTCTGATCATATTAACTCAGAACTGTTGCAAACATGACTTTAACACTCATTTCATTCCTGGGATAGCTTTTTTTCAGAAAACAGCTTTTATTGAAAAACTCATGTTCCTGTCAGTTTTGTGTTTTCTGGATGGCTCTGATCATATTAACTCAGAACTGTTGCAAACATGACTTTAACACTCATTTCATGTTCCTGGGATAGCTTTTGTTTCAGAAAACAGCTTTTATTGAAAAACTCATGTTCCTGTCAGTTTTGTGTTTTCTGGCATGGCTCTGATCATAATACCTCAGAACTGTTGCAAACATGACTTTAACACTCATTTCAGCTTCCTGGGATAGCTTTTGTTTCAGAAAACAGCTTATATTAAAAAACTCATGTTCCTGTCAGTTTTGTGTTTTCTGGGATAGCTCGTATCATATTAACTCAGAACTGTTGCAAACATGACTTTAACACTCATTTCATGTTCCTGGAATATCTTGTGTTTCAGAAAACAGCTTTTATTGAGAAACTCATGTTCCGGTCAGTTTTGTGTTTTCTGGCATGGCTCTGATCATATTAACTCAGAACTGTTGCAAACGTGACTTTAGCACTCATTTCATGTTCCTGGAAAAGCTTGTGTTTCAGAAAACAGCTTTTATTTATGAACTCATGTTCCTGTCAGTTTTGTGTTTTCTGGGATGGCTCTGATCATATTAACTCAGAACTGTTGCAAACATGACTTTAACACTCATTTCATGTTCCTGGATAGCTTGTGTTTCAGAAAACAGCTTTTATTGAGAAACTCATGTTCCTGTCAGTTTTGTGTTTTCTGGCATGGCTCTGATCATATTAACTCAGAACTGTTGCAAACATGACTTTAACACTCATTTCATGTTCCTGGATAGCTTGTGTTTCAGAAAACAGCTTTTATTGATGAACTCATGTTCCTGTCAGTTTTGTGTTTTCTGGCATGGCTCTGATCATATTAACTCAAAACTGTTGCAAACATGACTTTAACACTCATTTCATGTTCCTGGAATAGCTTGTGTTTCAGAAAACAGCTTTTATTGATGAACTCATGTTCCTGTCAGTTTTTTGTTTTCTGGCATGGCTCTGATCATATTAACTCAAACTGTTGCAAACATGACTTTAACACTCATTTCATGTTCCTGGAATAGCTTGTGTTTCAGAAAACAGCTTTTATTGATGAACTCATGTTCCTGTCAGTTTTGTGTTTTCTGGGATGGCTCTGATCATATTAACTCAGAACTGTTGCAAAAATGACTTTAACACTCATTTCATGTTCCTGGAAAGCTTGTGTTTCAGAAAACAGCTTTTATTGATGAACTCATGTTCCTGTCAGTTTTTTGTTTTCTGGCATGGCTCTGATCATAATAACTCAGAACTGTTGCAAACATGACTTTAACACTCATTTCATGTTCCTGGAATAGCTTGTGTTTCAGAAAACAGCTTTTATTGATGAACTCATGTTCCTGTCAGTTTTGTGTTTTCTGGATGGCTCTGATCATAGTAACTCAAACTGTTGCAAACATGACTTTAACACTCATTTCAGCTTCCTGGATAGCTTGTGTTTCAGAAAACAGCTTTTATTGATGAACTCATGTTCCTGTCAGTTTTTTGTTTTCTGGCATGGCTCTGATCATAATAACTCAGAACTGTTGCAAACATGACTTTAACACTCATTTCATGTTCCTGGAAAAGCTTGTGTTTCAGAAAACAGCTTTTATTGATGAACTCATGTTCCTGTCAGTTTTGTTTTCTGGCATGGCTCTGATCATATAACTCAGAACTGTTGCAAACATGACTTTAACACTCATTTCATGTTCCTGGAAAGCTTGTGTTTCAGAAAACAGCTTTTATTGATGAACTCATGTTCCTGTCAGTTTTGTGTTTTCTGGCATGGCTCTGATCATATTAACTCAGAACTGTTGCAAACATGACTTTAACACTCATTTCATGTTCCTGGAATAGCTTGTGTTTCAGAAAACAGCTTTTATTGATGAACTCATGTTCCTGTCAGTTTTGTGTTTTCTGGATGGCTCTGATCATATTAACTCAGAACTGTTGCAAACATGACTTTAACACTCATTTCATGTTCCTGGAATAGCTTGTGTTTCAGAAAACAGCTTTTATTGATAACTCATGTTCCTGTCAGTTTTGTGTTTTCTGGGATGGCTCTGATCATATTAACTCAGAACTGTTGCAAACATGACTTTAACACTCATTTCAGTTCCTGGGATAGCTTTTGTTTCAGAAAACAGCTTTATATTGAAAAACTCATGTTCCTGTCAGTTTTTTTTTCTGGCATGGCTCTGATCATATTAACTCAGAACTGTTGCAAACATGACTTTAACACTCATTTCATGTTCCTGGAATAGCTTGTGTTTCAGAAAACAGCTTTTATTGATGAACTCATGTTCCTGTCAGTTTTGTGTTTTCTGGCATGGCTCTGATCATATAACTCAAACTGTTGCAAAAATGACTTTAACACTCATTTCATGTTCCTGGAATAGCTTGTGTTTCAGAAAACAGCTTTTATTGATGAACTCATGTTCCTGTCAGTTTTTTGTTTTCTGGCATGGCTCTGATCACAATAACTCAAAACTGTTGCAAACATGACTTTAACACTCATTTCATGTTCCTGGAATAGCTTGTGTTTCAGAAAACAGCTTTTATTGATCAACTGATGTTCCTGTCAGTTTTGTGTTTTCTGGGATGGCTCTGATCATATTAACTCAGAACTTTTGCAAAAATGACTTTAACACTCATTTCATGTTCCTGGAAAAGCTTGTGTTTCAGAAAACAGCTTTTATTGATGAACTCATGTTCCTGTCACTTTTTTGTTTTCTGGCATGGCTCTGATCATAATAACTCAGAACTGTTGCAAACATGACTTTAACCCTCATTTCAGCTTCCTGGGATAGCTTGTGTTTCAGAAAACAGCTTTTATTGATGAACTCATGTTCCTGTCAGTTTTGTGTTTTCTGGATGGCTCTGATCATATTAACTCAGAACTGTTGCAAACATGACTTTAACACTCATTTCAGTTCCTGGATAGCTTGTGTTTCAGAAAACAGCTTTTATTGATGAACTCATGTTCCTGTCAGTTTTTTGTTTTCTGGCATGGCTCTGATCATAATAACTCAGAACTGTTGCAAACATGACTTTAACACTCATTTCATGTTCCTGGAAAGCTTGTGTTTCAGAAAACAGCTTTTATTGATGAACTCATGTTCCTGTCAGTTTTTGTTTTCTGGCATGGCTCTGATCATAATAACTCAGAACTGTTGCAAACATGACTTTAACACTCATTTCATGTTCCTGGAATAGCTTGTGTTTCAGAAAACAGCTTTTATTGAAAAACTCATGTTCCTGTCAGTTTTGTGTTTTCTGGGATGGCTCTGATCATAATAACTCAGAACTGTTGCAAACATGACTTTAACACTCATTTCATGTTCCTGGAATAGCTTGTGTTTCAGAAAACAGCTTTTATTGATGAACTCATGTTCCTGTCAGTTTTGTGTTTTCTGGCATGGCTCTGATCATATTAACTCAAACTGTTGCAAACATGACTTTAACACTCATTTCATGTTCCTGGATAGCTTGTGTTTCAGAAAACAGCTTTTATTGATGAACTCATGTTCCTGTCAGTTTTTGTTTCTGGCATGGCTCTGATCATAATAACTCAGAACTGTTGCAAACATGACTTTAACACTCATTTCATGTTCCTGGATAGCTTGTGTTTCAGAAAACAGCTTTTATTGAGAAACTCATGTTCCTGTCAGTTTTGTGTTTTCTGGCATGGCTCTGATCATATTAACTCAGAACTGTTGCAAACATGACTTTAACACTCATTTCATGTTCCTGGATAGCTTGTGTTTCAGAAAACAGCTTTTATTGATGAACTCATGTTCCTGTCAGTTTTGTGTTTTCTGGGATGGCTCTGATCATATTAACTCAGAACTGTTGCAAACATGACTTTAACACTCATTTCATGTTCCTGGAATAGCTTGTGTTTCAGAAAACAGCTTTTATTGATGAACTCATGTTCCTGTCAGTTTTTTGTTTTCTGGCATGGCTCTGATCATATTAACTCAGAACTGTTGCAAACATGACTTTAACACTCATTTCATGTTCCTGGGATAGCTTTGTTTCAGAAAACAGCTTTTATTAAAAACTCATGTTCCTGTCAGTTTTTTGTTTTCTGGGATGGCTCTGATCATATTAACTCAGAACTGTTGCAAACATGACTTTAACACTCATTTCATGTTCCTGGAATAGCTTGTGTTTCAGAAAACAGCTTTTATTGATGAACTCATGTTCCTGTCAGTTTTGTGTTTTCTGGCATGGCTCTGATCATAATAACTCAAACTGTTGCAAACATGACTTTAACACTCATTTCAGCTTCCTGGGATAGCTTTTGTTTCAGAAAACAGCTTTTATTGAAAAACTCATGTTCCTGTCAGTTTTTTGTTTTCTGGCATGGCTCTGATCATATTAACTCAGAACTGTTGCAAACATGACTTTAACACTCATTTCATGTTCCTGGATAGCTTTTGTTTCAGAAAACAGCTTTTATTAAAACTCATGTTCCTGTCAGTTTTTGTTTTCTGGGATGGCTCTGATCATATTAACTCAGAACTGTTGCAAACATGACTTTAACACTCATTTCATGTTCCTGGAATAGCTTGTGTTTCAGAAAACAGCTTTTATTGATGAACTCATGTTCCTGTCAGTTTTGTGTTTTCTGGCATGGCTCTGATCATAATAACTCAAACTGTTGCAAACATGACTTTAACACTCATTTCAGTTCCTGGGATAGCTTTTGTTTCAGAAAACAGCTTTTATTAAAAAACTCATGTTCCTGTCAGTTTTGTGTTTTCTGGCATGGCTCTGATCATATAACTCAAACTGTTGCAAACATGACTTTAACACTCATTTCATGTTCCTGGGATAGCTTGTGTTTCAGAAAACAGCTTTTATTGATGAACTCATGTTCCTGTCAGTTTTGTGTTTTCTGGGATGGCTCTGATCATATTAACTCAGAACTGTTGCAAACATGACTTTAACACTCATTTCAGTTCCTGGGATAGCTTTTGTTTCAGAAAACAGCTTTTATTGAAAAACTCATGTTCCTGTCAGTTTTGTGTTTTCTGGATGGCTCTGATCATATTAACTCAGAACTGTTGCAAACATGACTTTAACACTCATTTCAGCTTCCTGGGATAGCTTTTGTTTCAGAAAACAGCTTTTATTGAAAAACTCATGTTCCTGTCAGTTTTGTGTTTTCTGGCATGGCTCTGATCATATTAACTCAGAACTGTTGCAAACATGACTTTAACACTCATTTCAGCTTCCTGGGATAGCTTTTGTTTCAGAAAACAGCTTATATTAAAAAACTCATGTTCCTGTCAGTTTTGTGTTTTCTGGGATAGCTCGTATCATATTAACTCAGAACTGTTGCAAACATGACTTTAACACTCATTTCATGTTCCTGGAATATCTTGTGTTTCAGAAAACAGCTTTTATTGAGAAACTCATGTTCCGGTCAGTTTTGTGTTTTCTGGCATGGCTCTGATCATAGTAACTAAAAAATATTGCAAACATGACTTTAACACTCATTTCATGTTCCTGGAATAGCTTGTGTTTCAGAAAACAGCTTTTATTGATCAACTGATGTTCCTGTCAGTTTTGTGTTTTCTGGGATGGCTCTGATCATATTAACTCAGAACTTTTGCAAAAATGACTTTAACACTCATTTCATGTTCCTGGAAAAGCTTGTGTTTCAGAAAACAGCTTTTATTGATGAACTCATGTTCCTGTCAGTTTTTTGTTTTCTGGCATGGCTCTGATCATAATAACTCAGAACTGTTGCAAACATGACTTTAACACTCATTTCATGTTCCTGGAATAGCTTGTGTTTCAGAAAACAGCTTTTATTGATGAACTCATGTTCCTGTCAGTTTTGTGTTTTCTGGCATGGCTCTGATCATAGTAACTCAAACTGTTGCAAACATGACTTTAACACTCATTTCAGTTCCTGGATAGCTTGTGTTTCAGAAAACAGCTTTTATTGATGAACTCATGTTCCTGTCAGTTTTTTGTTTTCTGGCATGGCTCTGATCATAATAACTCAGAACTGTTGCAAACATGACTTTAACACTCATTTCATGTTCCTGGAAAGCTTGTGTTTCAGAAAACAGCTTTTATTGATGAACTCATGTTCCTGTCAGTTTTTGTTTTCTGGCATGGCTCTGATCATAATAACTCAGAACTGTTGCAAACATGACTTTAACACTCATTTCATGTTCCTGGAAAGCTTGTGTTTCAGAAAACAGCTTTTATTGATGAACTCATGTTCCTGTCAGTTTTGTGTTTTCTGGCATGGCTCTGATCATATTAACTCAGAACTGTTGCAAACATGACTTTAACACTCATTTCATGTTCCTGGAATAGCTTGTGTTTCAGAAAACAGCTTTTATTGATGAACTCATGTTCCTGTCAGTTTTGTGTTTTCTGGATGGCTCTGATCATATTAACTCAGAACTGTTGCAAACATGACTTTAACACTCATTTCATGTTCCTGGAATAGCTTGTGTTTCAGAAAACAGCTTTTATTGATAAACTCATGTTCCTGTCAGTTTTGTGTTTTTGGGATGGCTCTGATCATAATAACTCAGAACTGTTGCAAACATGACTTTAACACTCATTTCATGTTCCTGGGATAGCTTTGTTTCAGAAAACAGCTTTTATTGAAAAACTCATGTTCCTGTCAGTTTTTTGTTTTCTGGCATGGCTCTGATCATATTAACTCAGAACTGTTGCAAAATGACTTTAACACTCATTTCATGTTCCTGGAATAGCTTGTGTTTCAGAAAACAGCTTTTATTGATGAACTCATGTTCCTGTCAGTTTTGTGTTTTCTGGCATGGCTCTGATCATATTAACTCAAACTGTTGCAAAATGACTTTAACACTCATTTCATGTTCCTGGAATAGCTTGTGTTTCAGAAAACAGCTTTTATTGATGAACTCATGTTCCTGTCAGTTTTTTGTTTTCTGGCATGGCTCTGATCATATTAACTCAAAACTGTTGCAAACATGACTTTAACACTCATTTCATGTTCCTGGAATAGCTTGTGTTTCAGAAAACAGCTTTTATTGATGAACTCATGTTCCTGTCAGTTTTGTGTTTTCTGGGATGGCTCTGATCATATTAACTCAGAACTGTTGCAAACATGACTTTAACACTCATTTCATGTTCCTGGAATAGCTTGTGTTTCAGAAAACAGCTTTTATTGATGAACTCATGTTCCTGTCAGTTTTGTGTTTTCTGGCATGGCTCTGATCATATTAACTCAGAACTGTTGCAAACATGACTTTAACACTCATTTCATGTTCCTGGATAGCTTTGTTTCAGAAAACAGCTTTTATTGAAAAACTCATGTTCCTGTCAGTTTTGTGTTTTCTGGGATGGCTCTGATCATATTAACTCAGAACTGTTGCAAACATGACTTTAACACTCATTTCATGTTCCTGGAATAGCTTGTGTTTCAGAAAACAGCTTTTATTGATGAACTCATGTTCCTGTCAGTTTTGTGTTTTCTGGCATGGCTCTGATCATATTAACTCAAAACTGTTGCAAAAATGACTTTAACACTCATTTCAGCTTCCTGGGATAGCTTTTGTTTCAGAAAACAGCTTTTATTGATGAACTCATGTTCCTGTCAGTTTTTGTTTTCTGGCATGGCTCTGATCATAATAACTCAGAACTGTTGCAAACATGACTTTAACACTCATTTCATGTTCCTGGGATGGCTTGTGTTTCAGAAAACAGCTTTTATTAAAAAACTCATGTTCCTGTCAGTTTTGTGTTTTCTGGGATGGCTCTGATCATATTAACTCAGAACTGTTGCAAACATGACTTTAACACTCATTTCATGTTCCTGGAAAGCTTGTGTTTCAGAAAACAGCTTTTATTGATGAACTCATGTTCCTGTCAGTTTTGTGTTTTCTGGCATGGCTCTGATCATATTAACTCAGAACTGTTGCAAACATGACTTTAACACTCATTTCATGTTCCTGGGATAGCTTTTGTTTCAGAAAACAGCTTTTATTTAAAAAACTCATGTTCCTGTCAGTTTTGTGTTTTCTGGGATGGCTCTGATCATAATAACTC
Source organism: Oreonectes daqikongensis (assembly GCA_026939265.1). Classification (NCBI taxonomy): domain Eukaryota; kingdom Metazoa; phylum Chordata; class Actinopteri; order Cypriniformes; family Nemacheilidae; genus Oreonectes; species Oreonectes daqikongensis. The sequence continues at coordinate 21,787 of JAOTQM010000001.1, forward strand.
AGAACTGTTGCAAACATGACTTTAACACTCATTTCATGTTCCTGGAATGGCTTGTGTTTCAGAAAACAGCTTTTATTGATAAACTCATGTTCCTGTCAGTTTTGTGTTTTCTGGCATGGCTCTGATCATAATAACTCAGAACTGTTGCAAACATGACTTTAACACTCATTTCATGTTCCTGGGATAGCTTTTGTTTCAGAAAACAGCTTTTATTAAAAAACTCATGTTCCTGTCAGTTTTGTGTTTTCTGGGATGGCTCTGATCATATTAACTCAGAACTGTTGCAAAAATGACTTTAACACTCATTTCATATTCCTGGAAAAGCTTGTGTTTCAGAAAACAGCTTTTATTGATGAACTCATGTTTCTGTCAGTTTTGTGTTTTCTGGGATGGCTCTGATCATATTAACTCAGAACTGTTGCAAACATGACTTTAACACTCATTTCATTTCCTGGATAGCTTTTGTTTCAGAAAACAGCTTTTATTGAAAAACTCATGTTCCTGTCAGTTTTTGTTTTCTGGCATGGCTCTGATCATATTAACTCAGAACTGTTGCAAACATGACTTTAACACTCATTTCATGTTCCTGGAATAGCTTGTGTTTCAGAAAACAGCTTTTATTGATGAACTCATGTTCCTGTCAGTTTTTGTTTTCTGGCATGGCTCTGATCATAATAACTCAGAACTGTTGCAAACATGACTTTAACACTCATTTCATGTTCCTGGAATAGCTTGTGTTTCAGAAAACAGCTTTTATTGATGAACTCATGTTCCTGTCAGTTTTGTGTTTTCTGGCATGGCTCTGATCATAATAACTCAGAACTGTTGCAAACATGACTTTAACACTCATTTCATGTTCCTGGATAGCTTGTGTTTCAGAAAACAGCTTTTATTGATGAACTCATGTTCCTGTCAGTTTTTGTGTTTTCTGGCATGGCTCTGATCATATTAACTCAGAACTGTTGCAAACATGACTTTAACACTCATTTCAGCTTCCTGGGATAGCTTGTGTTTCTGAAAACAGCTTTCATTGATAAACTCATGTTCCTGTCAGTTTTGTGTTTTCTGGGATGGCTCTGATCATATTAACTCAGAACTGTTGCAAAAATGACTTTAACACTCATTTCATGTTCCTGGAATAGCTTGTGTTTCAGAAAACAGCTTTTATTGATGAACTCATGTTCCTGTCAGTTTTGTGTTTTCTGGGATGGCTCTGATCATATTAACTCAGAACTGTTGCAAACATGACTTTAACACTCATTTCATGTTCCTGGGATAGCTTTGTTTCAGAAAACAGCTTTTATTGAAAAACTCATGTTCCTGTCAGTTTTTGTTTTCTGGGATGGCTCTGATCATATTAACTCAGAACTGTTGCAAACATGACTTTAACACTCATTTCATGTTCCTGGAATAGCTTGTGTTTCAGAAAACAGCTTTTATTGATGAACTCATGTTCCTGTCAGTTTTGTGTTTTCTGGCATGGCTCTGATCATATTAACTCAGAACTGTTGCAAACATGACTTTAACACTCATTTCATGTTCCTGGAATAGCTTGTGTTTCAGAAAACAGCTTTTATTGATGAACTCATGTTCCTGTCAGTTTTGTGTTTTCTGGCATGGCTCTGATCATAATAACTCAAACTGTTGCAAACATGACTTTAACACTCATTTCAGTTCCTGGGATAGCTTTTGTTTCAGAAAACAGCTTTTATTGAAAAACTCATGTTCCTGTCAGTTTTGTGTTTTCTGGCATGGCTCTGATCATATTAACTCAAACTGTTGCAAACATGACTTTAACACTCATTTCATGTTCCTGGGATAGCTTGTGTTTCAGAAAACAGCTTTTATTGATGAACTCATGTTCCTGTCAGTTTTGTGTTTTCTGGGATGGCTCTGATCATATTAACTCAGAACTGTTGCAAACATGACTTTAACACTCATTTCAGTTCCTGGGATAGCTTTTTTTCAGAAAACAGCTTTTATTGAAAAACTCATGTTCCTGTCAGTTTTGTGTTTTCTGGATGGCTCTGATCATATTAACTCAGAACTGTTGCAAACATGACTTTAACACTCATTTCATGTTCCTGGGATAGCTTTTGTTTCAGAAAACAGCTTTTATTGAAAAACTCATGTTCCTGTCAGTTTTGTGTTTTCTGGCATGGCTCTGATCATAATAACTCAGAACTGTTGCAAACATGACTTTAACACTCATTTCAGCTTCCTGGGATAGCTTTTGTTTCAGAAAACAGCTCTTATTAAAAAACTCATGTTCCTGTCAGTTTTGTGTTTTCTGGGATAGCTCGTATCATATTAACTCAGAACTGTTGCAAACATGACTTTAACACTCATTTCATGTTCCTGGAATATCTTGTGTTTCAGAAAACAGCTTTTATTGAGAAACTCATGTTCCGGTCAGTTTTGTGTTTTCTGGCATGGCTCTGATCATAATAACTCAGAACTCTTGCAAACATGACTTTAGCACTCATTTCATGTTTCTGGAAAAGCTTGTGTTTCAGAAAACAGCTTTTATTGATGAACTCATGTTCCTGTCAGTTTTTTGTTTTCTGGCATGGCTCTGATCATAGTAACTCAGAACTGTTGCAAACATGACTTTAACACTCATTTCATGTTCCTGGGATAGCTTGTGTTTCAGAAAACAGCTTTTATTGATGAAACTCATGTTCCTGTCAGTTTTGTGTTTTCTGGCATGGCTCTGATCATATTAACTCAGAACTGTTGCAAACATGACTTTAACACTCATTTCATGTTCCTGGAATAGCTTGTGTTTCAGAAAACAGCTTTTATTGATAACTCATGTTCCTGTCAGTTTTGTGTTTTCTGGGATGGCTCTGATCATATAACTCAGAACTGTTGCAAACATGACTTTAACACTCATTTCAGCTTCCTGGATAGCTTTTGTTTCAGAAAACAGCTTTTATTGAAAAACTCATGTTCCTGTCAGTTTTTTGTTTTCTGGCATGGCTCTGATCATATTAACTCAGAACTGTTGCAAACATGACTTTAGCACTCATTTCATGTTCCTGGAAAAGCTTGTGTTTCAGAAAACAGCTTTTATTGATGAACTCATGTTCCTGTCAGTTTTGTGTTTTCTGGCATGGCTCGGATCATATTAACTCAGAACTGTTGCAAAAATGACTTTAACATTTATTTCATGTTCCTGGAATAGCTTGTGTTTCAGAAAACAGCTTTTATTGATGAACTCATGTTCCTGTCACTTTGTTTGTTTTCTGGCATGGCACTGATCATAATAACTCAGAACTGTTGCAAACATGACTTTAACACTCATTTCATGTTCCTGGGATAGCTTGTGTTTCAGAAAACAGCTTTTATTGATGAACTCATGTTCCTGTCAGTTTTGTGTTTTCTGGGATGGCTCTGATCATATTAACTCAGAACTGTTGCAAACATGACTTTAACACTCATTTCAGTTCCTGGGATAGCTTTTGTTTCAGAAAACAGCTTTTATTGAAAAACTCATGTTCCTGTCAGTTTTGTGTTTTCTGGGATGGCTCTGATCATATTAACTCAGAACTGTTGCAAAATGACTTTAACACTCATTTCATGTTCCTGGAATAGCTTGTGTTTCAGAAAACAGCTTTTATTGATGAACTCATGTTCCTGTCAGTTTTTGTTTTCTGGCATGGCTCTGATCATAATAACTCAGAACTGTTGCAAACATGACTTTAACACTCATTTCATGTTCCTGGGATAGCTTTGTTTCAGAAAACAGCTTTTATTGAAAAACTCATGTTCCTGTCAGTTTTGTGTTTTCTGGGATGGCTCTGATCATATTAACTCAGAACTGTTGCAAACATGACTTTAACACTCATTTCATGTTCCTGGATAGTTTTTGTTTCAGAAAACAGCTTTTTTTTAAAAACTCATGTTCCTGTCAGTTTTGTGTTTTCTGGGATGGCTCTGATCATATTAACTCAGAACTGTTGCAAAAATGACTTTAACACTCATTTCATGTTCCTGGAATAGCTTGTGTTTCAGTAAACAGCTTTTATTGATGAACTCATGTTCCTGTCAGTTTTGTGTTTTCTGGCATGGCTCTGATCATATAACTCAGAACTGTTGCAAACATGACTTTAACACTCATTTCATGTTCCTGGATAGCTTGTGTTTCAGAAAACAGCTTTTATTGATGAAACTCATGTTCCTGTCAGTTTTGTGTTTTCTGGCATGGCTCTGATCATATTAACTCAGAACTGTTGCAAACATGACTTTAACACTCATTTCATGTTCCTGGGATAGCTTGTGTTTCAGAAAACAGCTTTTATTGATAAACTCATGTTCCTGTCAGTTTTGTGTTTTCTGGGATGGCTCTGATCATATTAACTCAGAACTGTTGCAAACATGACTTTAACACTCATTTCATGTTCCTGGAATAGCTTGTGTTTCAGAAAACAGCTTTTATTGATGAACTCATGTTCCTGTCAGTTTTTTGTTTTCTGGCATGGCTCTGATCATATTAACTCAGAACTGTTGCAAACATGACTTTAACACTCATTTCATGTTCCTGGGATAGCTTTTGTTTCAGAAAACAGCTTTTATTGAAAAACTCATGTTCCTGTCAGTTTTTTGTTTTCTGGGATGGCTCTGATCATATTAACTCAGAACTGTTGCAAACATGACTTTAACACTCATTTCATGTTCCTGGAATAGCTTGTGTTTCAGAAAACAGCTTTTATTGATGAACTCATGTTCCTGTCAGTTTTGTGTTTTCTGGCATGGCTCTGATCATAATAACTCAAACTGTTGCAAACATGACTTTAACACTCATTTCAGCTTCCTGGGATAGCTTTTGTTTCAGAAAACAGCTTTTATTAAAAACTCATGTTCCTGTCAGTTTTTGTTTTCTGGCATGGCTCTGATCATATTAACTCAGAACTGTTGCAAACATGACTTTAACACTCATTTCATGTTCCTGGGATAGCTTTTGTTTCAGAAAACAGCTTTTATTAAAAAACTCATGTTCCTGTCAGTTTTTTGTTTTCTGGGATGGCTCTGATCATATTAACTCAGAACTGTTGCAAACATGACTTTAACACTCATTTCATGTTCCTGGAATAGCTTGTGTTTCAGAAAACAGCTTTTATTGATGAACTCATGTTCCTGTCAGTTTTGTGTTTTCTGGCATGGCTCTGATCATAATAACTCAAACTGTTGCAAACATGACTTTAACACTCATTTCAGCTTCCTGGATAGCTTGTGTTTCAGAAAACAGCTTTTATTGATGAACTCATGTTCCTGTCAGTTTTTGTTTTCTGGCATGGCTCTGATCATATTAACTCAGAACTGTTGCAAACATGACTTTAACACTCATTTCAGTTCCTGGGATAGCTTTTGTTTCAGAAAACAGCTTTTATTGAAAAACTCATGTTCCTGTCAGTTTTGTGTTTTCTGGGATGGCTCTGATCATATTAACTCAGAACTGTTGCAAAAATGACTTTAACACTCATTTCATGTTCCTGGAATAGCTTGTGTTTCAGAAAACAGCTTTTATTGATGAACTCATGTTCCTGTCAGTTTTTTGTTTTCTGGCATGGCTCTGATCATAATAACTCAGAACTGTTGCAAACATGACTTTAACACTCATTTCATGTTCCTGGGATAGCTTTTGTTTCAGAAAACAGCTTTATTAAAAAACTCATGTTCCTGTCAGTTTTGTGTTTTCTGGGATGGCTCTGATCATATTAACTCAGAACTGTTGCAAAAATGACTTTAACACTCATTTCATGTTCCTGGAATAGCTTGTGTTTCAGAAAACAGCTTTTATTGATGAACTGATGTTCCTGTCAGTTTTGTGTTTTCTGGCATTGTTCTGATCACATTAACTCAAAACTGTTGCAAACATGACTTTAACACTCATTTCATGTTCCTGGGATGGCTTGTGTTTCAGAAAACAGCTTTTATTAAAAAACTCATGTTCCTGTCACTTTTTTGTTTTCTGGCATGGCTCTGATCATAATAACTCAGAACTGTTGCAAACATGACTTTAACACTCATTTCAGCTTCCTGGGATAGCTTGTGTTTCTGAAAACAGCTTTCATTGATAAACTCATGTTCCTGTCAGTTTTGTGTTTTCTGGGATGGCTCTGATCATATTAACTCAGAACTGTTGCAAACATGACTGTAACTTTCATTTCAAGTTCCTGGAATAGCTTGTGTTTCAGAAAACAGCTTTTATTGATGAACTCATGTTCCTGTCAGTTTTGTGTTTTCTGGGGTAGCTCGTATCATATTAACTCAGAACTGTTGCAAACATGACTTTAACACTCATTTCATGTTCCTGGGATAGCTTTTGTTTCAGAAAACAGCTTATATTAAAAAACTCATGTTCCTGTCAGTTTTTTGTTTTCTGGGATGGCTCGTATCATATTAACTCAGAACTGTTGCAAACATGACTTTAACACTCATTTCATGTTCCTGGAATAGCTTGTGTTTCAGAAAACAGCTTTTATTGTTGAACTGTTGTTCCTGTCAGTTTTGTGTTTTCTGGCATGGCTCTGATCATAATAACTCAAACTGTTGCAAACATGACTTTAACACTCATTTCAGTTCCTGGGATAGCTTTTGTTTCAGAAAACAGCTTTTATTAAAAACTCATGTTCCTGTCAGTTTTTGTTTTCTGGCATGGCTCTGATCATATTAACTCAGAACTGTTGCAAACATGACTTTAACACTCATTTCACGTTCCTGGGATAGCTTTTGTTTTGGAAAACAGCTTATATTAAAAAACTCATGTTCCTCTCAGTTTTGTGTTTTCTGGGATGGCTCTGATCATATTAACTCAGAACTGTTGTAAACATGAGTTTAACACTCATTTCATGTTCCTGGGATGGCTTTTGTTTCAGAAAACAGCTTTTATTGATGAACTCATGTTCCTGTCAGTTTTGTGTTTTCTGGCATGGCTCTGATCATATTAACTCAGAACTGTTGCAAACATGACTTTAACACTCATTTCAGCTTCCTGGGATAGCTTTTTTCAGAAAACAGCTTTCATTGATAAACTCATGTTCCTGACAGTTTTGTGTTTTTTGAGATGGCTCTGATCATATTAACTCAGAACTGTTGTAAACATGAGTTTAACACTCATTTCATGTTCCTGGGATAGCTTGTGTTTCAGAAAACAGCTTTTATTAAAAAACTCATGTTCCTGTCAGTTTTGTGTTTTCTGGGATGGCTCGTATCATATTAACAGAACTGTTGCAAACATGACTTTAACACTCATTTCATGTTCATGGAATAGCTTGTTTTTCAGAAAACAGCTTTTATTGATGAACTGATGTTCCTGTCAGTTTTGTGTTTTCTGGCATGGCTCTGATCACAATAACTCAAAACTGTTGCAAACATGACTTTAAACACTCATTTCAGCTTCCTGGGATAGCTTTTGTTTTAGAAAGCAGCTTTTATTAAAAAACTCATGTTCCTGTCAGTTTTGTGTTTTCTTGCATGACTCTGATCATAACAACTCAGAACTGTTGCAAACATGACTTTAACACTCATTTCATGTTCCTGGGATGGCTTGTGTTTCAGAAAACAGCTTTTATTGATGAACTCATGTTCCTGTCAGCGTTGTGTTTTCTGGCATGGCTCTGATCATATTAACTCAGAACTGTTGCAAACATGACTTTAACACTCATTTCAGCTTCCTGGGATAGCTTTTGTTTCAGAAAACAGCTTATTTTAAAAAACTCATGTTCCTGTCACTTTTTTGTTTTCTGGCATGGCTCTGATCATAATAATCAGAACTGTTGCAAACATGACTTTTAACACTCATTTCAGCTTCCTGGGATAGCTTTTGTTTCAGAAAACAGCTTTTATTAAAAACTTATGTTCCTGTCAGTTTTGTGTTTTCTGGGATGGCTTGTATCATATTAACTCAGAACTGTTGCAAACATGACTTTAACACTCATTTCATGTTCCTGGGATGGCTTGTGTCTCAAAATAGCTTTTATTGATAAACTCATGTTCCTGTCAGTTTTGTGTTTTCTGGCATGGCTCTGATCATATTAACTCAGAACTGTTGCAAACATGACTTTAACACTCATTTCAGCTTCCTGGGATAGCTTTTTTTCAGAAAACAGCTTTCATTGATAAACTCATGTTCCTTTTAGTTTTGTGTTTTCTGGGATGGCTCTGATCATATATTAACTCAGAACTGTTGCAAACATGACTTTAACACTCATTTCAGCTTCCTGGGATAGCTTTTGTTTTAGAAAACAGCTTTTATTAAAAAAAATGCATGTTCCTGTCAGTTTTGTGTTTTCTGGGATGGCTCTGATCATATTAACTCAGAACTGTTGCAAACATGACTTTAACACTCATTTCATGTTCCTGGGATGGCTTGTGTTTCAGAAAACAGCTTTTATTGATGAACTCATGTTCCTGTCAGTTTTGTGTTCTCTGGAATGGGTCTGATCATAGTAAATCAAAACTGTTGCAAATATGACTTTTAACACTCATTTCAGCTTCCTATGATAGCTTGTGTTTTAGAAAACAGCTTTTAATAAAAACACATGTTCCTGTCAGCTTTGTTTTTCCTGGCATGGCTCTGATCATATTAACTCAAAACTGTTGCAAACATGACTTTTAACACTCATTTCAGCTGCCTGGGATAGCTTTTGTTTCAGAAAACAGCTCATATTAAAAAACTCATGTTTCTGTCAGTTTTGTGTTTTCTGGCATGGCTCTGATCATATTAACTCAGAACTGTTGCAAACATGACTTTAGCACTCATTTCATATTCCTGGAAAAGCTTGTGTTTCAGAAAACGGCTTTTATTGATGAACTCATGTTCCTGTCAGTTTTGTGTTTTCGGGGATGGCTCTGATCATATTAACTCAGAACTGTTGCAAACATGACTTTAACACTCATTTCATGTTCCTGGAATGGCTTGTGTTTAAGAAAACAGCTTTCATTGATAAACTCATGTTCCTGTCAGTTTTGTGTTTTCTGGGATGGCTCTGATCATAATAACTCAGAACTGTTGCAAACATGACTTTAACACTCATTTCATGTTCCTGGGATGGCTTGTGTTTCAGAAAACAGCTTTTATTGAGAAACTCATGTTCCTGTCAGTTTTGTGTTTTCTGGCATGGCTCTGATCATATTAACTCAAAACTGTTGCAAACATGACTTTTAACACTCATTTCATGTTCCTGGGATAGCTTTTGTTTCAGAAAACAGCTTATATTAAAAAACTCATGTTCCTGTCAGTTTTGTGTTTTCTGGGATGGCTCGTATCATATTAACTCAGAACTGTTGCATACATGACCTCAACACTCATTTCATGTTCCTGGGATGGCTTGTGTTTCAAAATAGCTTTTATTTATAAACTCATGTTCCTGTCAGTTTTGTGTTTTCTGGCATGGCTCTGATCATATTAACTCAGAACTGTTGCAAACATGACTTTAACACTCATTTCAGCTTCCTGGGATAGCTTTTTTTTTTCAGAAAACAGCTTTCATTGATAAACTCATGTTCCTGTCAGTTTTGTGTTTTCTGGCATGACTCTGATCATAATAACTCAGAACTGTTGCAAACATGACTTTAACACTCATCTCATGTTCCTGAGATGGCTTGTGTTTCAGAAAACAGCTTTTATTAAAAAACTCATGTTCCTTTTAGTTTTGTGTTTTCTGGGATGGCTCTGATAATATATTAACTCAGAACTGTTGCAAACATGACTTTAGCACTCATTTCATGTTCCTGGAATATCTTGTGTTACAGAAAACAGCTTTTATTGATGAACAGATGTTCCTGTCAGTTTTGTGTTCTCTGGAATGGGTCTGATCATAGTAACTCAGAACTGTTGCATAAATGACTTTAACACTAATTTCATGTTCCTGGGATGGCTTGTGTTTCAGCAAACAGCTTTTTTTTTGAAAAACTCATGTTCCTGTCAGTTTTGTGTTTTCTGGCATGGCTCTGATCATATTAACTCAGAACTGCTACAAAAATGACTTTAACACTCATTTCATGTTCCTGGGATGGTTTGTGTTTCAGAAAACAGCTTTTATTGATAAACTCATGTTCATCTTTGTTTTATGTTTTCTGGCATGGCTCTGATCATATTAACTCAGAACTGTTACAAACATGACTTTAACACTCATTTCATGTCTCTGGCATTGCTTGTGTTTCAGAAAACATCTTTTATTGATAAACTTATGTTCCTGTCAGTTTTATGTTTTCTGGCATGGCTCTCACCATGTTAACTCAGAACTGTTGCAAACATGATTTTAACACTCATTTTTGCGTCCTGGCATGGCTTGTGTTTCAGAAAACAGCTTTTATTGATAAACTCATGTTCCAGTCAGTTTTATGTTTTCTGGCATGGCTCTCACCATGTTAACTTAGAACTGTTGCAAACATGACTTTAAAGTAATTTTTTTAAGTTGTCCAAAAATGATCTTTTTCAGTGTAGGCTGAGAGATAAGAAAAAATACTTCACACCACTCCAGACATAATACTTTATGAATCAATTTCCAGTACTGTAGTTTAAATCATTTTGAGAGCTTTGTTTTTTTTGTACAGAGTTCGTGTTGAAAGATCACCCAGATCTATCGGCCACTGCAAACGCCATACATTTTTTTTGTATGTTTGTAATCTACATATATTTACATTTACATTTATGCATTTGGCAGACGCTTTTATCCAAAGCGACTTACATTGCATTACACATTATACATTTGTTTATGAGTATGTGTAATCCCCTGTGTAATCGAACCCATGGCCTTGGGGTTACTAACATCATGCTACAGGAAAGTATGAATTATTACTGCATGGAACACAGTATACATGTTCTAATTTTGTATTATTGCATTCAAGACAGTCTTTTTCTGCAGGGTGTAATGTACATTACAAAAACGTTTTCTCCACATTTTCATGTCCTATTTTCTTCATACAATATTTTCTATAGGACAATCAAAATGCATTATGTCATTCTGAAGTTCAATTGTGTCATCTGATGGTCTGATATTCCTCAACCGCACATCCAGAGAATCCCGGAGTACTACTTCAATGTTTCACGTTCAACTAATATTAATGTTAAAATGTCAAATGTCTGTTTAACTAGTAGAAATATTTAATCTCAAATAAATATTTAGTGTCAGATTGCTAGTGTATATATATGTAGTGCAATATAATAGTGGTGTTACAGTACTGAAGTATTTTTTTTTTAAACATTTACTTTTAATCTCAGTATATGCTTGTTCACATTACTGCCAGTGTTGGGTGCAAGTAGTTACTAAATAATTGAATCATAATAAAAATCTTAAATCTAAATTCTTCGTAACAGATTAAACAAGACATTCCTCAGAGATTTTGGTCCATATTGACATGATTTGTCGGCTGCACATCCATTATGCGAATCACACGTTCCACCACATCCCAAAGATGCTCTGTTGGATTAAGTTCTGGTGAATGTGGAGGCCATTGGACAACAGTGAACATTGTCATGTTCAAAAAACCAGTTTGAGATGATTTGAGCTTTGTGACATGGTGCATTATCCTGCTGATAGTCTCTTCAGAAAAGTATACAGTACTTCAAAACTTCTCCTCCCCAACATATTGACATATGCTATTCAGTGTTCAATTTCTTAAGATCCATATACTGCAAGATCATGTATTTTTCCTTGTCTAAACCCTTTTTATAATTTTGTATGTTTGTTATATTATTACTGGAAAAAATATTATTTTATTTCTATTCTAGTCTGGGCTTAATTCTTTTAAGTTTTGTAAACTGTCAACCCTGTTATATGTAATATGTAAATGTATTAATTTTTAAAATAAAATTGAATCTTACATTTTTACCTGTTTGTCTGTTCCCCACGAATCAAACCTACATTGCTAACCTAATGCTTTACTATAGTTGAGCTACAGAAAAACTATTTACATTTTGATGCCACAATGTAATCGAACACTATTGTTAACATTTTTTAAATGAAAAAGGCACTCACTTTGTGAAAAGACTTTGTGACAGGACAAATAATAAACTGATTCTGTTGAATTGTGAACAAATTCTTTTGAACACAGCAAAAACTAAATCAAATCAAGAGAAACCATAATGTTCATATTTCAGAAACAAAAAAGTAAAATAAAAGAAACTACCAATTTTAAAAATAAAATTTATTAGCATCTCTTTAATATGTGTATAAATAAAAACATTTATAAGAAATAATGCATATGTGCCTTATGAGCTGAACAATAACTGGATTATATGTGATACAAAGGAGCAGAGGCTTACTAACCTCTGTTTTTTTTAAACTCTTTTTAACATACTCAGTTTCTTGGTATATGTCTGTGTGTGAATGTACCTCAAAATTCAGACTTTGCAAACAATATCCACACCTATAGGTTTCAATTCTACATTCGGTCAAATGAATAAAAGAAAATTTCAAAACGGCAACAACATGGAGTTTTACAATTTTCATTTAAGTGAGAACTTGCAAAACAGCTTCAATATAAACAAATTAAAAACAGTGACCCAGAGGTGAATGTACATACTTTGTAATTGAAAACTGATAAGTGCCTCACTGTGATGAATATGTCATTTATCCTACAGCAATTCCCATCAATGCATTTCCTGTTTGTCTCGATATAAATATTGGATTACAATAAACAGCAATGTTAGAAGGGTTCAAGTGAGCCAATCCGAGGTTGCACATTTTACAATAAAAATGTGTTACGAATAAAAATGCACAAAAGTGGTAAAATAATAGATACATTTGCATTTGTAATATCTGTCAGTATATGCATTAGACTGGACCTTCACTGTAACATTATTATATAAAGATCACTGTAACACTCTGTAATAAACATTGTGTGGGCTCTTAACTCTTCAGACTTGCCTTAGGAAAGCTGATATTAAAGACCTCCTCCTCTGTCATCCGCAACATGATGGTTTTGGTCATGCCTTCAACACACGGGATAGTTGAAATGAAATAAAAAATACCACTAAAATAAACAGATATGCACACGTAACAAATACTAGCAAAAAAAATCTAAAGCGGCCCGAAAGTTGTCAGTGTTTGGTCTGAGGTAAAAGGAAGTAAAAACGGCTGAAACCAACACATAACACCCAAAATTGTAGACCGCTAGAGGCAACACCATCCTTTCAAATCACAACACTGTGACGCTGCCAAAAACTGTGGTTATACGGTGTTACAATGTAACAATGGTGATTTGGCTTTAAATATAAAACCTTTCAAACTAAAGGGGGAATATATACCAAAAGAATTCTGGGGTTGTTTCAAAAGAAAACTCGGTGATGAAAGAGTGTGAATTAAAAGAGTAAGTGATGAGGGTTAGATGGTGGATCATGACAACCCTGGTGACATCTCTCTAAAGCCAAAAGGAATGAAGGAAGTACACAAGAACGTTGAAGGGTAATGTGCTCTCTGCTCATCCCATGTCTTTAGAGTGCAAAGATACCCTTATTTGATGTGTTGTGTGATACACACACACACATATACATATATAGATAAATAAATATACGTATATATGCATATGTCTAGCTCGGATGTGTCCATAACTCTGAAAAACTAAAACTCTGCGAATTCTTTTGCACATTTCTCTGTAACTGATACACGAATGTCTTCCTCTTCATAGTCGTCAAAGTTGCTTGTGTCGCCAGGACCTCGGCACTTTGGTATGAATGGCGCCTCCACCTGGTGGGTGACAGGAGAGAACGATGAAACAAGACTTTTGGGTTACATTTGTTGATGTGTCTTTACTATTAATCTTCGCTGGATGAGAGTTCACTTTAAACACTCAGTAGGCACCTCGGTAGACATCTACAAATTCTCACTTAACAGAACTTTTGATTACAGAAATAACCCAAAAGAATGAAACTGACTCTGTAACGCCAGATGATATGGTGCTTTACCTTTCTCTCATAGATGGCTATCCAATCCGTTGTAGCAAACCATTTGTGGTTTTTGATATCATTGACACCATTCCTGAGGTTGCCATACCGCTTGGTCAGGTCCACCTGAAGCAGATTCCTCAGCAGATCTTTTAGATCAGAGCTGAAGTGTGAGGGGAATCGTACCTAAAACATTCAAATAGATACCATGACTGTCTATTTATTGTGTGTACATGCGAATCAAATATGTGTGTGTGCAACTCGGCCACACCTTTCCAGACACTATCTTCTCGTAGATCTGAATGGGCTGGTCTGCAAAAAATGGGGGATATCCAGCTGCCATTTCATATATAAGGACACCAAGGGCCCACCAGTCCACAGCCTTGTTGTAACCCTGAATAAACACAAGGATTATTAGACTCGCCTAATTTCTAAATCATTCTAAATTACGGTTCTGACCTTGCTGAGAATGATCTCTGGTGCCAGATACTCTGGAGTTCCACATAATGTCCAGGTTCTGCCCTTTACTCTCTTTGCAAACCCAAAGTCTGTTACCTGTGAAGAAAAAAAGAAAATGTTGAGACAAATGATCTAATTTACCCACTGAGAAATCCCAAGAAAAATCTAATCCTTTTGGACAAAAAGGTCTGTGATCATACTAAAGGAACTGCCAACTATTACTGTTATTTAAAAAGATTTTAAGACTTGTTACAAGTGTCTTGAGTCTTATTTCTGCATTGCATATACTATATTGCCAAAAACTGATAACTACTTTAGAATTAGGTCTTAAATTTAGCAGTTTCATCAATGATAAGCAAAATGTGTTAAGGTGAACAAAAATACTGCACAGTAACTGTTGATCTATGAGGTAAAGTCTAATTATATTTACTTTTTACTACAGTAACTATTGCCTAAATGTATTTAAAGCTGCTCTGAAACAATGGAAAATTGTGAATCTAATAAAGCTGAACTGTATCGGAAATGCAATAATAATTTCATTCTCTTAGAGTTCTCCCTTGCGCTCAAACATGCTTGTGTATTCTGAGCTGTGTGTTGTTTTTGACCTTTGCTCTTTGACCTTAAATTAATTGTTTGAAGATGTTTTTAACTTAAGAGTGCTTTTTGTTGTCCGTTTCCCATAATGCCGCTGGTTACCTGTATGTAGCCGTGCTGATCGATGAGCAAGTTCTCAGGTTTCAGGTCTCTATAAATGAGGTCTAGTGAGTGGAGGTACTCAAATGTCAGGACGATCTGCGCTGCATAAAACCGTGCATGTGGTTCACTGTGGGTCAGAGAAATCACATCTGAGACTTGAAGACAAAACAAGACACATTACAGTTTTTACCATACTGACTAAGACACCGTAGTAATGAAACAAATCGGAGCATGATGTTGTTATAGTGCTCGACATATAGTATCACTAGGCATGGGCCGATATGAGATTTTGATGATATGATAACCTTAAGTCGAACTATCACGGTTTCGTGGTATTGCAATTACAGCTTTAAAATGTGTTCTTTAAAATGTCTAGTTAAAAAAATGCTTTTTCCTCATTGAACACAGTATTTAAGCAACACATAATATTTGAAACAACAGTAAACATGTACAGCAAGTCAGATTAAATCAGTGCTTCCCAAACTTTCTTTTTTAATTTAAATGTTATTTAAAAGCACGCTTAAATATGAGTGCAAACTCCTGAGCGCTCTGGAAGTATAAAGAGAGACAGTAAGTGAATGCCCCCCTAACATTTCTATGATAAAACATGAAATATTTAACTACTTACATCTAGGCCTGTCACGATAGCAACTTTTTGTTTGGCGATTAATTGCATCAAAAATAATTGTGATAGTCGATATTATTGTCATTTTAAAAATATTTTATGCAACTGATTAAGTAATAATATAATATTGCAAGTGCACCCTTTCACAGAACAAAGACATTTTAATATAATATCTGGACATTGAAATTGTTAATAATAACTGGAGTGTAAATATTTAAAGTAAATAAAACCGACACTTCAAGTCTTCAATTAAAATTGGTTGATTTACATTACAAGCCGTTATGATGTTATGATGTATGATGATGTTTAGGGTAAGAAGAGCCCTTCATATGTGAACTTTGGAGAGGGCAGCCCGATTGTATATCATGTGGCCGTTTAAAATACACTTGCCTAATTGAGCAATGAAAAACACGTCTCTTTATCTTGTGTGCGCAAGAGCTTTTGACACACAAACACAGGGCAGCGCTAACAGAGACCTAAACAAATGCATAAACAATGGCGATTTATTGCATCACCAAAAACTATCGACGTTGTGTTTATATATTGTGCAATAATCGATAAATTGATTATTGCGACATCCCTACTTACATCACACTCTTTCACATTTAAAACTCGACTTCTGTCAATAGCAACTCCTGCATTCTTTCATTTGATTGGACAGTGATCCTCGGCTTCCTTCATTTGATTGGCCAACTCAAGGTAGACCAGGCATTTTTTCATGACTTACATGTATTACATACCATGAAAACTATAGAGGTCTAGACATTGGGGACCTAAATGGCGGGTTACAGCTGAACAGTTGGGGGCGCCTGACCGTTATGTTTATGACTGCATAACATCCAATCACAGCAGATTTGTTCTAGCGCCGATCTTTTGGCAATGCTCAAAACATGCTTTAAACTTCACAGAAACACATTTTTGTTTTGTGTACATATATAGATTTTGTATTTATCTGTAATTTGATATATTTTTTTTGATATATGTTATTCTATGTTATCTGTATGCACCTATAGGGTCTGAGAGTAACGCAATTTCAATCCTCCACTTGTATGTACTGTACATGTGGCAGAATTGACAATAAAGCTGACTTTGACTTTTGACTTTGATTTATTACAAGAAATTCTTAATTTTATGTTTTAGAAAACCGAATAGGGCAAGTGTCTGGAAACTCATAATTTTCTCCAAACTAAATTTTCTTTTTTCCATACTAAATTCAGACCTGGAAAACAATATCAAATTCCATACTTTTCCAAAACACATCGGAACCCTGTTAACATCAATGTCTTGTACACAGGGCCCAGGGGTACAGCCAATTTGGAACAGAAAAAAGGTGCTTCCAAAACTGTTGCAACAGAGATGAAAACAAAATTCCTTACAATGCCATTTGTAGAAATAGAATTTAAAACTTTTTCAAAAGCCCCTTTTCCTGTCCCAAAATGACGACTTCTGTTCACAAGTCATTGGTGTTTGGTGATGAGTTCTTTGACACCAAAAGGTGTTTAGCTGGGTTCAGGACTTGGCTTTGTGCAGACCAGTCAAGTTCCTCCACACTGACTGAATAAATTATTTCTATCTGAACCATCTCATACACAGGGGCAGCATTGTCATGAAGGAATAGAAAAGGGCCGTTCCCAAACTGTTGCTATTAAATTAGAAGCACACAATTCCTCATCCTTGATCGAACTCGTGCATGCATAATGTACACGCCCAGCGCTTTGCGCCCGGTGGTCACTGACGTTTGAAAGGAACAATACTTGATTTTTTGTATGATTTATTGAAAGAAATGCAATATAACATACAAAACTGTTTCTTCAGAGGTGTATAAAGGCCGTACGTAATGAACAGTTATGTTTTTATTACCTTAGAATAACCCCGTTTTATCTACATAGGCGTGGGCCTATACATGTGGAATTTTCCATGTTGCGCGGCCATGTTTGGTTACAGCAGCCCTAAATGGACAAACAGCTCACAGAGCGCGGTTCGTAATTCGTAGAGGCAGCTTGCGTCATCACGGAGTTGAAGACCACGAAGAAATTAGTTAGTCGTAGTACGAAGAGAAGAAGTAGTCATCGTCATCTAGCTGAAGCATAGATCGTTCTATTTTTAGAAGTTTTGATACAATGGAGGACCATGCCTATTGTGCACAAGAGCCGACAGAGTGCAAATCTCCGTCGGTGAAGCGCAAATGTGACAAATTAGAGACAAACGACGGCAGAAATCCATGATAAACATCGGTATAGCTATTACCAGATGAAGGCCAAATGTTTCCAACGCGACGCCGAAGTTGCCTGCTGGGCTGGTAAGATAATTTAACTTTAGTGAAAGTGAAACCAGTTTTTTGGTAATGTTAGCATTTGATACAAATGGGCATATAACCTACGAGAGACGAACGTTTTTCCTTATAAGTGTAGAAATAATGTAACTGCATTGTAATTTCACGTGAAGTAACATGACAGTGTCACTGTCAGAATCACAGCCACTGTCTCAGTCGGTGACATGTTTTATTTACTGTTGCGGTCACCGTCGTACTTCGAAAGGGAGGGATGAGCAAATGACTGAGAGATTTATTTGCAAATCTATACTGAAACGCTAGTGGCCGCTAAAAATCCAAAACTGCACCTTTAAAGTCTCCATTTATAATGAGGTGTTTGTAGGTCCCTATAATTTCTGCGATGCTGAAAACGCGGACGGAATCACAGAATCCAGGCATAAAAACTGAATTTGCTGTATGATACAGAATCTTAACCAGAAAGTAGCGCTGAACAGCTAACAAAATTCAAATTGTCCTCTGAATAACGTTATTCATATGCATTATAAATATGTCAGCTGCTTGTTTTGCGTGTCTATGAGTGAAAGAGTGGCGCTGTTGCTTGTACTGCAGTGCATGCATGATGCTCGTGGAGCTTTCAGTGTCCGCACATCACAACGAGGATTGAGGGTCAAACACCCTTTGCGGCGACCCGTCAACATAAAAGTCTGTTTAACTTGAATAAGTTATCAAACACATGTTGTACTATACCAACCCCTTTAATTTTTTTTATTTGATCAGAGTATATTACAGGGTTCTTACACCTTTTCCGTAGTCAAATTCCAGCACAAATGTTTTAATGTTGTTCATATTGTTATCGGAATTGTATCGTATCGACCGAAATGAAAAAAATATATTGCAATATCAATTTTGGCTGTATCGTCCGGCCCTACGTCATGCGCAGCACACTGCCTGGCACTCTCAGAGTAAACATGGAGGCCACAGAAGTTTGTGTTAACCAGGCATGTGATTGGTCAAGAACAAAAAAGAAGGAAATAGGGCGCGCACCCCTACACACATATTAGCCCCACCCTCCACACAATGATACATGTTTTTGTCTTACAGTAAAATGACAATTAAAACATGAAGAGTTGCCGGAGCCGATGGTGTAGTGGACAGTGCTCCGGCATATAGCGTGGTTGCGCTCCGGGCGACCCGGGTTCGAGTCCCGACTCAAGGTCCTTTCCCGACCCCACCCCCCTCTCTCTCTCCCACCTCATTTCCTGTCCTCTCTAGAACTACTAATAATAAAGGCATAAAAAGGCCAAAAATAAATCTTCAAAAAAAAAACACATGAAGAGTTTCTAATGTTCATAATGAAATGTTAAGTTCTAAGTTAAATTTAGTAAGGAGGCTAAATACTATAATCCTGTTGTCTTGAAACAACAATATACAAACCATTATAATTAACTGATACTGATTATTAATATTAGTTTAATCAGTTAAATGTTCAATAGTTTAATAGTCCCCTAAATAATGTTCATAGGATGATACTTGCAAAGCAGTCTTAAGGTCTGTTCACATTGCGGGCGATGCGAAAAAGCGAAACGAATGCCCGACAAACCAAGCTTTCATATCAAGAGCGAAACGATTATCGTCAGCTGCTATTTCACTCCGGTAAGCCAGGTGGCGCTGATGGACAATAAGTCCACTATTGTTGTTTCAGTGAAGAGGACGCTGATGTGACCCTGAGAAACGCAGCTAAAAGATGCAGCCGGAGGCATACAGACTGATGTAAAAAGTAGTACAGTATACAAGTAAACATGACTTCAGTATTTTTTCATGCCTTTGTCATATTTTAAATAGAAAATGCACTTACTGGTTATGATTGTTGTGTTTTTAGCACTACATAAGCATATTTTCAACAGATAGATAATCTAAAATTACTTCAGCAAAGATGATGTATGCAGTTATGTTACAAAGTAATCACGTGGATTATAGACATTTATCTGTGTGATATTTTATTGCTGAATTAACTGTTTTTAACTAAAGGAAATATGAACCACTTTGTACTTTTGTTATACTGAACATCTATTTATTTTGAGCTAAAAATCACAATGTAGGCCTACATAGTTCTTATTTTATAGACTTGTAGTTAATTTTGCAGTGCTTCAAATAATAATATTCATCAGTACGCTTGTTTAAATTAAGTAAATACACTATGTTGGTGTATATGCAACTATGATTAACACCAACCCCAAACAATGTGACAGTTCTTACCTAAAACAATAATCTAAAACAAAACACGAATAATGAAGGTAAGTTAATTAGTAGTATAATTCGTTCCTGTTCAGAGCCACTGTCCTAATCTACCGTGTTTATTGCTAAAAAGTTTGCCATCAGTTTTCTGTGCTTCGCGTCACCGCGTGGCCCGTTTGTGTAACAGCGGTGGCTTCAAGCACGTGATGTAAAGCTCAAATCTAGTTGGACGGCTTGTGTCTTTGTCCAGCGAATATGAAAAAGTTTGACGTACTGGACAAAAAACCTTCGCTTTTTCGGTGTGCGAATGTTCGCGTTCTATGTGAAAGGCTTGATAAGAATCTATTGTTTTTGTTCTTGAATGTTATCACAACGAACATTCGCAGCAAATATTCGCAGCCAGTGTGAATAGGACTTTATGCTGATGTGAAATATGATTTACAAATGTCATCTCTTTTATTTTTATCAGCAATAATTAATTTCACCTTATAATTCGTACACATTAAAATAGAACACTGTGAGCTCATGAGAGTTCCACAAAGAACCGCTAGGTGGTGCATCTAACTCCTGCCGTGGTATAATCAGCATGAATATCAGTATTTGAAAATGCAAAAAATATTTGTACATTTACAATCACATATTTATTAGACCCTTTATTGCAACATGACTTATTAACAAGTAGTAATACAACCATTAGTATTTTTCAAGCCATTAAATTTATTGGCCATTTTGCTATTTCAGTCAACATTGTCACAAATGCATTCGCACAAAACGCATGTAAACGCATTCCAAAATGCACTAACTTACACAGTCAAAACACTGTTCAGTTCCCCACTGAAATGAATGTTAATAAAAATAATAGTATGTGTTTTTATAAGTACTAATCCATCTACAGTATAAGCTATTTGTAGTCTTTTCCACAGACTCTCTGGATGCGAGTGTGCTGGACTCCATGCGGGACTGTGTAAGACCAATATTAGGCTATAACATAAAAGTACCGCAAGAGCGTTTCGAAACCATACAGGGCTGTGTTTCCCAAAAGCATCGTAGCCTTAAAGGCACAGTTTTGGATTTTTAGCGGCCACTAGCGTTTCAGTATAGATTTGCAATAAATCTTTCAGTCATTTACTCATCCCTCCCTTTCGAAGTACGACGGTGGCCGCAACAGTAAAAAAAACATGTCGCCACTGAGACAGCGCTGTGATTCTAGCCACACTGTCATGTTACTTCACGTGAAATTACAATGCAGTTGTAATTATTTCTACACTTATAAGGAAAAACGTTCGTCTCTCGTAGGTTATATGCCCATTTGTATCAAATGCTAATGTAAAAAACTGGTTTCACTTTCACAAAAGTTAAATTATCTTACCAGCCCAGCAGAAAACAGGCAACTTCGGCGTCGCGTTGAAAACATTTGTCCTTCATCTGGTAATAGCTACACCGATAGCTACACCAAAATCCACCGATGTTTATCCTGGATTTCTGTTGTCGTTTGTCTCTAATTTGTCACATTTGCGCTTTACCGATGGAGATTTGCGCTCTGTCGGCTCTTGTGCACAATACGTATGGTCTTCCATTGTATCAAAACTTCTAAAAACAGAATGATCTATGCTTCAGCTAGATAACGACGACGACTACTTCTCTTCGTACTACGACTACCTAACTTCTTCGTGGTCTTCAACTCAGTGATGACGCAAGCTGCCTCTACGAATTACTAAATGCGCTCTGTGAGCTGTTTGTCCGTTTAGGGCTGCTGTAACCAAACATGGCCGCGCAACATGGAAAACTCCACATATATAGGCCCGCGCCTATGTAGATAATACGGGGTTATTCTAAGGTATTAAAAACATAACTGTTCATTACGTACGGTCTTTATACACCTCTGAAGAAACAGTTTTGTATGTTATATTGCATTTCTTTCAATAAATCATACAAAAAAATCAAGTATTGTTCCTTTAAGTTGATCTTAAAGCCATTGTCACCAATGGAGATACGATCATCGTAGGCTTACGATGCTTTTGGGAAACGCAACCCAGAGCAGTCTGTTCTCGCAGCACTTTAATGATGTCATACACCGATCCGTCTGTGCAGCACCCTATAAAATCCAATACAATTTATTATGCTCCAAATGAAGCAGTCGTTCTGCGTGCACGACCGGTTGAATGATAATGCGGCACGCATCGCTAACCCCCCACCCCCTCCATGAAAAAATGTATTGCATTTGCGTGGGTCATCCCACGAGGTCAGAAAATACAGAAATCTGTTAGGAGCTTACATTTTTAAAACAATGTGTAGTGAAAGCCACAAAATATACGAGCTAATGATAAGGAGAAAAAGGATCAGGGGAAAAAAGGCAAAACTGTGGAGCTGTCACCCCAAATGCTGATCAAATCTAGCACTTCACTGTCCCTCCACTGACTAATCTAACTGCTCTACTCCATGTTGTTATGAATTCACGATTATACACATGACGCGGCAGTTCACAGTCACATCAGCGCAGAATTGTGACGCGGGTCGATGTAGAATGACGTAAAAGTCGCATGAAATCTGATATGACTGTTCAGACTGAGGTTGCATTGAGAAACATCCGACGTGTATCCGATTTAGGACCGCATATGAAAGTGGATCAGATTTAAAAAGATTGGATTCCATGTGGTTTGTCCTGTTCACACTGTCATGCAATAAACAAATCTGGGTCAGATATGAGAAAAAAAATCTGATTTTGGTGGCAGTGTGAACGTAGTCTGATTCTACCTGTCTATGGCGATTCTGAAATCGCAAAAGCTTTGATTCTGTATTTTATGGACAGCTCTTCAGTGAACTATGGCTCTTTGATCAGTAGGAACTACTGCTCAATATAAAATCACTGCATGATTGAATCGTTAATAACGTGCATTTGAAAAAGTGACACTCGTCAAATATCATCATCATAAATATACTTCATTATCATAAAAATACCTAAAAAAGGTTTGAAGAACAGTGATAGTTCCAATGTGCATATTCTATGTGTGGAAATGGTTGTTCTTCTGCGTCTGTGACCCAGATTTGGAGTTTCTGCACGAGAGCGCCCTCTGGCTTTCAAATGTGGCGGCATTTACCATAATTCATTGAGAAACTGAGCATATTAATGATTGATTAATTGTCCAGACCCTACCATAAGTGTACATTGGTTGTACTCTCTCGTAATTATGATGCCTGAGTGTATTTAATAATTTACACTATGAATTCAGACACCACTAAAAATGAATGCCCCTCAAAAAAATGCACATATAGGTATAGGAGGCTATTTTGGACATAGTCAGTGTTGTTTAAACATGTTATGTTTAGCCTGATTCTAGCATGTTTTAACATTTTGCACGTAGCTCAAAAACTTTAGCCCTGTGTCCGTAGGCGAGAATAAGTATAAGTAAGAGTCATAAATAGTATGTCCAAAACCTCAGTGTGCAGAAAACAGTAGGCGAGATATACCCGTATACTACTTCTGCAAAGATGGCGGATGCCGTATGTCCGAAGTGTATGCATACTACTCCCACTCATACTATATAGAATGTGCTGTTTTATCGGTCGATAGGTATGTACTTATTCAAATTAAGTACGTACTGCCAATTTCATCTTAGTGACTCAATGGTGTGAACACAAAATTTGGTAACACTCTTTTCTAACATGCATTTTTATCTTACATTCAAAAAGTTCAGTTTAATGTGTCGGCATGTTCTGTTTCCAGCTTTTTGCACCAAGTGAGTTGAGTTTTAAAGACAAAATTCAAAGTTAAAACTAACATATGTTGGTGCATTACATCTGCTCAGCTGTTTTGTACGTGACCCTAAATAAGCATAACTATACAGGGTTTTCTAAAGACAGAGTAGTCTAGCAGTCAATCAGATAACTGACTAGCTGAATCTCAAAATGTTGGATTTCTTTTAACAGTCACCTGAACCTTCCGATTCTTCTAAGATGTGAGAACATCTCGCCTCCTGGTACATATTCCATCACCATATACAAATTGGAGTTGTCCTATGTAGAAAAAAGGATTAGAATTTAAAAAAATTTACCCATAACATTTGATTTTCAGTGGTCAAAGCAGATGCTCAACTGGTTTTGATGTACACTGGATATCAAATATTGACCTTAAGGCTAATGAAAGAGGAGCAGGAAGGGTCTTTATGTTATTCAAGGTACCTTAAAGGCATATTCCAATCTGACGAGGAACGGGAAGGACACTGCTTGCAATATTTTCTTCTCATTTAACGTGTGTTCCACTTGTTTCAATTTCACCACCTAAAAAAGGAAAACAAAAAAAAATTCGTAATAAAAGTCTCTAAGCAGGCTTAATTAGCATCAGAAAATTATCAAAGACAGCATCTGTGATATTGTGTTAAACACAACAACTGATATATGGTAAAAGAATAACTAACATGTGAAGTTACAACAAAACCAAAAACCAACCTTCTGTTTGTCCAGAATTTTCATGGCGTAGAACTGATCTGTTGCTTTGTGTTTTACCAACATAACTCTGCCGAAGGATCCTGTTCCCAGAGTCTTCAGTCTGTCAAAGTCATCTAAGCCAGTTGTGCTCTATCACATGCAGCAAACATTAAATGGCTTTACTTGCAGAAATGTAGGAAATGGAAACTATTCAGATAACAATGTATAATGTACCGTAATATTTTACAATAGAGGTACAGAAATGCTCTTTATAGAATATGCTATGGCAGGTGTTTTATTCAATGTATAGTAATTATACAACAACTGTGAAAACAAAGAATTGTTACACAGCTTGAGATTCTCATGTCTGATGTTATAACAACAAAATAGATGCAGTTTCATTTTGACTTTGGGGGGGTACATTTCCATACAATCCATATGCCCCTAGTGGTGAAACGGATCACGGTTGATCTACGATTCGGAATGCACGTGACCCGCGGATTAACTGTAAATTTATTCATTGTAGAGTAAAAGATAGTAACTCCGTAATGCATTTACATCGACGAGAGAAAGTCAGTTAACATACAGGTGCTGGTCATATAATTAGAATATCATCAAAAAGTTGATTTATTTCACTAATTCCATTCAAAAAGTGAAACTTGTATATTATATTCATTCATTACACACAGACTGATATATTTCAAATGTTTATTTCTTTTAATTTTGATGATTATAACTGACAACTACTGAAAATCCCAAATTCAGTATCTCAGAAAATTTGAATATTGTGAAAAGGTTCAGTACTGAAGATACTTGGTGCCACACTCTAATCAGCTAATTAACTCAAAACACCTGCAAAGGCCTTTAAATGGTCTCTCAGTCTAGTTCTGTATTCTACACAATCATGGGGAAAACAGCTGACTTAACAGTTGTCCAAAAGATTCCTTGTGTCAAGCCACTCTTTAACAACAGACAGCGTCAGAAACGTCTCGCCTGGGCTAAAGACAAAAAGGACTAGACTGCTGCTGAGTGGTCCAAAGTTATGTTCTCTGATGAAAGTCAATTTTGCATTTCCTTTGGAAATCAGGGTCCCAGAGTCTGGAGGAAGAGAGGAGAGGCACAGAATCCACGTTTCCACAGTCAGTGATGGTTTGGGGTGCCATGTCATCTGCTGGTGTTGGTCCACTGTGTTTCCTGAGGTCCAAGGTCAACGCAGCCATATACCAGGAAGTTTTAGAGCACTTCATGCTTCCTGCTGCTGACCAACTTTATGGAGATACAGATTTCATTTTCCAACAGGACTTGGCACCTGCACACAGTGCCAAAGCTACCAGTACCTGGTTTAAGGACCATGGTATCCCTTTTCTTAATTGGCCAGCAAACTCGCCTGACCTTAATCCCATAGAAAATCTAAGGGGTATTGTGAAGAGGAAGATGCAATATGCCAGACCCAACAATGCAGAAGAGCTAAAGGCCACAGAGCAACCTGGGCTCTCATAACACCTGAGCAGTGCCAGAGACTGATCGACTCCATGCCACGCCGCATTGCTGCAGTAATTCAGGCAAAAGGAGCCCCAACTAAGTATTGAGTGCTGTACATGTTTTATACTTTTCAGTTTGCCCAGATTTCTAAAAATCCTTTTTTTGTGTTGGTCTTAAGTAATATTCTAATTTACTGAGATACTGAATTTGGGATTTTCAGTAGTTGTCAGTTATAATCATCAAAATAAAAGAAACAAACATTTGAAATATATCAGTCTGTTTGTAATGAATTAATATAATATACAAGTTTCACTTTTTAATTGGAATTAGTGAAATAAATCAACTTTTTGATGATATTCTAATTATATGACCAGCACCTGTACATACTCCATGATCACCACCTCATAACACCCGTCACATTTATAATCTGATCTCTAGAGATCCATTTGTCAACTGTTTACTCTTACTGCACGTTTATATCATATTTATTTTGTTATACATACTGTAATTTTTTTAATAATGCATGCATACTATGTCATCAAACATTTTTGTTTTAAATAACTGTTTAAAAACATATCTCCAGGGTATTTTCACAAAAATGTAAAAAAAAAATGTAAACTGCAAATATTACAATAATAAAATTATAATGAGCATTTACATTAGAAAAAGATTCGTCAATAATCTGCAGTTCACATGCATTCCGAGATGCGATTCGTACAGATCAACTAAGATCCATTTCACCACTACTGAATAATAAAGTCTGTGGTACAATCTGAAAGAAACTCACGAAGCTGATTGGCTGCAATCTACGCTGCATGATGTTCTCATTTGTAGTCCCAATGAAGCGAATGCTCATTGAAATGCTCCTGTTTGTTAAAAGAAAGAACTACAATACCACGAAATCAAACAGAAGCATTTCAGTGAGCATTAGAGGTAGTGTTACATGGCCGTAAGAAAATTAAGACCCGTTTAAAATTATTTAAGGCCTAGAACACAATACTTCAGTGAATTTAAGACATTTTTAGGCCTAAAATTTAGATTTAGATTAAAACTTTTTAAGACCCTGCGGAAACCCTGTCATTATAACTGATAGAAAAACAAAAACCCTGCCCCTTACCTGTGGTGGAGATTCCCATTTTCTCAAGAAGTCTTCTTTGGCTTTGGCTAGAAACTCTTTTACTACATGCAAAACAAGAGGAAATACAGTTGTAAGCACTGAAAGCAGCCATTCAGATGTCTTTTAAGGACAGTGAGTGCCATCAAGCAAATGCTCTCCGTTTATGTAGCTGGATCATAGCACAGCCACCCAACCAACATCAAAAGACACGTAATATCAACTTAACATAACATAAAAAAGGAAGCAATAATTTTTCTAGCTACAACCATATCCTACACATCAAAACCAGGCAATCTTACAAGGATTAAAAATACACTTGTGATGCATGCATGTCTTTTGCAGTTAATATACACAGGAGCACAACATTACAGGGGTAAGTTAAGACAATCCAATGTAAAATGAAAACAACACAGCAAACGTCAGTCAACCGCAGTGACGGAAACACAATGAGCAAAAAGACCATTGTCATTAAGAATTTACTGAGCCTTTTCTTGCAGAGTTCACATGACAGCTTTCCGTCACCGCGGTCTCCTAATGCAACTATGATCATACCAAAAGTCTCTATAGATCACCAAGGAATTCAGGAACATTCACCGACATGGATGAGATGATGGAGAAACAGACATAAAGAGATAAAGAGAGACACGGAGAGAGAAAGATTTCTGTCAAACATCACATCAGTTAAGCTGTGCAAGACATGGATTAGACACACAGGTTTATAAATAAACAATAAAAAAAGCCTAAAAAAACAGAGCAGCTCGACAACAAGCAAATGCTGACAGAAAAGCCAAGAGTTAAGCACTAGTGCTGCATAAGACTAGAGAGGCAGCAGGGCTCCAGACTAGAGGTCGACCGATATGGGTTTTTCTCTGGCCGATGCCTAGGGATGAAATTATTACCGGTTTCACGATAAACTACGCTAAAATGTCCTGACGGTTAGTATTACCGTTTAAAATTTAATTATCATCAAAACCGGATATGATTAGCGAGATTTTGACAACTCGCTGTGAAGCCAGCATCTGTCTGATTCAGGCGCAGCATGCGACGTTGTTTTTTGCACGAGAAGACATGGGAGAAGGCAGTGACAGCACTCGGGAGTCCAAAATTTTGGATTTTGGAGTCCCAATGGCAATTTAATTGAGGATGGTCAGCCTGTCTGTAGATCTTGCAAAAAGAAAGTCGCAGCAAAAGGGGGAAGCGCGTCAAATCTGCTGAGTCATATTTGTGAACACCACCTGCTGTTATATAGCAATGTAAGGAAAGTAAACTTTTACCTCAATACCAAAACTAACTTGGCCAAGTAATTGCACAAAAAAATATTGATTCGAAATGAAATACTTTATTATCTTACTTGCAAACTTTTCTTCGCAAAGATTGCGTTAATCTTACATCAAATGGCATCCGCGTCGCCACAGTGATACATGCGTATGGATGTGCGCTGTTTTAATGCGTTTGCGTTGCGATTGACGACAGAATCACGTATTCCTGTAGTTTACTCATCTTGATTCCTGACCCAAAAATATTTTGTTTATATAAAGTGTGTGGATGTGCGTGTGTGAGAGAATATTATTATTATCAATAATTATGTGCTTTAAGCACATAATTATGTGTCCGGGATGCTCGTAAGTGTAAAGAAGCAGATGCATTAAGTGCATCATTCTGTGTCCAGGATGTGCATAAGTGCTTTTATGCCACTCTGCATTTGAGACTTTATGCTGTGATAGTTTTGTGCAATAAACAGAGATAGTAGTATTTTTACCTTTAAAAAGGTTTAAAAAAAACAACATCTATTTATCAAATGTAGTGAAGTAATTGTTTTCCAAAGTAAAAACACTCTGATAAAGTACAGATATTTTAAAATGTACTTGAAAGTAAAAATTCTTAAATGCTATCCACCTCTGGCAATAAAAGATAAAAGTATGCAATTACTTGAATGAAACACTGCCATTACCACTATCATTACCTTAGGGGGGCGACCCGCCCCTCCAACGGCACCTCCCGACCCAATTGAAGGTCAAGTAAAATTTTATTTTCTATATAGTGCCAGACATAAGAAAAGTCATTTAAGGTTACTTTGTTCTTTTATTAAACAAACTAAATAGCATTATGTTATCTTATTTACACTGCAGCATGTCATTACTGTCTCTACATTGTGGCGCGTTTAAAATCCTCCGCTGTTCTCCTCCAGACACGTGCGCGCACACACCGCTAAGCACACTCCCACCAGCGGACAAAGAGCGCATGTCAGAAAATGTTGCGTTAACATAGGCGAAATTTGCGGGTAGACAGGTGTGACATGTCCCCACCACTTTTTGGAAGAAATTAAAAAATGCTTGCGGAAGATGTGTATTGTTTATCTAAAACTCGTGAAAAACGCAGGATGCGCATTTTCCCGTTGCTCGCACTCATAAGTTATATTTGTGAAAGACAGAGAGCCGTGACTCCAGTTTGAAATGCATGCAAGTCCCCACTACCACACTGCGCTTTAAACACCTGAAAAGCAGATTCAAATATTTATTTATTAGATGCTCCCATACAGTAAAGAAATTGCAACATTCGCTATCCTGTTCGAAGTCTAAGTGCTGAAAAGACGCACGCCCTGCTTCTGACAAGAAGCAACAGTCCAGTCACTCACCACCGGATGACAGGTTTTCGCAAAGCGACTCTGCGAGACATAGTGAACCATTTAAAACATCAGACTATTTCTGCAGTTTTAATTGAGCAGCGCGTCTACATAAACGAGGTGTACACATCACGTGCACTCAGGGACATTTATGTTAATTATATTTTGCCGCTATATCGTTCAATATATTCATTTAGCACCAAATCGTGCTTCACCGTAACCCTTTCCGCTCCGTGAGCGCTGCTTCCGCCAAGATGCGTCGCATTAGACCTGTAGACACCAAGAGCAATAAATAAATAAATGGACACTTTTACTGTAACGCTCAAGTAGCTAAACGAAAATGCAGCAGTAGCTTATAAAGTATTTTTAGCTGTCAGTCATTTTACTGTTTGCTATATAGGATTGTTACAGAATATAAACCATAACATCTTGTATCTACATTTAGCATTAATGATATTAATAATATTAATAGCATTAATAATCAATATGTTAAGAACATTTATCAATAAATCATGTTTTAATCTGAAAGATTATTTAGAATCAGTTTTAGTATGATTGGAAAGGCTACTCATTAGTAACTATGTAAGTACTTCCGCTAATGATAAATTCATGTCAGTTGTTACATTTTGTTGTCAGTCGTTTTTTATACTAAAATAGACCACTAGGACTTCACTTCAGCACCAGAGCGCCTGCAACACATTTTCTCAGTTATTAGGCCTTTCTATGTTTCATACATAGGCCTACTTTGGATATCAGAATATATAATAAATGACCTCATAAAACATCAAATTTGTACTTTTTATATACATATTCGACTGGGTTAAATGGTTTAATATTATTTATTAATAAAAGTATTTTCTGGACCTTCGTCACAAAGAAAATATAGAGACCGCACCATTCAGCCACCCTATCTCAACCCCCCCCCCAAAGCCGTATACCTAGGGGACACACTGAAACGGTATGTGTATTTTGCCAGACCGTCAGAGGACAGCACTGAGTCACGTTCGACCGGGCACCCAGAGTTAAAAAATGCTCAACTTGGTGTAGAACGTTCAGCTCATATGCACATGCAGCCAGCGTTTTCAGACGTTCCTGGCGTTTTCATGGCTTTATTTCAACATGCAAACAGCAGCATGAGCATACAGAAGAAATCGACAACTGAACTCCATTATCAAAATTTCATGCACCTGCCGGGTTACTGACAATAGAGAAAAACGCAATAAAATGATATAAAACACAGAATATCGGCCTGCAAAAAATATTTTAACTTAAATAATTAACTAAGTAAAATGACAAAATCAAAACACACTGACACTTTGAAGAACTAACATTTCCCCCGTCAGTATAAGTCTTTTTTCATTAAATAAAAATAGCAGGCCTACCTCAATTTGTCTAATTTTTATTTACAAAAGTAACGTCTACGTGATTTGGGGGCAGCCTGGAGCACGGTAATGCAGACATAACGCCTCGGGAAGCGTCGTACAGGGCCTGCACGGCAAAACCCAGGTTATTCTGCGGGTTCTGCTATGGATCTTGTTATGAAATTAACAGTTACATCAAATTAAAACCGGCTTTCACTCGCTTGCTTGGTGTCGGAGCGCGCGCAGATTGGCGCAGTTGCGGAGAAACAGCCATTCATTTGCGCACATCTTCTGAACGCGCATTTAGTGCAGCTGTACACATCTTCATCTGGACAATCTCAACATGTTAGTTTTCCATCGACGAGTAGGAAAAAGTAACTTTTTTTAATGTCAATCAGAATAGGAAAGCTGAGGTAAGTTTAAACGGAATTGTTAAGGGATGTATACGGGTTAAAACGCAAATGACTGAAGTTGTCACTGCAACAATTTTTTTTATTTAATATTTAACTTTCTGATATTATTTAGGTTTTCATTATTTACTGATGTTCATTAAAATGTTTTATATGCTGTAGTGTGCCGCTTTTCACTGATGAATTTGCGCATTAAACACAGACGGATGTTTCATCCTTATTTATTTCAGATATATGTATTTAAATATGTCTGTAGGCACGTAGGCTACATGACGTGTGGTTGCACGTGTTGGCACGCCCCCCGAGTTAACAAATATTTAACCATGCAGCAATAAATACATAAATAAACCGTTTAACTGATAGTATTAAACGGTCAAAGTTTTTTCTTTCGGTTAACGGTTAATATGAGCATCCCTAATGGGGGATGATGTATATTGCGGTACACGTTAATTATGCATGTATCGGACGCTTCTGATATCGCGACAGTTTTATGCACAGCTCTTTTGTGAACTACGGCTTTTTGATCAGTAGGAAGTGCTGCTCAATATAAAATCACTACGAGATTGCGTCATTCATAACGTGCATTTGAACACAGAATCTAAACATGCATCTAAACACTCGTCAAACATCAACATTATAAATATACTTTATTATCATGAAAATACCTGAAAAGGTTTTAAGAACAGCGATAATATATGCCCACTGGCGTGTCGCCCATAGTTGGAGTTTCTGCGCAAGAGCAGTGCATGTGCCGTTGTGCCCGTTCTGTCAGCGCGGTTTGAAAATTTGGGTTGCACACGGGCCGTCATAGTCTCGCCAATGAATGGGAAACACTGTAGTCTGAACAGCAAAAACACGTGTAATCTGACTTCTATATAACCAACAAAAACCACATTCTGAAATCTTATGAGATTTTTTTCATATTCTCCTATGTCATAATGTTTTATCATGTTTTACAGCAGAAGTAAATACAGCAGGGCTTTTAATTGATGTGATTCACCTCATAAGTTACAAAATAACATCTAATTGTGCAATGCTTGCAAAAAGTATTTTGGCCACGCAGCATACGTATTTATCTCCAACAGCCAGTTTCTGTTGCTGTGAATGGTATACATTATTTTTTCGGCAGCAGATGTCCATGGGTGGATTTTTCTCCTGTCTCATCCTTTTATGGTATGCTCTCGCTGCACAAGTATGTGCAGGCCTGGAATGGGCCGTTTGAAAAGTATGATTCCTTATGACAGGAGACATTTGACTATACAATGAACTTACAGAAATGTTAAGCTAAAAAGGTTTAAAAGGTAATGTTTATTTTAAAAATCTTTACAGAAAGTGAGTTAAATACAGTGTTTGTGATAGCAATGTTTAATTGATTACTTAATATCTGATTTTTATCCAAAAAGTTATGAATTAAGCAAGTAAATAAGGAATCTATGAAAACTGTCTCCTTACCATACCCAATTACTATAAGCCATGCTTACTGTAATAATATTAATATTTTATCATTTGAGCTGTTGGTTCCATCATCACGGAAACTGTCAGTTTGGCATCATTTGTCGACTGAACTTTTGAACAGTTTTAGGCTTCAACTGTGATGGCGATATAAAGGCAAACTTCCAGCTTTAAAATACTTTACCCTATTCCAGTTTAATATGCATAGACAATGGCAAGAACCTAGGGCTGGGCAATTAATTGAAAAGTAATCGAAACAGACATTCAGAATCTCTAATCGACTTAATTTTCCCATGTCAGTTATTTCAATTACTTTCTGATTTAACATCCATGTAGACAGATGCTGCTTCCTCACTTCAAGAGACTTCAAATACTTTGTTTATGGGCGCACACGTATATTTAAGACATTATTAGAAACTGTAAGTGGTCTACTTTTAGGTCTGTACACTCACAACAACAACAAAACGTTGTGATTTTGTAAAATAAAGAAAATAAACAGGACGCGTTATCAGCCGTCTCTGTCTCCGCTCTGCTAAAGAAAGCTTAAAATGTCTACTTTTAAATGATCCTATTCAGATTGAAATAAAATATTCTGTGTTTATATAATGTGCATTAAAGACAGGTACAGTTGATACAAGATGTATTCCTTATCTGCTCTCGTTTAGTCATCACAGTACGTTTAGTCCAAAAATGTACATATTGGGGGAAATATAGATAAACTGAAACACATTTACTTTATATTTCTTTAGACAGACTGATGAGCTCCGTTCAACTATAAAAACTCTGCTCAACTCCACCGTTTCCTTCACGCGACCGCTCTTATGACTGCAGGATCCTAAAGTACACCCGATTTCTCACGACACAAGCAGACACATGATTTGCTGATTTGTGTTGCATTTGTTCTCCTGTCTTCAGAGGAAATTATACAAAAAAATAACACAAATTTGTTTATTGTTCCAAATGTTTAATAAATAACCATAAATAGTTTGTATTTCCTTTGATTATTTTAAAATGTAAATGTAAATATAAAATAACATGAGATAAAAATTCATTAGAAAGGAATGTTTCAATAGAAAAAGTACACCACCTTGTGCATATTTACAGTACAAAACTTGTCAGTGAACTACACGGGGCGAAAAAAATAAAATAAAAAAAACAAAATAATCGTTCAATAATCGTAATCGAGAGAAAATGTTAAATGAATCGAGATTTTGATTTTAGGCCGAATCGCCTAGCCCTACCCCATTTAAAAGTAGTTTTGTTACAAATGCGTTTTAGGTAGAACACCTAAAACGCATGTTTTAAATGAACTGTTGGCCCAAATAACTATAAATTATATATGTTTAGAAAATTTCCTGTTTTGTATTTACTTAAACAGTACATAAATTGTAACAACTGCAAATTGTCCTACTGAGGTACTTTCGCTTTGTATAAAAGTGCAAATAAACTCAACTGAAGTTAAAGTGATCCGATCAAGATTCCTGTTCAAGTCCACAATGCATTTAGAGCTGTAGGCCCATCACACAGAGCAGTGCATGCTGGGTAAGGATTTGTTACACTCAAACAAATATGCCTGAAGTTGATTGCATCAAGCCTTTCAAATATACTAATGACTCTTATCCTCTGAAGAAGGTCTGATGACAAGCTGTTCAGCCTGGACAGGCTCTTTGTGTTACTGAGATTAGGTGACTTGGGTAGTTTATATGGCATTATGAGAGCAGTGTTAATCACAACTATGTTTTCTTAGAGATAATCATTTCTTGACTGTATACAAATTTAAGACAACAATCAATAAAAACAAAGTGCCATATAGAGGAACCCAAAGTTAGGGGTTGGTTGGCTTGTTTAGTTTAGAAAGTTTGCAGACATTCTGGAATCGATCAAACAGCTTTTGTTATTTTTTTGTAATATGAAAGTGTGCACAATTTATACATACGCTTGTTGAGTCCTATAGTGATTTGAGTTTCAATTTGAAGTTTCTCCAACAACACTTTGCACTCGCATCACCAATAACAATAGTGTTTTCAATCAAGTTTCTAACACTTACAGATGTCTATGCATATTAAGCTTGGACAGAACAATCCCACACTTAAATCTCATTCTGCATCCTATATAGTGCATTTCAACCACTGGGCAAGTGTCATTACATTCAACCCAACAGGACAAAAACAGTCCAGCATGTGAACTGAGGCGTGGCATTCTGGTGAGTAGAAGAAAAGAGACCTACATTTTAAGCCTTTTTACTAGGGATGGGCATTTTTCAATAAAATCATATTCGAATATTCAAGCTCATAAAAAGACGCGCTGCTCTTTGTTTGTGCGGTAACAATAGACTGACAAGAATATCTGTTTTATCACTTATAATGTTGATAAAAAAAAAACAGGCTTGATACCTCCATGCCGACTGTATGAGTTAAAATCCTAAAAACAAAGCAACAAAGACGGATCCATTAGCTTGTTTTACCCTTTATTATGCGCCCGTCATCTGAAGAAGCTATTTAGCCTACTAATTCTTGATCATCGCCGCATACAAATGTTTTTCTCTTTGTCGTTTCACTGTCAGTGTCTGACCTATTTAGCTCTGCATTGTATCAATAAATAAAATCAACTAAGGTAACAGGAACTACAGCGCATTTTAAACGAAATAACATCCGTGTAAACATCAACTAAAAATTAATTTACAGGCTATAACTTGAAGGCGACAACCACATCTAAGTAGGAAAATACAGGCTTTTAGTTATGGGAAAAGGTACCAATCTTATGCTAAAGCCAAATGCATTAGTTGCTGTGAAATGTACATTTTCATATTTTAAGCTTAAATTAGCATTAAGTTGGTGTATTTTTAACAAATGAACATGAAATTGCAGAAAACAAACGCTCTTAAGTTATGATAATAAATAAAATAATGTTAATTATTTAGTATTACGTTGATATTTTATACCTAATGTATTATGTTAACGAATTCCGTGGCTCACCAGTGAGCAGAGCATAACGCGATCCAGGCGACTGGTGTTTGAACCTAAAATATATAAATTAACTTGCGATCTGAGTGAACAAAGATTAAAAGACATAGCTACATATTATTTTGATGTGTATTTATAAATTACAGATGAAGCGAAGAAGTGTTAAATAAGAAAGAGCATAATGTCTTATGTAGTGGTAAATTAACCCCATGGTAAAGCAGTTTTTTATTCTCATAAAAATCAACGAATTTCGAATAGCATTTTTTAATTTTCGAATAATTATTACAGATCTAATTTTCGAATATTCGTGCACACCCCTACTTTTTACATAAAGCTATATTTCCCAATATTTTACATCTACATATTGCTAGAGTTATATGGGCGATTTTTCAATGTTTGGTCTCTATGCACCATTCACTGATAAAAGTAAATACTGTTAAGAAAATAATAATTTACAACAACAACAAAAAACCATCGCCGAAGTGTTTATAGATAACTGCCTATCATTAATATTTGGGTGGAGCAAAGCAGCTGTCACACATGCCCGTCACGTATATTTCCCGCCTTTGTGTCTGTTAATCGCGACCATATCTTGTTTTACCAGTTCGTGAGAGGGTGAACAGAAGATTTAAATATTTAGCACAAGTTCAAATGCATTTCATGTTTTTACAAACCCATTTACATGTTATAAACTTTCAATGTGTTCAACATTTTAAGGAAGCCAGTTTAGCAAGTTGTCTAGTAATGTAACACGACCTAGAAGCGTTTCATGAACTTAAATAGCGTCGTGTTGTTTACAGCTAATGCTCACTTTATACGCCCTCCAAACAACTCTCTGTAGCTTAAGACAACTGGATTAACTTTATTTAACTGTACACCATTTATTTAAACAACTTAAATTAAGAAAACATACGTGTCAACGATAAGAAATCTCGTTTGTCCGAGTGTTTCTACTGATACAAGCGGTGCATCACGTCTGTGTGTCCGGGCCCACCTTTTATTAGCTGATAGCATATTAGCTGCTAACATCTGGGCTTTATCGCTTTAATCTAAAGTTATACAAAACAAGCCTGTTTTTTGCATGGCCCTTTACTCCGTTTAAAACAGAACTTTATTTAATCACTTCCCTTCCTGTAAGTTACCTTATAAATAAACATGCCACCAAGTGCCTTTGGCCTTTGCTTAAGCTAGCTTGACTCACTTAAGGGTTTACATTTGACAATCACCTTACAGCAATGTTTTAAATATAAATGTAATTCCTTATGGAGGTTATGATTAACACAAAATATGCACTCCACATTTCCGTGCAATGCCGTATTGAAAGCGCCAACCTCTCCGGCTAGGTTTGCTTGACATTTGCATTATCCAAACTCACTAACCAGCAAACCAACTAAGTTACTATTAACCCTCGCTAACAAGTGCAATAAACATGAACATCAAACAGACGACCAACAAATCTAATAAAATCGGCTCGATTGAAGGTTGTACTATATACAGTGGTTAATTCACATGGCTTACCGCTCTCCAGTTCATTCCCTTTCTTGGCGGTAGCGGCGTTTCCCATAGTGCGCGAGACACGGGCGACTATCAGCCAGGAGCGCGTACGAGACGACAGCGAGTCCTTGGAAAAAGCTTCCCTGCACGCGACACCTCGGCCCGTATCTTATAAATCAACACTTTAGAAACACAGCGACCTGCAGAAGAAAAATCTGCTATAGGACAGTTAACTCCCCAGGCAGCGCTTCCCCTTCTCTGCCGCAGATGGCAACCTCTAGTCTCCGCCACAATTATCGCGCGGAGACTCTTGACTTTCTTGCAGGGCTCTTGAGCGGAGATCAGTCTTCAGTCTTCTTCTACTGCAGCGACCGGAGACATGGCGACTACAACCAGACAAACAGCTCATGGAGCCATCTGCTGGAACTACAGTGGAGAGGCGCTGTATTGGCGTTTATTTACAAAAAATGCCAAACAAGCAACAAGAAATACACAACACAATACGATATCACAAGAATAACAAATTGATACAAAATAAGATAAAATAATTATTTGAATAATAAAATACTAAAATAAAATGGACTGTTAACGTGGCATTACGAAAAACAAGAAAAAATATTCTTTGTATGTTTCTGAGTGTAGTAAATCGATTTGAAAGCAGCTGATTGTGATTGTGTCTTTATCCGGTAACATTTGCATTTGACCACTTCTGAAGAGCACCCCAGTCCAAGCATTGTTGAAAAAATGTGATAAAATCTTGAATGCAGCAAGTAGCTTATCAAAAACATTATCATAAACACAATACATTTACAAGTAACACATATAATCATACAGGTAGAGCTGAAATAATGTGCACAAACAACTTTATAATGTAACAAGATTTAAATCTTGCACAGTTATGAGATTCCAGAATAGTTGATCTATAATTTTTTGTCTTAGAATGATAAGGTTCTATCTGCGAGCTTCATTTTTGCACTTGACAGTTTGTAGATTTTTCTTTAAAAAATTTATACAATGTAAAGAAATAAAACAGCATATGATGTAAATATTTTGAAGTAGAATAATTGTGTTGTATGAATAACTCAATTTTGACAAAAATGTCACATAGAACACAACAAAGTCCCTGGTGTGAAATGTACACCCACTGGTGTATATATGAGTCCCACCCACGTGTGTACAAACTCACACTTAAGCAATATACACTTTCTAATTATTAATGCAGTTAATTAATCAATTAATCAACATTTTATATATGATGATTGATCATTAGTGATAACATCTGCTGTTCATTAGGTATTTAGCTACACAGCTGATCTAAATCAAACACAAATACAACACATTTAACTAATTTGGTCTCTTGAAGTTGATATCACATAATTTCAAGATGCTTAAAACAACTTTAAACAGTGTTGTCATAATCACTTATTAAAAGTAGTTTGAGAGTAAAAGATATTCATGTAGAGTTAGAGTTTTAGCTGCCGTTAGAGTAAGTTTGAAATGTATTAGATAATGTATTAGATATGAAGTCACCATTATGGTGAGGAGTGTTCTCTTTAGTGGGGTATTTGGACATTAATTTGATTTCTTATTCCGTTTCAATATTACTTAAACCCACAGGCTTACTGGGTTATAAAATGTTTGTTGTAAGTAGACTTCGTGTTAAAAAGAAATGATGATGCTATAGTTAAAGTTTTGTCCATTTTAATCAATAGTCAAATTGCTGATGTTTGTGAATAGTGGTGTGTAAGGTAAAAAGATGTTTTTTTTTCAACAATTTTAAATGAGATGTTTTGAACTGTCACACACAGACATCAAAACTCATACAAATCTCAGCAATGATGACAATCAGTAAAATGCTGCATTGCATGCTGGGTAACAGAATAGCATCAAACTCAGCATGCATTACGTTATGTTGACAGGATCACGCCTTTTCCTGCTCCGCTCTCAAACTTGCTGTGCAATGCGAGCGTTCTCTTGCTTCCCTCCATCAATAAGCGGACAAGCCCCTTGCTGCTGATAGGCTACAAGTTTGTTTTAGTACTCAGCCTGACTCCGTTTTTTAAAGCATTTTCAGAGAATGGCCAACCTGCCTTTAACTGCATGAATAAATAAACATTTCACACCAGAAAGTGTATATTCAACACTGCTTCAGTGTGAGTTTGTACACCCATGGGTGAGACTCATACATACACCAGCAGGTGTAGATTTCACACCGGTGACTTTGCTGTGTAAGCTTCTTGGCACAAATGTAAAGTTTCAAAAACAATATAAACCAATCACTAATCCTCTCTAATCCTTTTCCTTTTCTTATTATTATGTTGATCATTTGTTTTGCCCCTCTGAATTGTTGTAAGAACTTTATTAAAGATTTATCTGGATAATGTCAGTTATTCCTGTTTCCTGTAGAGGGCAGCAGTGGACCTGGATTTTGCATTCCTTCAACATTGTTTGGTCTGGGCATTCGGGAATTTATCTTTGAGGAAACTGTTGCCAATAAATTAGATAAATATAAATCTACAGTACGTAACTGGCAAACTGCTGCATGACTAGCAAAAATATTTACAGTATTCTTACTTCAGTATATATAATATGCTGTGTGACTTTATCATATTGCATTATATTTTCCCTTTATACATTTAAAAAAATAAAAAGTACACAGAACACAGACAAAAATCACCACTTTTAGTTATATCACACGTTTGTAATAAAAACATAATTTCTTCTTAAGAAACTGCATCAATTAGGGTTTAAAGCAGTGTTTCCTAACCCTGGTCCTGGTGGCACACCTCCCAGAATGTTTTAGATGTCTTTCTATAAAAATAACACCTGATTGAATTCATCAGCTTCCTTCAGAATGTTTAAAATGTCTCCCTAATTAACACACTGACAAGCTGATGAGTTGAATCAGGTGTTATATATAGAGAGACATCTAAAATATTCTGGGAGGTGTGCCACGAGGACCAGGGTTGGGAAACACTGGTTTTAAAATCATTACCAAACATATTCATCAATGCATGGTAACTTTTCTTGCTGCGTCCAGTATACCAAAAACACTAAATAGTTATTCATTAAACGGACATACCATGTCGGCAAACGTGTGGGTGACCCGAGTTTGAGTCTTGGCTCGTGGTCCTTCTCTCATCCCATCATTTCCTCTTTCTCTAACTCACAGGTGTCAAACTCAGTTTGTGGAGGGCCGCAGCGCTGCGCAGTTGAACTACAACTCAAACCTGCTTGGAAGTTTATATCAGGTGTTTTCAACTCCAGTTTTTGAGCCATCTTGACAGAATATTTTACATTTCTCTCTACTGAACACATGAACAAGTTAATGAGATAATAAAGTGACGATCGAGCCATTAATGATAAACACCTGCTGTTAACAAACAAACTAACTGATGAAGACATGAACAATAAGAAGTCACCATAATAGTGTTTGGTGTTTCTTTTAGTTGACCTCTTGACTCTTGTTGTATTGTGTTAAGTTGTTTTTGTCAGTTAAAATAATGTGTTTCTGATGCACATTTATAACAGTCAAACAAGAGATGAAATTATTTTGTTCTCTCGTTGATAATAATTACCACGGGGGTGGAATTTATTAGCAAAGAGTATGTGTGTTTTGTCATTTTCAGACCTGATATTGTACCTAATTCTGTAATATCATATTGTAGCAATCAATATTAAGACATCAAGAATCAGCTCATGAATCTCAACAATGGTGACACATTGCAAACTGGTCCGTGTAACGCTTCACAATTCAATTTTTAGATTTCATTTTTTTCATTTTTTGGGGTTACTTTGTCAATGGATCATTGTAATTTTTCGCTCATTTTTTTATTTTACTTTTGCTATATGGTGACTCCACAA
The DNA here is from genome assembly GCA_026939265.1 of Oreonectes daqikongensis. Taxonomy (NCBI): domain Eukaryota; kingdom Metazoa; phylum Chordata; class Actinopteri; order Cypriniformes; family Nemacheilidae; genus Oreonectes; species Oreonectes daqikongensis. The sequence goes on from JAOTQM010000001.1 coordinate 63,159, forward strand.
ATGATAATTTAAACAAATGAAAACTAACCGATTTACTATTTTAGCTTCTTTTATTTGTCTTGTCTCGCGCTGTGGGCTGTACCATTAGCACGGGGGTGTGGACTGCAATTGTTGAAACGTATTCATCCATCCTGTCCATCCTGAAATGTACAAGAACACCCAATAACTTGTTAATTCCGGTCCTTGCAGAAGACATTCATTCAGAGAAGTCCCTTGATATGAAGCCAATCGAAGACAACGCTGATCTTTTGCTTCTTTGGGTGATACATTTACATCTAGAAGTGCTAGTAATACAAAGTTTCAAATACAACGTCAAAATAGTATATGCAAGTATATAGAGAACATTAGGAAAGGAAAAAAAGGGGTAGACATTTTTTTATTATTTTTTTTATATTATGAGACAGTTAAGTGCTCATGGAAGAGGTGGGTCTTCAGCTGTTTTTTGAAATGTGAAATTGATCCAGCTGTCCTGATGGAAACAGGAAGATCGTTCCACCAGCCGGGAACGGTGAAAGAAAATGTCCTTGAGATGGATCTCATGCCTGTCTGTGAAGGAACAATGAGGCGCCGCTCGTTTTCAGACCGCAGACTTCTGGAGGGGATGTAGGTCTGTAAGAGAGAGTTGAGGTAGATGGGTGCTTTGTTAGTGGCTGTTCTGTAAGCAAGCACCAGTGCCTTGAACTTAATGCGTGCCGCTACTGGGAGCCAGTGCAGAGAGATGAGCAGAGGTGTGACATGTGTTCTCTTGGGCTCATTGAAGACCAGGCGTGCAGCAGCATTCTGGATCATTTGCAGAGGTTTGAAGGCACAGGCTGGGAGACCGGCCAGAAGAGCATTACAATAATCCAGTCTAGAAATGACAAGTGCCTGGACGAGAAGCTGTGTTGCATGTTCTGTTAAGAACGGTCTGATCTTTCTAATGTTGTACAATGCAAACCTGCATGACTGAGTTGTTTTAGTAACGTGATCCTTAGAAGTCAGCTGATTATCCATGATTACCCCAAGATTCCTGACTGAAGTCGATGGGGTTATCTTTGATGGACCAAGTTGGATGGTAAGCTGGTGCTGTTCTGACGGGGTGGCAGGAAGGACGAGAAGCTCAGTCTTGGCCAGGTTGAGTTGTAGGTGATGATCTTTTTAATCCAAGAAGAGATGTCAGCCAGGCAGTCTGAGACTCGTGTGGCTAGCGTGGAATCGTCTGGATGAAATGAGAGGTGAAGTTGAGTGTCATCAGCATAACAATGGTAGGAGAATCCATTTGCTTGTATGATGGAACCTAGTGATGTGGTGTATATGGAGAAGAGCAGAGGCCCAAGAACCGATCCTTGTGGGACCCCGGTGACTAGTTGGTGTGATTTGGACACTTTCCCTCCCCAAGCCACCTTGAAGGACCTATCTGCGAGGTAGGATTTAAACCAGGAGAGTGAAGTTCCAGTGATGCCCATTGAAGAGAGGGCGGACAGAAGAATGTGATGGTTAACCGTGTCGAAGGCTGCAGAAAGGTCTAAGAGAATAAGAACAGATGATTTGGACTCAGCTCTTGCCCTCCTTAGGGCTTCTGTAACTGTTAGTAGGGCAGTTTCGGTTGAGTGACCGCTCTTAAAGCCTGACTGGTTGGTGTCCAGCCTGTTGTTTTGGGTGAGGAAGGTAGACACCTGATTGAAAACAACCCGTTCAAGTGCTTTTGCTATGAACGGAAGGAGAGAAATGGGTCTATAGTTCTCCAGTAGGGAAGTGTCATGTGTGGGTTTCTTAAGCAGCGGGGTTACCCGGGCCTGCTTGAATGCAGTGGGGAAAATTCCTGTATTAAGAGATGTGTTGATGATATGAGTGAGTGATGGTAGGAGTGTGGGTGAGATGGCTTGTAGTAGATGTGAGGGGATGGGGTCTAACGGGCAGGTGGTTGGGTGAGTAGAGAGCAGGAGTTTAGAGACATCATCCTCTTTAAGAGGAGAGAAAGAGGAGAGAAGATGGTCTGCTGTGTGTATGTGCGGTGTGAGATCATGGATGGGTGGAGCTGAAAATTGTCTGCTGATAGACCTAGTTTTGTCTGTGAAGTAGCTGGCAAAGTCATTAGCCGTTAGGGAGTTGGACGGAGGTGGTGGAGGGGGACAGAGGAAAGTTTTAAAAGTTTTGAAAAGCTTGTGGGAGTCTGAGGCGCTGCTAATTTTGTCATGGAAGAATGCAGATTTAGCAGTGTGAATATCTGCAAAGAAGATAGAGAGTGAAGCTTGATACTTACAGAGGTCAGCGAGGTCTTTTGTTCTGCGCCATCTCCTTTCAGTCACTCTAAGTTTAGCCCGGTGTTCCCGGAGGGTATCGGACAACCAGGGACTGGAAGGAGTAGCACGTGCTGGCCTGGAGGAAACCAGGCCAGCACGTGCTACTGATACAGACTATGTTGAGGTATGTACCATAAGCGTCCATCCGATCTGTCCAACTCCGATGTGGGTACTTTCTCCACATGACCTTTGGTGATGACACTCTCCATAAAGGCAGTATAATCAGTACGTAATGCAGAATTTATTCACAGCCTTCTTTGAAGATTCAAAGTACGTTGTTCCACGATTGCTCGGTTTCTATGCATGATTACCTGTTCCTCTTTGAGTGGAAGACCAATGATATAATGTCCGTTGTTAAGTTTTGTTGATTGTGTAACACAATCCATAAATTGATGATCCTCTTCTGACAAACCTTGTTGTTCCTCTTGAACACATTCAGGAAAGTCAACCTTGAACTGTTTGTCCCACAATTCATCCAGTTTCATAACTGCGATCCTGTTTACAGTCATGTGATGCTCCTCCATAGCATACTCTTCCTGTTTCCTAATAGGTCCATTAATTGTCCATCCAAACATGATTTTAATAGCGTATGGTCCATTATCCTGGCTCCGAATAATCTGCCATGGCTCCAATGCCACTGGTACGTTAGCTCCAATAAGCAACTCCACTTCTGCATCGATTGAAGGCAAGCAAAAATGACTTAAGTGAGGCCAACAAGCACAATCCTCTTGTGTAGCAATATTACCATTACTGACAGGCATGCTCTTTTGCGTGTACACCTCAGGTAAAGCACAATTACGTTCTCCATTTAATCCAGATATTTCTAAATCTTTAAAAACATGACAGAAGACAGATTTATCTTGATTCAAAGTTCTCATTAGAATGTTGATCTTATTTGCAAAAAGATTGAGCTTAGACATCAAACTCTCCGTGCAGAAAGAAGCAGAACTTCCAGAACCCAGAAAAGCATAGATCGTAACCACTTTACATCCATTCTTTGCTTTCACACATATTGGAACAATAGACAATGCACAATCATCTTTTCCAGCCCCATTAAGACCACTAAACTGAAGCGAGACCAAAGCACTACACTGTAAAAAATGTCTGTAAGAAATTCTGTATTTTTTATAGAAAAAACCCGTCACACGTTGTAAAACCTTCCAGTGAAATGAACAGTGAAATTCTTTGTAAAAACAGTGAAAACTGAAATGAAATTAATTTTTAGGAGTCAGATTTTTCTCTAAAAACGCACCATTGAACATCTCCACAAACACTATTAACACCTTCACTTATAACATCACTGTGACTTTATTTCTGTGATTCATCTACAAAAGGTCTTATTGAGAATTAATACAAGTGTAGATGGTTTCGTTGAGTCACCATTATGGTGTTCAGTGTTTGCTTTAGTAGGACTCTTGACTCTTTGCTTTAAGTGTTAGTTTAGGTTTTAGTTTAGTTTAGTTTAGTTTAGTTTAGGTTAGGTTAGGTTAGATGTTCTAGAGTTTCTGTAACTGTTTCTGTGTGTTTGATGAAACACATCTGTTATGGTGGAAAGAGAATGACGAGAATCGTCATCTACTGGTTTATTCACTGTTTTAAAGCTACAACGAGTAGCTTTTTGACCTTAAAATAATGTCTCTAAAATTATTTTAGTGGTAGGACAACTTTTAACTGGACGAATTTTACTGTAGCTGCTACCTAAGCAGCCTCCTATCAGCTGAAATCACACTTGTAACTTTTGGTGTGCGAGTCGGTACAAGCCCCGCCTACCCGTTTTACTCGTTGCCTGGGAGAAGTTAGCGAACAGCAGAGCAAACAGTAAAAGTAGGAAGCAAAGAAAAGAACACGAGAGAGTGATCGGACACGAGGCCGGTCACAAATTAATATTGGACGGGCTTACACTCGGTGGCGCGAGCTGCAAGGGGCAACGGGTTGCAAAACTGATGGAGACCTAGCGGTCCTGCTCCTGGATTCGTACGTGTTGTTTGTACATTTTTGGCTACTCTCCTGTACTTTTGAACGTATTTGTTAGTCTGTGTCATTAGCGCACCACCGGTTCACACTTTTTAAACGTGAGGTAGCTGAGAGATAATATATATTGTTGCCGGTGTCGATAGCTAGCATGTTGTCGTGTCTCGTCATGAATGTGTGTAGTGCTTGTCAATGAAGACTAACAAAAGTTGTGGTAAAAAGTTGCAGATTCCTCATTTCAATTAAGTAAAAATGCTATGCGCTGTTTTCATAGCGGGTTGAGTGTAGATATTACATATTTTACACAAAACACAACGCCTGGTCACGAGTGTGTTTAATGACTTCAGAAAAAATAACAAAAGAAAATTACTATAGGTTACAAACACATTCACGTCTATGCGTTGTGTTTTGGGTAAATACAAATGTTCTATGTAGCTAGCACGCTATGTGCTAACTTCTAATAATCAGCTGTAACCCCAGAGTCTACTTTGAGGTTGTAGTATAGCCTTGTAGTCCGCCGGGTCCATCAGCTTTGTAAACAAACTCACGTGTATTGAGCTGCTAGCGGGAAATCTTTGTGACAGTTTTTACGACACTGAAAGCAGAAAATTCCGCTTATCAACCACGTGGGGCAACAGTGAGCAAAAGTTACTCATTGTTGCTTTAAAGTTATTTTATTATACTCACTGATGTTATAGTTGAGACTGACAGAATGATTTTTTGAGGGACTTTACAACACATGATTTACAGAAAGAAATGGACTAGCATATATCAATAATAAACCTATTCATCTCAACGATGGTGACAACAAAAAAACGACAGCATAAGATAAACGCAAGGCATTCTGGGTACCATCAAAGTAGCCATCCTCATTCATGTCTCCCAGGATGCATTGCGGCATGAAGCTTTTCATTTGATGGTCAACACTGTTGAGATTTATACACTGATTCCTGATATCTGTGTTTAAGATCAAATGCAGATTTTTTTTTTGAACCACTCAAAAACGTTTCTCAAATGATTGTTGCCGTTTCTCAAATTTAAGCTATTTAAGCTGTTATTAAAAGAAACCCTTAAAACATAAGAAAAATATGCTTTTAGTTGAGTAATCTCATTAATGAAAACCAGACAAAAGCTCCTGAATACATTTTCTTTTGTTTTTATTTGATATGACAGCTATGTTTTATAAAAACACATCATAGCAGCCAAAAGAAAACATATTTTTATCAAGGGTGAAAGTAAACACTGATCACATTACCGGTGACTTTAAGCAACATTCATTGAAGTTATGCTGCAGTCTCTGTGAAGCAGAAGTTATGATCGTCTTCAGTATTCTGATGTTTATCAAAGTTATATTGAATATTTAATGAGGAACAATAGTGGGTGTGGCTCATGTTTTCTACTGTGAATTGATTGGACAAATAAAAACAGGATGTTCCAGTATTTTCACGGTCTGTGTTTAAGTCAAAGTCAGGCAAGAAGTTGTCGATGTTATGCTGCATGTTTTTTTTTGTTTAAAAGTGAAATTTTATGTAAAGAAATGCTCTCAATATAAAAGACTTAAATTAAATAAAAACACTCACAGCTACAAGTTTTTGTCCTGAAGTTTTTGAACTGCATCACTATTTATGTGCTTTTCCAGTATTTTGTACGGAATTTTACTGGCAACCACAACAACATTTTTTACAGTGTACCCACTGTGGGCCTTGATTATTCTCCATTGTGCAGTGTATTCCTTTTATCAGATGATGAAATGTGAAGAAGGCTTGGATGTCTAAGATGACATATCCTACATATCTTCTTACAATCTTGGCTAATATGTCCTGTACATAAGCAACCAAAGCATATCCCTTTCCTCTTTAGAAAACTCATCTTTTATCCATGAGATCTTTCATCTTACAAGAATCCAACAAATGTTCTCCATCACAGAATAGACAGTTCTTATTTACAGTCTTTCCACTAGAATCCTTTGCCCCAGTTGCAGTGACTGTAGTGGCAAAACTACTCCTAGGTTTTGTACCTGACGGTTTGGCATTCAAGTTCCTTCCCCCAATAGTCGGAATATCCTGAATATTTCCAAATACCGGATCTTTAAGTATTCTTACTTGTGTTTCTATGAAGTCGACTATGTCAGAAAAGCAAGCTGAGCGATGACATCTCCCCTGTAGATCATATGCCACTTTCCTCCATTGTTCTCTGAGTTTGTAAGGTAGTTTAGTCAGAATGATTCTCATGTTGGTAGAAAGATTCAATTCATTCATGTGGTTAATATCCTGCATGACATTACAACAACTCTTGAGAAACATTCCATAATCCTGTAAAATCCTCAAAAATCATCTTCAGATTTTATGGCTTTCCATGCAAGCACTTTATTCATGTAAGCAGATGCGATTATTACCTCATTGCCGAAGTTCTCCTAAAGTAAAGCGTTTGCTCTTAAGTATCCTTGTGATGAACTCATATGTTGGCAACTCTTGACAAGCTCCCTAGATTGTCCTCTTGTATATTGTTGTAAAAAATATAAACAATCTGTGAGTGTCCACTTGCTCTTTTCTTGATAATAATAATAATAATAATAATAATAATACATTTTATTTATAGGCGCCTTTCTTGACACTCAAGGTCACCATACACTGTTAGCAAGCAATAACAATAAAGACAATCAAATACAATACAGTTAAAAGTACAATTCAAAGGGAGTATGCTGCAGTATATTGAGTTTAGATTTAAAATGTGAAAGAGAGTCATTGTTACGATGCTCAGATGGGAGAGCATTCCAGAGCTGGGGAGCAGAGCGACTAAACGCTCTGCTCCCTATAGTAACAAGACGAACAGGAGGAACAGAGAGATGAATGGATGAAGAGGATCTAAGAGTTCGAGCGGGAATGGCGATATGGAGGAGATCAAGGAGGTATGAAGGTGCAAGATTATGAATAGCTTTAAAAGTAAGAACAAGTATTTTGTAATTTATACGATAGGTAACCGGTAGCCAGTGGAGCTGTTGTAAAATTGGTGTGATATGATGAATAGAAGGGGTGTGAGTTATAATACAGGCAGCTGAGTTTTGAACCAGTTTTAACTTATGAAGGGTTTTATGCGGAAGGCCAAACAAAAGGGAGTTACAATAATCTAAACGAGATGTGACTAGACTATGGACAAGAATGGCAGTGGAGTGAGGGGTGAGGGAAGAGCGTAAACGGTTAATATTTCGAAGGTAAAAATAAGCAGACCGGGTAACATTTTTAACATGAGAAGTAAAAGAAAGAGTGCTATCGCAGATGACCCCCAGACTCTTAACCTGGGGGGAGGGAGAGATGGAGCAGTTATCAATAGAAATGGAAAAATTCTGATGTTTGTTTAATGTTGATCTTGTACATATAAGAAGGAGTTCAGTTTTATTACTGTTTAATTTGAGAAAATTTGAAGTAAACCAAGATTTTATGTCAAGAAGACAGTTTGTAAGAGAGGATGGAGGAAGTTTAGCATTGGGTTTAGTAGAAAGGTAGAGCTGGGTGTTATCCGCGTAGCAATGGAAATTAACATGGTGCTTGCGAAAAATATAACCAAGAGGGAGAAGGTAAACGATGAACAACAGTGGCCCCAGGACAGAGCACTGAGGCACACCCGTATACATAGGGACTGTATCAGAAGTGAATGATTTTAATTGAACAAACTGAGTGCGGTCAGAGAGATATGACTTAAACCATTTAAGGGGTGTGTTAGTGATACCAATAGAAGAGAGCCTGTCTAGGAGAGTAGAATGTGAGATTGTATCAAAGGCTGCACTCAGGTCAAGTAAAAGCAAAATAGATAGTAATCCAGAGTCAGCCGCTAGGAGAAGGTCATTAGTGATTTTAAGGAGTGCTGTTTCTGTGCTGTGAAGGGGCGAAAACCAGACTGGATTTCTTCATACAGATTATTGGAAGACAGATGAGTATGGAGTTGAGAAGCAACTATTTTTTCAAGAATCTTTGAGATAAATGGAAGATTAGAAATTGGACGAAAGTTATTAAAGTCATTGTGATCTAAACCAGGTTTCTTGATAATTGGAGTTACAACAGCTGTTTTGAAAGAGGAAGGAACAATTCCACTATTAAGAGAAGTGTAGATGATATCTGTGATGAAGGGTGACAAAACGGATAGAGTAGCCTTTACAAGGACTGTAGGAAAAGGGTCCAGTATACAGGCTAAGGATCTGGATTTTTTAATAAATTCCGAAATTTCAATTATTGACGGTAAAGTAAATTCAGAGAGTATGTGGGGAGGGTCAAATAAAACTGAGACAGGTGAGCTCAAAGCAGGAGTAGACAAAAGTTGGTGGTGGATTTGCTCAATTTTTGAAGAAAAACAAATGAAGCTATGGTATTACAAAAATCTGAGGAGTACAGATGAGCAGGGAGTAAGTCCTTAGGTGACATAATTTTTGTTAAGAGCGTAAAAAGGGCTTTCTCGTTCTGTTTATCAATAATGATCCTGAGAATATTTCCTCCACCAAGACCATCCTGTAAACACGATCTTTGTGCACTTTGCACTCCAGGTGCATGTACCTTTCCATTATAATGACTGGTACTAGGTAATGTAGAATTTGTTAATCTCATAGATATTGAGTTTGATTGTTGTTGTGTTAATGAAGTATTGATAGGCATTAAATCCATAGGTACTGCTTGAACTTGTTTATACGATGTAATTGGTTGTGGTAATATCGAATGTGAACTTGTAGATATGAAAGGTTTCACATTGGGGTTAAGAGTACCAATAGCAATATTCTTAACTCTTACAACACTGTTATCTGTAGAATCCATAGAACCACATTGTTCTGCTCTTGCATCCTCATACACTTTTATCTGTGCTATAGACACCACCATTTTAGTGTCCAACTCCAGTTGTTCCTTTTTTCTCCTTAAATTCTCCTCTTCCATTTCCAATGCATGTTTCTGAGATAAGCTCTTTTGATGTTCCAACAAAGCTGCCTTTTCGGCTTCAACCTTCAGACGAGCTAAAACAATAGATGAAATAGAAGTTCTACTGGATCAAGATCCTTGAGTCCTTGTGCTCATCCTAGATGAAGTTCTTTCGCTCACGTTGGAAGCACTGTCCGTTGGTAATACCTGAGTTTGCACATCCTCGTTGTCCATATCACAGTTATGATGTCCACTTGTAGCATTTGTATTATGAGATGATGAAACTGCATCAGTAGTTCTGCAGTAGTAGTCGTAGTTGTTGGAGTATTGTAATTCGGTTGTGATTCAACAAGATTATACATTGTATTTGTGTCATGAACAACAGAGAGTGATTGAGCAGGATTTGCATAACCTTGCGTAGAATCTGATTCCATTACTTGAGCATTTCGTCTCATGTCCCTTATTTCATTCAACCATTGTTCAATATCTTGCATAAAACCATAATTGTGCTTAGAAATCGAATCAAACCATTCATTTTGCTTGATTAACTCATCAACTGGAAGAAAGGCAAGCACTTGTTTATGTAAAACAGAAGCATCATCATTAGAACATTTCAAAAACTTGAACATTGAACACTTGAGAGTCGTTTTTATCACATTTCATGAGATTTTTCATTGACAATATCAAACTTTTCATTCAGTTCACTTTAGCTTTGCGATCCTTTTGCAATAATTCGACTTTGAGCGCCATAGCTTTAGCCGTTAGCTTAGCTTCCCTTAGCTTCCCTCCAGCAGCATGCTCAAACTCATTAGCATCCATAGTTCACACAACACTGTGTCACGCGTATCCAATGCATGCAAATTCAACAAAACACTTTGTGAATAGGTACAAAACTACAGTTCGTATCAAACATACTCTTCATCCAACAATTGCAATCCATTACTGCAATCCATTCCAACACGAGGTACAAACACTGTATATCCTGCCACAACAGCGTCGTCCAAATCCATAAAGCATTGCTCCCCAAACATATCAATCGCTTCACATACCTCTTCGTCCTCCAGGACAGGAAAGCGTATTGTTTCCTTCCATGCACATCAGAATTCCATGTGCAATGCGTAACAAATCACCTGTACCGTAATCCACAACAGTAGCCCCTATAGCTCCAGTAGCGTAACTCCTGTAATCCAACTTCAGGCTTTTACTTGTAGACTAAATCCATTAGCCACGCTTTCTCCATCGACTAATCCTTTAGTCCATCCATGAGTTAAACAGTTCTGTTGACTTACTCCTTTAGTCAAACCGAGCATTTCTGTTGACAATGTATAGTGACCACCATTTTTCTGCTTAGAGGCTGAGTAGAGGGATTTAAAAGCTGATGCGTTCCATAGTCAAAAACATGATGAGATTTATTGCTGGTTGTGGTCTGGTACAAGATGATGATGAAAACAAGAAAATACAATAACTTCACATAAACTATAAACTGTGCTTAAATGTAATGTAAAATAAGTTGTTACTAAATTGACCATACTACTGTGACTATGTCACGATCAACAGAAAATGAGCATCCCATCTACTCCCCCTATCTACTTCCATACAACACACAAAACTGGCAATTAAATACACTTACACCCATGACAGGAAGTGTCGTTTCCAAAATAAAAGACGTAGCCATTCTGGCGCCTACAATTATGGTGACTTCTTATTGTTTATGTTTTAGTTCAGTGATTGTGTTTGTTAACCACAAGTGTTCATCATTAATAACTCAATCATCACTTCATTATCTCATTAACTTGTTCATGTGTTCAATAGATTCCATTGCGGGATCCTGACACAGTATGGCTAACAATACATTTGCAGTAAACATTTTGTCACTGGTTAGTCAAATAATCCAAATGTCATATGTTTATATATTATATTTCAGTAAGCTTAGCTATAAACTGTAGTATTTTGACAGTATGTAACTTAGAATGTTAATAAAGCAGAAAGCTATTGTGGGAATATAAAATTGAGGATCATTTCCAGAACAGCCGATTCTCTTACTCTACCCTAGCTTAATAAAATATATTGCATTGGGTATTTTGTAGGAACATGGTAGCATTGCATGTGATGGCTCTTTGTGTTTTGCTCCATTGTGTGATCTGGTGGCCATTTGCTCATGACTCAGTCAAAGGTTTGAGTCAGGAGTGAATGCCAGGCCTAAGGTGTGAACTATTCTTTATTCCTATGATAATGATGAGGTCTGAGTGAGACCGTTATGTTGTCCAAAGTTTCAATTTTTTCAGTGTGTGCTTAGATAAGCATATAGGTTACATACATACATACTGTAGCTAGCTTAAATTTTGGTTTGAATAAACCTTGCAGGTATGTCAGTAGCTACACATTACGAGCCAGGACACTAGCTATTCAAGTCATTCTGCCAAGCAGCCAGCTACACACAAAGAAAATCTGTTCTTTAAGCATTATGCCATTTATTGAAGATGATCCAGGCACACTTGCAGCCTAGCAGCAGATGTGTATAAATAGATCTATAGTGCAACAAACCTTCTAACTTATATTCATTATAACACTTTAATCATTATTCTGAAGAGTCGTCACTGAAAACAGACACAGCATTGTACTGAAATGTATTGATTGTAATTGAAATATATTTACAGGTAGTGGGTTATCCTGCTTTGGCTTTCCAGCCTGTCGCATTTCCACCAGTGCCATTTGTTCAGCTGCAGGGTCGTCAGCTGGAGGCTGCTGATCACTGATGTTTCAAAGTCAAAGTTGTCAGCTTTATTGTCAGTTCTGCCACATGTACAGTACATACATATGGAGGATTGAGAAGACCCTAGGTGCATACAGATAACACAGAATAAAAATATATCAAAATACAGATAAATACAAAATATATATACACACACAATACAACTTTACAAGCAAGGGATATGTAACCGATATAAAAGTGCAAACCAGTTAAATAAACAGCAGTGCAGATGAAATAAACAACAGTGCAGAAGAAATAAACAACAGTGCAGATTAAATAAACAACTGACTTGAGAGGTAGTTGAAGAGGCTCAGACCAATGCTGAAGAGGTGGTGAGCACGCCAATGTTTCATTAAGTGACAAGTTAGGGTATAATGTGGGAAGGGGTGGATGGGTTCAGTGTTCAGAGGTGTGTGCGGCAAGAGAGTGGAGGGGAGGCAGGGTCGGGAAGGAGTTTAGCTTCCTGACTGCCTGGTGAATGAAGCTCTCCTTCAGTCTACTGGTCCTGGCCTGAAGACTCTGCAGTCTCCTCCCTGATGGCAGCAGACTGAAGAAGTGATGGGTGGGTGGGATCACCTGCAATGCAGAGGGCTTTGCGGGTGAGACGGGTTCCATAAATGTCCTGGAGGGAGGGGAGAGAGACCCCAATGATCTTCTCAGCTGCTCTCACTATGCGTTGGAGGGTCTTGCGGCAGGACGCGTTGCAGGCGCTATACTACACAGTGATGCAGCCAGTCAGAATGCTCTTGATGGTGCCTCTGTAGAAGGTGCGCATGATGGGGGTTGGGGTTCTGGCTCTGCTCAGTTTGCGGAGAAAGTAGAGATGCTGTTCTTGGCCAGTGCTGCTATGTTGTTGGTCCAGGAGAGGTCCTCAATGATGTGCACTCCCAGGAACTTGGTGCTGCTCACTCTCTCCACAGTCGCACCATTGACAGTCAGAGGAGTATTCTGAGTGTGTGCTCTCCTGAAGTCGACAACTATTTCCTTCGTCTTCTTCACATTCAGAGAGAGATTGTTGTCACTGCAAACCAGTACATCTCCCGGCGGGGGAGCAGTGGCTTATAGGGGATGTCTCCCTGCCACTCCTTGCAGCTGCATTTACAGGGGTGTTGGCCCCCAACCGTTGTTTTCTTCGGAGCCACAGCCAGTAGCTCGCTTTATCAGCTTCTTCTGCCAGCTGATTTATGGCTTTTCACAGGTTTGAACCTCCCAGTCCTGCACCATGGAGCAGTTGGACTGTTGTTCTGCCCACAAAGTCCTGGCAGGCTCTCCGCTGCTAGCTCCTAAGTATTTGAGATGCTTCCTTTCGTGGGATGCTGTCATGCCCTCTTCCCAGGGGATGGTAAGTTCAATGAGGAGGACCCTTTTCTCCACTGTGGACCACATGGCGATGTAAACGGACAAACTCCTCTACAGAATGCTTTCTGTAAGTACATTATCTCCTTCGGCAAAGAAGCGAAAATGTTACTACATCTTAGTACTGTGTCAGCTGCCGTAGTACTTTGAACTTTAAGTAAACCGTTGGTTGCAATTCGCAACCTCACCACTAGAAGCCGAAAAATTTAATTGACTATTCCTTTAAGATGGAGAGCACTTGTCTATTGGGAGGTATTACTCTTGATTTCTTTCAGTTATGTGAAGTAACCCAAACAAAATAGCCCAGTTTCTTAATGTCACTATGCATATGGAACCATACAGAAAACAGATACTGTTCAAAACTCACAGACGGCCTTCAAATTTCAGCCTTCAGTTGTTTTTTTTTAAATTCTGTATAGATATTTTAAAGCTTTGTGCATGATGGTTGCCGAGCACCTTTAGCACCTTATTTTCTAGAGAAATCATTTTATTGTCCTAATAAATAAAAACAAAAAGGCCAAAAAATAAACCCATGTGCAAGTACAGCTGACACGTCACTGAGTGATGAACTTATGTCCAGATGACCTGGGAAGTTTCACCAGAAAGGTGAAAAATTATCAGGGGAAAATTTATGTTTATGAGCTCATGGTTTGACAATTGAGACCGGCTACAAAATTCTGTGAAAGCTGACGTGGCATTCTGCTATTCATGATAAAAGTTTAATGTGGCTCATGGGTTGAATTTGACATTTGTAAAGGGATTTTTTTAACTGGAGATGAAGGCTATGGAGACTTCCACCAACATACCAACTAAATGGAATCACTTGCCACGTGGAAAGAAAAGAAGAAATAAAACAGAAAAGCAGATCAGCCAAAAGTTTTTGTTCTTATGATCACTGATGCAACGGTCTATGAAATGTACAGTAGGAGCTTCTAGGACAAAGAGCCCGCTGGAAAATTGAAGCGAACAAATGGATTACAAGAATCATGCAACATTTTGAAAAGGAGTTGGTTCCAAACACAAAAGTTACAGCCAAATAGAGAGACTACACCTCAGCACAAAAAACACCTTTGTACCAGGTGATATGAATTTTAGTAAAGTTTAGTTTCAGTGAAAGAAAGTGTTGAAGGGACTGGGTTTTCACAAGAACACGAATTTTGCTGGATGCAGAGGCCATGAAACCCATCACTAAAAACGTTCTATACTAAGCTGTAAATGGGGACAGAGGAAACATGGACGATTTAAAAACTGGCATTAAAGTACCATAAGACCTTGGAATTCTGGGTGTTTTCATGGTAATAAACCTTAATATTCAGGGTCTGTCTTGCTACCAGTCCACCACAGGATCGCCTGTAGCAGATGGCCTTTGAAAAGGATCCTACACTGAATTTTGGGATGAGTGATGTTAGTTGTACTTTAATGATATATTTAGTGGTTTAATAATATTAGTCAAGCTTAGCAACCTTACAGATCAGCTCATTCATGATGTGTACCGAAACAATTCTGACAGATATTTGCGAGTGTCAGAAACGTGTTCCTTACTAAATCTCCATGGAACTTATCCTGGTTACAGTTTTAATTCAGTTTCTATGCAGTCATTGTCACATGCTTGACAAATATGGAACTAGAAACCAGCATTTATTTCCTAGCAATGACATTAATAAATGCTAGATCTTCCCTGGGTACCTCTAAAAATGTCCATCTGACATTTTGAAATGTCCATAAAAATGTCCATCTGACAAAAAGAAACAATGTATATGTGTTACATATTAAATAATGATATGTCAAATGAATCACAGAAAAATGTCAAAATTATGCATTCAATGAGTATATTACTAGAAAAATGTTGACCAACCAGAATATGTGATTGCCCCCACCTCCCGGTCCAGCCAGCCAGTTTTGGGCCTGGGTATAATTAAACACTGCCAGTGTCACGAATACCCCTGATCCCTCTCGCGACCACCAGAGAGCGCCATCCCCGGAGTTCTAGTGGACTTCAATTCCCACAGTGCTTTGCCACCTGATTGCGATCTCACCTGTTTCGCATCTCACAGACTATTTATCCTCGGTTCCACACGCACCTCGTCGCGCAGTCTTGTTTGTCCCGTACTGCATTACTGAGCGTTATTATCTGGATTATCCCTTTTGTGTATGACCTTTGCTGCCTAGTTTTCTCGTTTTGCTCTCCGCCTGCCTTTTGGATTATTGCTTGCCTGTTCACGTTGCTGCCTGTTTTCTGCCTGCCTCTGACCTATTGCCTGTCCTAGTTGTTGCCTTTTGCCCAGCCTTGGATATACCTGTTTGCCTGTATTTACCCTGCCTGTTTACTGCAAATTGTTTGCACATTAAAACTGCATATGGATCCACATCCTTCTGCCTCCGAGTCACAGCCAGCTTGATGTGCCAACACATCCAAGAAGGCACATCCTACAAAAGGACATACATTGGCCAGGAATGTCAGAATATGCTAAAATGAAGAAACACCCACCTCTTCCTTCAACCAATAAACATGCATCAATCTTAAATGCCCAGATGTGTCTCATATTGGCTTTCATGTGCTTCATACACTGTAAGCCATGCAGTCCTGCTTCAAAGTCAATGATTGATGAAGGAGATTGAATCCATGTGCCTGCAGGCCAGTTGGCTCCTCGTCCTCGGTACACAAGCTGTCAGATGCATGTTATTCTGATTTGCACGCATCTGTGTTTCAACATTAATTCATCTACAGCTGATGTAACAGCACATTATGAGGCATATCTTTTTGCTTAGTGACACATGTATCCAAACACAGAGCTTGTACAAGTTCAAGATTTAATTGTATCGTTAACAGCAATTCTTCACAGAGAAATGTTTCTTTTCCAAAGACCACAATGAAGAGTCTGTTCAGGAAATTATTCTTTGGACTGGAATTCAACTGGCTCAGTGTTTCAGCCTAAATTTGCAAAATCTGCATTTCTGCACATAAAAAAAATAAAATATGCATGATAATTTTTACGGCACTTTGTCGCTGTATAGTTATTTTTTATATAATAGTTAAAATAGTACATTTAGTTCTCTGTATTGAATATTATTTATATAGCACTTTTCAAAACATTTTGTACTGCTATTTAGGCAGTAGTTACTGTAGTAATGATATATAATTATGAAAAAAGGCACAGCATACATGGTATTAGAATACATTATTGCAATTTATCTTAATGTGATGTACATTGATAAAACTTAACTGAAATTCAATAAATTTGTGGTCGGACATTTCTATTCAAAGTAATATTGTGTGTAACAAACGGGGCTGGTTTCAGGCAGAAGAGCACACCACAGGTTAGAGTATAATGATGGTTTATTGCTGACAGCAGGGGAAAAACCTCCAAACAAAATCTGGGCAAAAATAGGTAAGCAAATCCAAAAACAGGGTATTAGGAACGTAACACAAAACAGGTATGTAATTCCAAAACCAGGCTTTTCAGGCAAGCAATTCCAAACACAGGCATTTCAGGGAAGTAATTCCAAAAACAGGCTTTTCAGGCAAGTAATTCCAAAAACAGGCTTTTCAGGCAAGTAATTCCAAAAACAGGCTTTTCAGGCAAGTAATTCCAAAAACAGGCTTTTCAGGCAAGTAATTCCAAAAACAGGCTTTTCAGGCAAGTAATTCCAAAAGCAAGGCAAACAACTGAACTTAAATAACACACAGAAACACAAGACAGGTGTGAGTCCAAACAATGTGCAGGTGCAGATGATCATCAGGTGACGGAGGTGAGGTGCATTCTGGGTAGTGTAGTCAATATTCCGGTGACAGGGAACGGGTGAAGTGTGATGTAGGCTCTGATGTAAGGGGCGTGGCTGGCGGGTGAGCTGAAGCCATTACATTGTGTTGGATATTATAAAACTGTTAATAATATACATTTATTGTCAGTACTGAAAACTGAAAATTTACAATAATACCAAATCATGCAAATAGAATATACATGTTAAATGAAGTTAATGTAGTTTTAATAATTTAACTTATATATTTTAAAGCTATAACAAATTATCATAATTCGGCTTTTGTTCAGAACAGCAGATTGTTCTAGAGATATTTATGATCATAAACATTATCATGAAAAACATATAGAATCTATACATTTATTTCAAGGCCAATACTCTTGAAACAACTTTAGTATTAGAAGTTTTGATTTTTCAGAATCATCCACCCAACTTTAACAACATCATACACTTTAAAACAGTTATACAAAGTAAAATGACACATATTATGTTTTTGTTACCTGATAGTAAGCCTAAAAAAGTATGTCCTAGCACCTTGTGTTTTTGGATACGCTTGAATTTGTATTCTCATTATTCTATAAAACGTTTTTTATTAAACGTTTGATTTACCTTTTGTCATTTAGCAAACGCTTTAGATCTGTAAGACCTTCACTGTTTTAGATCAAAGTCTTGCCTTTTGCAAAAATGTTTGAACTTAGTTTTATTGATAAATATAAATTATTTTTAATGCTTAACATATGTTTTTTTAGACTTAAAGAGATAAATTGAGAGTATAGGAGAAGCAGTCAAGTTTCAAGTTTCCAGCTTATATGGAAATGCCGTAGTATTTAAAAAACATTTTCACACATAAAATCTGAGCGTTATTAGTATCTAGAGGGTTGACATTTTTCTCATAAATTGGAAAATATTTAATCACTTTATATAATCTGCTGTGTTGTTATATCTCTTTACTTTATGGCATGTTTATGCTTACAGTGTATTTTCACTTCTTCTCCTCTTGAAAGCCATCAAAACCACATCACATAAACATGTGCATAACAAAGTGCCCAATTCACAATGTGAACTTTAATACACATGCATCGACGAGTATTTGTGTGATGAGCAAGATGTCATGGCAAAAGTCATAACCAATCAGCGGCTCCTATTATGATGTTGGGTGTGGATCCAGGACATGACCCATTTCCTCTCTTTCATATCAAAGCTGCCCTTCACCAGTGCTTGCTCTGTATCCTGCCTTAATGGCTTCCAGATGAGCGCGAGCAGACGTTTGAGGTGCTGTGCAGACAGACGTGTATACAGCTGGCCTTGACGGCTCTCGGCAGCTGAGGGGCTGCTCACTGTGCGTTGCATTTGGCTTTTCCGTTAAGCTGAAGATTGGAGAACCATCACAGCCTGCTGTTGGGTCCTGCATGCTTGAGTTTTTGTTCAGCCTTAGTTAAAGGGGAACTCCGCCCAAAAATGAAAGCCGTTTAACAACCATAAGACCTCATATCTTCAGAACGCAAATTAGGCTACACTATTTTGCCAAAAGTATTGGGTCACCCTTTCTAATAAACAGATTTGATGACTTTAGTAATTTCCATGAGTACAAATCTTAATGCTGCAGCATATCATGATATTCTATTGGAATTGTGTGCTTCTAATTTAATAGCAATTGTTTGAGTTGAGTTCTTTGAGTTCTTGTACTCATGGAAATTAGTCATCAAACCTGTTTGTTTACCCCACACTTTCATAGAAAGTGATCGAAGCACATTGTTAAATAGTCCATGTGATTGCGGATACTTTTTACAGTGCAAGTTCACGAGAGCTCCACTAGCACTATGCATGCGTGTCACATAGTGGTGATCTCGCGAACGCGCACTGTAAACTAACACGGAAGTCAGGAAATTGTGAAATACGGTCTTATTTTTGTTTAATTGTATCCTCATCATTTTATATTAAATAATGCTGAACCACCTGAATCACATGGACTATTTATCGATGTGCTTCGATCACTTACTACGCTTTGATGGTTGGTTGTATTGTAGTCAATGGGGGGACCGGTACCACATCTAAGCTATCCCAATTTGCGTTCTGAAGATAGACGGACGTCCTATCGTTGTTAAATGACTTCAGGGTGAGTAATTCATAGCAGAATTTTCATTTTTGGGCAGTTACCCTTTAAAGTCAAAATGTCTCAACATTTTGAGGTTCATTTCTGAATCACACAGACACAACTGTACTGTAACCGGAGCCGTGTGACACTATTCTCTGGTTTTTCTAAGATAATGACACGACGGTGTTGTGGTGGGTTGCAAGAGTGTTGCGATTGTTGCATATGAGATTATCAAAGTGTTCTGTGTGGGTTTTAGCATGTTGCTATGCAGTTGCTAATGTGTTCTGAGTGTTTGATTTTTTTACTGCATTGCTTTGTAGTTGTAAGGCGGCTGCCAGGGTGCTCTGGGTGGTTCCTTATTGGCCAAATTCAAAAGACCTCACCCCCAAGACTATATAATATTCTGGTCCCTATGGCTCAGATCCCTCCATCAAAGTACATTTTTGAAAATGTGTTCATCATATGACTAATTCATAAGCATATAAGTGACATTCATAAGAAATGTATTCATTGCTTAGAAAAGAAATAGCACAGTTTTTTTCTTAGATTTCAATTGCACACACACATCAGCTATATTGTCTATATGTTTTTAACAGTTGTTGAAAGATCTTTTTGCCATGTTGCAGTGTGGTTGATAGGTTGTTGCTTACTTGCTCTAGTCAAAATAAGGACTTTTTGCTAGCAAATTAATCCAAGAAAGTCATAAAATCTCTCTACATCTTTATAAACGGCATGATTTGAGGTATCAAATATGTCTAAACAGTACACAACACAAGCCAAGCTGAAGATTAATATGTTAAAGTCCTTAACCTTAATTAGGAGTATGAGATGGTTTCTGATGCATCACACCAGCCCAACACAAACACTACGGTACATAACACAAAGTTAAAGTTTCAAAGACCTCATGTACGGTGAGACTATAAGAATCAAGGGCTTGTAAGTTTATACCCCAGGAGGGGATTTACAGCTATTTTGGTCTCATGTAAAGTACTTAACCTGCTTTGCCTCTGTAAAATATCCAGCTGAGACTGAAAACGTATACAAACTCTAAAAATGGTTGTGTTAAAACAACACATTTTGTGTTTAGTTAAGGACAACACACAAAACACAGAAACAAGTCCTTTACTGAATACATCTCTGTGTTATTTCTGGGACAACAGAAAACAAACATGCACGCACACACCACTGGGACAGGGACAGACATCCATCTGTTATGGATTTGCATTGATTTCTGGTATAGGGGAGTTGTGTATGTGTTTTTCTCCAATTCAGAACAGCTCTGCTCTGTTTGATCAACCATTCCATAAGCATCTTAACATCTACAAAAGTCTTAGTTTGGGAAGAAAGTTCTGGATGTTTTAAATACGTTTTTTAAGTTTTAGGCAGGACTTGCGACTCTGTCTCCTGCTTTCATGCTCTCCTGTGGCCCTTTGATTGCCAAAGCCTTAATCTGAGACAGGCAACAATGTCATGGAAAATTATCTGCTATTCCTCTGTGCCGGGGATTGCAGAGAAAGGCTATACATTTAATTTTTGGGTATGCTAAGCAGTATAACCTAGTTGCAGCTTTGCTCAGTCTGTCATATTAACTTTAACTGAGGATATAAGAGATATAAAGGTTTAGGGTGGTGCAGGGCTATTAGATACATTTAATAGTGAGGTAATATCTTAGAAATCTCTTCTCCAGATACTTTATCTTATTTTTGAGCATGTTTACATAGTTTTACTCCAAAACAAGATTAAAGAAACAGTGTGTCAGTTAGCTTTGCAGTGTGAAAACACTGTTACTAGTCAAAACATCACACTTAATATCAGTAACTCTGAAATGGTGTTCATTTTTTCTATACTGAGATTATAGAAATTACTCATTCTACAGACACTCTGAAGTTACGTCCGTGTTTGTATGATTAAAATGAATGCACAGCAAAATCCTTGGTGATAAATTTACACCAGTCTGTGTTTATTTGGGAACCACCATCAGGATGCACTGAAGCAGTGTTAAGAGTTAATTAGATAGGTGTTTTTTTTTAAATCTATCAATCATCACTCTAATGATAACCAGCAGAATCACTGAGGAACTGACTTCCAGCATCCGTCTTTTTTCTGTAATTTGTCTACAATTTTGTTTGAGAATTAACAGGTTATTCAAAATATTCAGTCACCATTACGGTGATCGGTGTTAATCACTCCATTCTGCGATCTGATATACCTCAAATCACTGAGGAACTGACTTCTAGCATCCGCCTTTTTTCTGTCATTTGTCTACAATTTTGTTTGAGAATTAACAGGTTCTGTACCAATAGACACCATCTGTATCAATAATGTCCAGTTATTTCATGCCGCTCACAAAACCAGTCTTAAGTAGCATGAGAACATTTCTAGTAATAGCCAAAAATACATTGTATGGGTCAAAATTAGCCATTTTTCTTTTATGCCAAAAATCATTAGAAAATGAAGTAAAGATCATGTATATGCATATAGATATTTCGTACATTTTCTTACCGTAAATATATAAAAACTTTATTTTTGTGAGTAATATGCTATGCTAAGGACTTCATTTGGATAACTTTAAAGGCGATTTTCTCAATATTTAGATTTTTTTTGCACCCTCAGATTCCTGAGTTTTAAACAGTTGTATCTCGGCCAAGTATTGTCCTACCCCCAAGAAACCATACATCAATAGAAAGCGTATTTATTCAGCTTTTAGATTATGTAAAAATCTAAATTTCACAAAATTGACCCATAAGACTGCATGGTGACTCTAGGGTCACATATATTAAAATACTAATACTAATTGTTTGGCAAGTAGTCGTATGATAAGTTGGAAAATATATAGTCAGACAGTTATTGCAAGATTAAAAGGCCCTATACAACCGGCTGACTGATCACTTACTTTAAAAGTATGATATATTCTTTCTCAGTTGCTAAATAAAACACAGGAAACAAAGAAAAAGCAAATAGTGAAGTAAATGCAGATCTTTAATAAATGATGTGATCTTTAAATTCACATTATAGACATTCCTGTACTGTACAGCCACTATATATCCATCATAAATGTATGTTAATTAGATTATCATTAACATACATTTATGATGGGGGTTCACCCATAATTTCATTTGTCGAAAAGAACACATTTTCATGAGGTGTCTCATTTAATGCTTTGTGAAACACCTGACATTCCTATGTTGTAGTAGGAAAAGCTGAGGCTGGTGTTACAGTACAAATGTAAGAAAGACTAAGTTTTCTTTAGGGAGCATTTCTCTTTGATGATCATACATTTCATCAAGACTTTTGAAGTCGGGGCCAACATATACAGTTTTGCTTGGCTTGCAGCAATTTCACTTTTTTGGTCTCTGAGCTTCTGCAATTGCAGACATCATTACACAGCATCATCTCACTGCCAAACAGATGGGATGAACTCTACAGCATGCTTCAATGACATGCTGAGCGTGACAATAATATTCTGAAGCCATGTCTCACAGGCTTCTATAGAACTTACATGAGTTGTTTCTGAAGCTCAACTATTAATGTTGTGTTGTTTGCCAACAGAAGGAGATTATCTGGTTATTTAGTGGCTGTATTAAGTTCAGAGTATGTCATTGCTTTTACAAGATTTTACAAATTGGTCTGTTTAACCTTAAAGGAGTAGTTCACAGAAAATTAAAAATGAGTAATGAGTGTGAGTAATGATTTTGACAAGTTATGTCATGTTTGTCCAAACTAATGGCATTGTTTTGTTGAACAAAAAAGGAGTTTAGTTCAGTGAGCAAAGCTTATAAAAATGACAAAAAAGTATGATCAAAGTAATTTACCTTCATATTTATCATCATGCAATGGTTTTACAGGATGAACACATTTTTCAAATCTGAATATATACATATATTAAAACCACACAAATTAGATTCACAAGCTAAAAACAAAGATCTTTGGTTTGCAATCTCACAGCAAAATCGTGAGTATTTTACAAGGCTAATTTTGGCTAACTCGTAAGATTTAGTACGATCTCAGTCGTACGTTTTAGTACGGTGTAGGGGTGGGACTTCAGTATTGCTCACAACGTATGACTTCATTAGAATTATCCACCTCGTAAAATACTTACAACTTCCTGTGAGATCAGTGCCCTCATTTATAAAATGTTGCGCAGAAACTGTCCTAAATTTGATTTTACAATCATTTTTAAAGGGCGTAGGTGTGATTCCCAAAACGAACGAATGCACAGAAAATGTGTGTACGCCTCTCTTTCAGGTGTTAAATCTATACATCACAAATTACCGTGAAATTTCACGCAGCTGAACAGTTTCAAATCTCTACCTTTTAACGTTCATTGACATATGAAATAGCATGCTTCACATGCTTCAAAGCCACCACCATCATCCCAGTCCCAAAGAAGTCATCTCCATCCTGCTTCAACGACTACCGTCCAGTTGCACTCACTCTTATTCTCATGAAGTGCTTTGAACGGCTGGTCTTCCACAACATCAAGTCTGTCCTCCCCCCCTCTCTGGACCCCTTCCAATTTGCATATCGGTCCAAGCGCTCGACTGATGATGCCATCGCCAATACTCTTCATGCTGCACTAACTCATCTGGACAAAAAAGACTCTTACGTCAGAATGCTGTTCATAGACTTCAGTTCAGCATTCAACACAATCATCCCTCAACAGCTCACTCACAAACTGTTCCAGCTGGGTTTAAACACTTCACTGTGCAACTGGCTGTTGGACTTTCTGACTGGGAGACCTCAGGCAGTACGGGTCGGCAGTAACACATCCAGCACTATCACACTGAACACGGGGGCTCCCCAAGGATGTGTACTTAGCCCCCTCCTCTACACCCTACTGACCCACGACTGCGTACCATCACACGACTCCAACCTCTTCATCAAGTTTGCGGACGACACAACTGTGGTGGGTCTCATTAGCAACAAAGATGAGACAAACTACAGGAGTGAGGTGAGCCACTTGGCCAGGTGGTGCATTGACAACAATCTCTCTCTGAACGTGGAGAAGACGAAGGAGATTGTTGTTGACTTCAGGAGAGCGCACACTCAGCATGCTCCTCTGACTGTCAACGGTGCGACTGTAGAGAGAGTGAGCAGCACCAAGTTCCTGGGTGTGCACATCACTAAGGACCTCTCCTGGACTAACAACACTGCAGCACTGGCGAAGAAAGCACAACAGCGTCTCTACTTTCTCTGCAAACTGAGAAGAGCCAGAGCCCCAACCCCCATCATGTGCACCTTCTACAGAGGCACCATCGAGAGCATTCTGACCAGCTGCATCACTGTGTGGTATGGCGCCTGCAACGCGTCCTGCCGCAAGACCCTCCAACGCATAGTGAGAGCAGCTGAGAAGATCGTTGGTGTCTCTCTCCCCTCCCTCCAGGACACACAGCTTCTTCAGTCTGCTGCCATCAGGGAGGAGGCTTCGGAGTCTCCAGGCCAGGACCAGCAGACTGAAGGAGAGCTTCATACACCAGGCAGTCAGGAAGCTAAACTCCCTTCCGACCCTGCCTTCCCTCCCCTCCCTTGCCACACGCACCTCTGAACTCTGAACCCATCCATCCCTTCCCACATCATACTCTGTCCCGCACTTGTCACTTTACGGAACATTGGACTGCTCAACCCCTTTTCAGTAGTGGTCTGAGCCACCTCAACTAACTACCTCTAAGTCAGTTAAACAAGCCTGCTCTCTTGACACTTTAAAACAGACTGATAAGCTTTGCACTACATTACATTTGGACTGTTGTTATTTCATCTGCACTGTTGTGTATTTCATATGCACTGCTGTTTATTTCATCTGCACTGTTGTTTATTTCATCTGCACTGCTGTTTATTTCATCTGCACTGCTGTTTATTTCATCTACACTGCTGTTTATTTCATCTGCACTGCTGTTTATTTTATCTGCACTGTTGATTATTTCATTGGTTTGCACATTTATCTCGGTTACATATCCCTTGCTTGTAAAGTTGTTTTGTGTGTATATATATATATATATAGATTTTGTATTTATCTGTAATTTGATATATTTTTTGATATATGTTTATTCTATGTTATCTGTATGCACCTAGGGTCTGAGAGTAACGCAATTTCAATCCTACATTTGTATGTACTGTACATGTGGCAGAATTGACTATAAAGCTGACTTTGACTTTTGACTAGCACCTCTCACCATCCAAATCCTTTACAAGTGGCCAGAATGGCTTATATTTCAAAAAATCTTCAGCACTAAGACACTTAGTGGCACTAAGCACTTTTCCACGTCAAAGACATGTATAAATGAGGCCCCAGGTTGGCTATTTACAATTGTTTCCTATATATCTACCTGCAGGAGCGAAACTGTGGAGGATGAACATCTACCAACTTCCACTTCCGTATAGAAAAATATATGTTCATTTCCAGTTCATGTGTTTTTGATCAGCTCTGTTTGGTATCATGTCCCCAATATTTTGGAATAAAAGAGCTATGAAAATACACTGTACTGTAACTTTCAAAAATTACCCTAAAGCACACTCATACAAGCATTTCTTGAAGCTGCAAAAACTGCTGGTTCTGGATTGTTAAAAAAAATTAACTAGATCAAAAATCTAGAGTAACACCATAAGCAGACCTTAGGGACAACCATAAAAATATCAAGAAATGTTTGAACTGTCCTTATTCAAAATAGTTGAGTTGGTGTTTATAACATTTCACCAACATTTATCTCTGAATCCCATGTGAAATGCATTGTAAGTGCTGTGAATGCCAGAATAGATCTGAATGATTTTTTAATGTGTGCTGTCTTCCCTCATAATACGCTAGCTTTTACTGAATGTATCTGTAAAGGGGGGTTTGTGATCCACAGAGCCATTGTAACCGGATGTATTTGTAGACTGAGATCAGAGGACTGTCCAGACAAAAAAGCCCGGCTGTCTTGCACACTTAATTGTCTGGCTTCAATAAGCTCTACACTTGTCAATAAAGAGTGATGTCCCTAAAGAAGGCCAGACATTGTGCTTTATTGATATGTACATAACCAGAATCTAGCATAACTGCTGATGCTTCCGATTAAACTGCTCTGAATCAGAATTAAAGGCGGAGTAAATCATTTGGAAAATGCTAACATTAGACAGACCTCCCTCTTTTCTCGCACAAGGGCAATGATTGGGCAAACGTTCTTTGTTCTTTCACAGACGATATATAATTATAAAAATACCAATGTTTAATTTTACTTATTGATTGCTATCAGGATGTTAAAGTAGAAAAGTGTACGATGTCATGGTTTCCTGTGTTTTTGAAGTTTTACAAGTTGCCCATGCATGCATTACATGCATGACACGTAATGACACAAAATTGCCAAAATCAAAGTATCAGAACAAAATATATCGCTCCATCGTCCATCTGAAACCTTGTATCTCCATATTTCGTGATTTTTTTTTTGTCATTAATAATTATTAATAGTCACTCTATGTTTGTCTCCGGGTTTGCAAATATCTAACCTCTAAAAAGTATTAAATAATGCTTGTCAGTTTTGGCAACACAGTATTTCATCATTTAAAAAGTCAAGTGTTTTTCCATAACAGCAAATTTGGACATCAGAGGTTTTGGAAGACAGCAACGATATATTCTTTCGAACAGCGAATGAACACCCAGTCCTGCCTGAAACGGCTAGTGTAGACCCGCCTTCGCTTTGCTACATCACATCGTTAGAAGCGTTGAGGAACACCACCCAAAATGTATAAACAAAGAAAGAAGACGTGTCTATTGCTGCTGTAGTGTTGTTGCTGCCCTCAGGAGCTGGATTCAGCATCGTATCCTCTGGCTGTTATCCCCTGCAGCGTGATGCTACACGAATAAAAATCAATATAAGTCATTATATTCAGTAACTATGCTGAATGCAATAAATGTCTCATTTATAATATGTTTTATTGTTTTTGTCACGTCGAGACACAGCGTCACAGGCTGCTCAAGAAGTTAGCTATAGTTAGCTCATTGTTAAACCTAATAGTTTATTTAAATAAAACCTCACCATCTGTTACTCTGCTGAAGTCACGCTGGTGGTAAAGTTGATTAATCCGCTTGGTCAAATGCATTTTCTGGATCATATTTGGGCTTGAACTCACATGGTACTGGTGACATTATAAGCTGTCAATATGCTTTAGAAGCGGATTTTCCCAAAATGGTTACATTCCCACCATGTGCGTGAGACATTCGGCCAATCACAACGCAGTGGGCAGCTGGCCAATCAGAGCAAACAGAGCTCTTCACAGCAATGAGCTTTGTGAACACACTGTGCGTTTCAGAAGACAGGGCACAGAGGAGCAACAGTAATGCACCATATGTGTAAAATAATGTGTTCAAAGTGTAGGCTACATATATTTGCAAAACAAAATAAAGGTTTGCAAACAAAAAATACGTTTTGCAAATAAAAATAGAGTATTGAGCAAAAATGGCTGTTTTGCGAGTAAAAATAAGAATGGCAAAAGAAACGTAAAGCACTGAGAGAAAAAAATAAAGTTTAGCAAAGTAAAACATCAGTCGCAATGATTTTGCAACACACAGTTTCTTTTGCGCCGCTCCTTTAAATTTGCGTTGTCCTGAAGTTTAGCACCACTGTGATAAGGCGGCATGCCGAGTGGAGCAAATCTAAATAAGATTCTTTACCACTATAAGATAGATAGGATAGACACCACTATAACGCGCCCCATCCATTCACTAGTGACTGTTCTGAGCCCTATTCTGCGCAAATAGGGACACGTGTATTCCATTTCATGCTTTTATGAGTCCTCGGACAAAACATTTCTTGTAATCATTTGTGTATTTGTGCAGTGTGTAGATGAGATCGAGTTGGTTACCTGACTTATCTACCTGTGGTGGGGACAAGTTGGAGATTGAAGGAGGTAAGCAGAAAGTGGAAGTTTGAGGCATAAGGCTTCTCCAGGTGGATGTCGAAGTCTCCAAAGACAAGCGGCGGCAAGTGGTCCTCAGGGAAAGACAAGAGCAGCATGTCTAGTTCTTCTAGAAATTCACCCAGTTGACCTGGAGGGCGATAAATAACTACAATGTGGAGTTATAGTTACGGCATGGAATTCAAAAGAATTGGTGTTGACTACAGAGGGGTAGGTGGAGAACTTCCAGTCTTTGGAGATGAGAAGACCGGTGCCACCACCTCTCCCATGCTGGCGGGGAGTGTGAGAGAAAGAGAAGTTACTAGAGAGAGTAGCAGGGGTTGCTGTGTTCTCAGAAGTAATCCAGGTTTCAGTTAATCCTACAATACTAAGAGCAGAGTGGGATGCAAATGCAGGGATGAAGTGAGATTTATTAACAGCAGATTGACAATAGTGCGAAGGTTGGCAGGATTGCTCCGCCTTCCTCTCGTGAGAGAGTGCCGTGGGCGAGAGACCACATGAATTGGAAACACATGCTGTGCGAGTAAGGATAGAAAAGGCGAAAAGAATGGAGAGAAAAAGAGTAAAGTAAGGATTATTAAAAAAGATACTACTGTGCGTTGCCGGTTTCGTTGCTCGGTTGAGTCGCGCAGAACGAGTCAAATGGTCTTTACCTCTTCGGTCTTTACGCGAGGAGGGCTGAACGCTTCCGCGCCTCTATCTGTATTAAATAGGTTGCTAATCACGTGCGTATCACGCCATGAGTGGGAACAGCTGCCCTTGCGTTTCAAATTAGCAAGACAAAACCTAAATTAACACGCAATGGCTCAAATCGAAACTAATGCTGGACTCTTCCAGACTTAAGTTCTAATTTTTTCAAAGGTGAAAAACTTTCCTGTAATCTAAATTCAACTAGCTGTAAACAACACTCCGAAGCACCATAGAATTATAAGGAAAATAAATTAGAAAACAAAATAATTCTCACTACTTAGCAAATATATCACCTAAGCATCATACTACAGAAACATATACTATACACCGAACACTTACGCGTGCGCTCTTGCTGTAACTACAGACTACTCGCTTATCCTGGCTATGAGCAGTGAGCGCGCAGTTTAAATACTCTTAAATCGCTGCCCGTGCGTTTCAAATGAGCAAGACAAAGCCTAAATTAACACGCAATGGCTCAAATCGAAACTAATGCTGGACTCTTCCGGACTTAAGTGCTAATTTATCCAAAGGTGAAAAACTTTCCTGTAATCTAAATTCAACTAGTTGTAAACAACACTCCAAAGCACCATAGAATTATAAGGAAAATAAATTAGAAAACGAAATAATTCTCACTACTGGACTATTATACATATACAGCATCATTTGCACTCCAGTACTATGTATTGAATACTGCAATAACTCATCTACTGCACTGTTTACTTTAACTTAATAGCTGCTGTCCATCATTTATGCACACTTTATACTCATTTGCACTACTGTTCTGCATAGTCTAATTTATATTGTACATATCCATCAGTAAATTTCTGTTTTTAGTAAATAACCATCTGTATATAATATATAATGTTCATAGTACATTCCCACTTGTAAATTCTTCATAATTTTTGCTTTATTCTGTATTTATGCACAACTGTATATCCTGCACTTGCTTATTGCACTTCTGGTTGCACTTCTGGACCTAAACTACATTTCGTTGCCTTGTACTTGTACATGTGTAATGACAATAAAGTTGAATCTAATCTAATCTAATCTATACTATACACCGAACACTTACGCGTGCGCTCTTGCCGTGACTACAGACTACTCGCTTATCCTAACTCGCTTATCTTAACTTCTGGTTCTACCAATAAAAGGAGTGAGAGGTGAGAATACCTGTTTGAGACCTCCTTTAGACCTCTCTGCTGCATCCGACACAGTAAACCACCAGATCCTGCTTTCCACTCTCTCCAAACAGGTCATATCTGGAACTGCATTCAACTGGTTAAGCTCATATCTCACAGGCAGATCCTTTAAGGTATCCTGGAGAGGCAAGACATCCAGATCTCACCAGCTAACAACTGGAGTTCCTCAGGGATCCGTGTTTTCCCCTCTCCTCTTTTTCATATATACCACCTCCCTCGGTCCAATCATTAAAGCACATGGGTTCACAAACCATTTTTATGCAGATGGCACTTATCTTTACCTCTCTTTTAAGCCAGACGACCCCACCATCACTGCCCGTATGTCTGCCTGCCTTCTGGACATCTTATTGGGGATGAAAGAGCATCACCTCCAACTCAACCTTTCCAAGACAGAACTCCTTGTGTTACCAGTCCACCCATCAATTGAACACCACTTCACAGTTCAGCTTGAATCCTTAATTATAACTCCCACTCTGCAAGGAACCTGGGTGTGATGTTTGACGACCAGCTGAAAATTCACCTCTCACATTGCTGCAACCACTCGAGCATGCAGGTACATGCTTTATAATATCAGGAAAATCAGGCAATTCCTGTCGGAACATGCCTCTCAGCTTGTAGTCCAAGCTCTGGACATATTAAGACTGGTCTCCTGCAGTTCTCTACTGGCTGGTCTTCCAACAAATGCAGTCAAGCACCTGCAATTGATCCAGAATCCAAGTCTAGTGTTCAACCAACCTAAAATAACCCATGTAACACCGCCCGCATCAAGTTCAAATCGCTGACACTAGCCTTCAGAATGGTAACAGCAAATTCACCCCTTTACCTTAACTCACTGATCCAGGTCTACATCCCTTCCCGTCACCTACGTTCCGAAAATGAGCGACACCTGGTGGTTCCATCACAACGAGGCACCAAATCGCTTGCCAAAACCTTTACACATTCGGTTCCTCTGTGGTGGAATGATCTACCAGCCTCCACCCGAACTGCAGCATCCTTTACAACCTTCAAAAAACAACTCAAAATACACCTGTTCCACATCTATCTGACTAAACAATAACTGTGTGTATTGTCAAAAAAATAAAATTCCCTTGCTTACTTCAACTTAATCCTCCTAGCAACATGGTCTTGTACACTATATATTAGTATAGTATAGTATTGGTATTGTTTAACATGATGACAAAAGGTTTTATGCTATCCTACTTGTAAGTCGCTTTGGATAAAAGCGTCTGCCAAATGAATGAATGTAATGTTATGTAATGAGAGGACAGTTCTGTAAAACTTTTTTGGAAACAATACTTTGTTTACACTAGCTATGCTGAATTTCCACACTTCCCCTTCTTCCTGAAATCACAATTACGAAAGGAATTTACATGTAAAAAGTAAATCAACAGCCTTGAAATCAGTGTCGGAACAGAGTACTGCAAATGACAGGTGGACATAAAATCAGTCTAGACTCACAGGCCGGAAGGGAAGGAAAAGTCTAATGTGAACATTCCCACAGGGATTTTGCTGTTTTAGTGCACTTTTTCTCGAGTGGATGTTCTTAACAGATGTCACACTGAAGAGTTCTCTGTGAATGATTCAGAGTTTTAGACCTGCTGGCCTTCTTTGAGTGCACTATAAAAGTGTGGTGATCTGTGATCAGTGTCCTCTAAATCCATTAAAAAAACAGCATTTTACATTTATTATGCTAAAGAAAAAAAAACAAGGATATATTTAAATAATGTAAATATTTACATTAAAAAAGTATAGTAAATACAACTTTAAAACACAAAATAATTGTATTTGTACATTATTATTATTGTTGTTATTATAAATAATTATAAAACTGTACTGAAAAGTTAAACTCCTTCAAGCAATATCATGTAACACTATAGGTCACCTGTGATTTGCTGAAAATGTTCTCCTCAGTATCGTTGTGAGTGTGTATCGAGTCAGTAAGTTATATTTGGAATGTAGATCAGTCTGTTTCGTTTATCCCAGGTAACAAATTCACAATAACTGTAGAATCATCCTATTACTAGTTTTATATTTGAATATTTTACATGTGTAGCAAGTAAGCTTACTTTAGAATTAGGATATTGGACCAGATAACAAAATCAGAAGATTTCAATGGTACGCAAAAAGGAGATGGCAGGGATGCTGAATAACACACAGGAGCACAAGGTAGGTTGAACCACAGTTTCTCCTTTACTGGATTTCAAATGGCTATTTTTTCCTTTTAGTGTATTAAGAACAATGAAATTAAAACAATTTACAATAACAGCAGTTTAAGTAACCAAATAATAATACAAAAATATACCCTTGGTGCACCCTCTTAGATTCTCTTCATTCAATGAATAGTATAATCAAAATCAATGTATCTGATTGACACAAATAAATGACAATATTCAAGAAAATAAAATATTACATGTAAAACATACTGAGCTCAGTTTCCAATTTCAAAATGTGCATAAATTATAAGATTAGTCCACCTCAGTCTTGCAATTGTGTCTCTGAGACGTATCAGTCCCATGTACTCCGCAAAATCAGTCTTAATGATTGAACTCTCCTACTTTTCTGAAGAGAAAGAATTGACTGTCTTTCCTGGGAGGCTCGCCATCAATTAAGGAAAGTCCATTTGAAAAGAAGATTCTCACAAAAAACCTGGACTGATCACAGACCAGAATAAATTCAGAAATGACTTACAAGCAATTATACATCACCAGAACAAATAAACAAACAATAAAACACATAAACATACAAATTGCATCATAACAAATAATAATATACTCATTTACCTGTCCATTCACATATTTTTCCTCTTATCTCTTTTTCAGGCACACGTAACCAAAATGGCGACAGCAACTGCATTGAACATGCAAAACACCACACGGCCTGACCTAATCACGCTGTGCTGAACAATCAAACCCATACAACACGACAATGTAACATCATCTTGTCTCAAAGGCATAAAGAATTAAAATAATAGTATGTTTTAAGGTGTTGTCATTTGTGTTTAAGACAAATTACAAAGTTGTAAACGTCAAATTAAATTCCGTTGTGCCCGATCCCTTACAAAAATTTACCATGGTTTTACTACAGTTAAAATTAAAACACTTTGGTTTTACTACAGTTAAAACTAAAAAACCATGGTTACTGTAGTAAAAACATGCAGGTTACCACAAAATAACCATGATTTTGAAAACCATAGTTTTGCTAAAAAACATACACTGTAAAAAAAATCGTAAAAAAAACGGTCAAATGACGGGCAGCAGTGGCTTCCATTTCATTAAACATACGTGAAAAGCTCATAAACAGCGATGCAGTTCAAGAACTTCAAGCTATGAAAAAACTTCAAGCTGTGAGTGAATTTATTTCATTTGAGTCTTTTATATTGAGAGCAAATCTTTACATAAAATTAAACTCTTCACCTAATGCATTAATGTGAAAATGTTGTATTTACATTAGTTTATGTCTTTATTTTTTATAATAAACAATAATCACTTTTAAACAAACAAAGCAACATGCAGCATGACATCAGCAACTGCTTGCCTGACTTTGACTTAAACACAGACTCCACTCTTCAGCATAGCGTTGACAAAAAAAACCCCATTTATTAGAATTAAGATATTTGACTTAAATTTTTCGGTTTTTGTCTGGCAGCCACAGCTGCCAGTCATTTGACCATTTTTTAATGATTGAAAAAAAAACATTTTTTTTACAGTGCAGAAAATAAAAATTCCGTTGTTTTTACGGAAAAATACCGGCAGCTGAGGATGCCAGTAAACTACCATAAAAATATGGGAACATCATGTTTTATTTGTCCAATCAATTCACAGTACAAAACAGTTGAAAAACATCAGAATACTGAAGACGTTCATAACTTCTGCTTCACAGGGACTGAAGTGTAACATCAATGAACAATGTTGTTTAAAGTCACCGTTATTGTGATCAGTAGCTATGTTTACATGGACACATCGGATTACATTTATTCAGATTGTGCAATCCAAATGTAGTGTTTATATGAAAGGTAAATAAAGTGATCTGATTGATGTGCGTGTTTAATGACAAGCCTCAAATCCGATTTAATCTGTTGATATGCGCACACTGCCCATGTTCACTTAAATGCACTAAAGCAAACGGCATGAAAGAAATGTACAGCAGATGTCTCGTGCCAATGAACTATGATGCAGTTTTACCACGGTAAAACCATGACAAAACTACCAAGACCGGAGTGTCTGCAGACAAGCAATAATTAGAATAAATGTTTAATAAAAACCAAACTTTAAAAGTGATAATACGTGTATTAATATCTGCATTAACGGTAAACGGAGGCCGCGGCTATTATTAGAATATTCACACAAACGGCTACTCAACCAGTACCACTTTACCAGTAAATCCTTCTAAAGCACATTAAAGTAAACAATAAATAAAATAAATGATCAGTAACTATGAATACAAATGACATTTTATGATTGAATATTTTAGTATGTTTGTACATCTGCAAATGCTTCACGTTTTAAAAAGAAACGGAGAAATTGCGGTAAAAAACGTACTCCAGGGAAACAGTTAATACATTTTAAATGCGTAAAAATATGAATATGTTCATTTAGAGATGACAAGCATATGAATATTTGTCCCACATTGTTAGATTTATAGCTTTTGGTTTCTTTAGCAACAGCTGCTCGTTCCGTGCGTCATACGCCCTGACGTCTGTACGACCCATCTTTGCACATGCGCAAAACTTCCTACTCGGGATTTCAATCTAAACAAGTGTTTACATGTCCTATCAAGCGGATTACAAACGGCATAAACCACCCCTTTCAATCCGACTGAAATTGTATTCGGTTTGGACATTTTTAATCTGATTGACGTGTTTATATGGAGCATTTTCATTGGGATTGGACTTTTAGTCGGATTACAATGGTCCATGTAAACGTAGCTAGTGTTTACTTTAGTTGAGTTCTTCTTCACCTTTGATTTTGTATAAACAACATTTTCTTCTTTTTTTTTGGGTGCTATGACAATGTTTTAATAAAACATAATTGTCATTACAACTAAAATCTAAAAGAAGATTTGATCAAGAGCTTTTTGTCTGATTAAGTCTCAATTGAAAGCTTGTTTTCTGATGTTTGGATATTTATATTTTATTATTTCTTTTAAATATTTTAATTTTATTAACAGTATGAATAACTTTCAACTTGATATACAGCAGCAATCTTTTGAGAAAAGTTTTTGAATAATTTAAATAATAAAAAGCTATACTGATTTTAAACACAGACATCAAGAATCAATGTATGAATCTCAACAGTGGTGACCATCAAATGAAAAGCGTCATACCGTAATGCATCCTGGGAGATGTTAATGAGTTTTGTACTTTAATTTCAGTGACAGGTTTTACAGTGTTTTTCCGTATTTTTACGGAAGTCTTCTGACAACATTATATCCGTGAAAACGACAGAATTTTCCTGTTAATTCTACGGACATTTTTTACAGTAACGATGGTTACTAGTAAAACCGTGGTTTTGCCATAAGTAATCAATGCACCAAAAAAACATGGTTACTACACTTGTACCACAAATAAACCATAGTCAATTTTTTAAAGGGATTGACACAATCACCATAAATCGTTCAATGTCTTGAAATTACAATCACACTTCATTCAGTTAACAATCACTTTAAAGAGTTTTAGTATCGTATTTCTCTATTTTAACTTTAATTAAACGTCTCTATTACTCCAGTAGCCACATGCACTCTCATTTACCCATCTACATGCAACAAGGGGCGGAGCTAAACTACACAGGGCTTTGATTGGCTATTACTTATTTCTTACATCTCAAACACACAAATACACATTTCAATTTTGTGTAGCTTTACTCAATATTTTAGATGCATTGATAGTCTTGACGTTCTAATAAATTGATCTTTAAAGGAGCAATAATTATATTCACCAATAATTATGTACTCAGGGTTACACATGTGTTATATTGCAGTATATATATATATATATATATATATATATATTTGAACATAAACGTTGATGTAAAAATATTTTGTGCACCTGGTTTTTACTAGGCCTGTACAAAAAACAACAACAATACAATTAATTAATTTAAAAGTAATAATAAATTTATAAATAAAATAAAATAAATAATATTTTTATATGTTTTAATATTATAATACAAAACACTCCTGATATAGCTATGAAATATGATTACAAAATAAACAACGTATCTTTGTCGTGGTCCAGTGGTTAGAGAGTTGGACTCATGATCAGAAGGTTGCTGGTTCGATTCTCAGGTCTGGCGGGTAATGACTGAGGTGCCCTTGAGCAAGGCACCTTATCCCCACTTGCTTACTATACAAAATGTACAAATGTATAGTACAATGTAATGTAAGTCGCTTTGGATAAAAGCGTCTGCTAAATGTAAATGTAAATAACTGTACATAAAAGAAATGTAAGTACATTCTCTATGCTAAGGAAGAAAAAAATGAATATTTAAAAAATCTGCTGTACTTTCTTCTTGAGCCATTGGGGGGAAGTGTTTGTCTTCGACTGCTCACATCATGTCCTGTTGGCTGCGTGCGGCCTGTTGGTTGTTCTCTGTAAGAGTGAATGGTGATAATAGCCCCCACTGAGGCCCCGATACACTGATGAAGCTCTATTAAATGACAAACACACAGAGTCGCTCATGTACACATGTTCAACATCAAAACCTCTTACTGCCCACATGCACATATCCTGCAAAGAGAAATCACATTTATATTCCTCACCACAACATGAAAACTAGAGACGCCTTTACAATGAAATGTTAGTGCTGTAACCACAACTGTATGTTTGGCAAGCTTTTTATATACAATTGTCATCTGTGGTGGTCAATGACAGTGATGTCATCACATCTTGAGAATAATGCACCACATCATTTCATTGTCACAAAAACAAGGGCAGATGGGCAAATCAGGATTGTGTGTAACTGTATGTGGTTCAGTCGCAGATACTATGTGTATTGATTTTTTACATCTCATCCCTACAAAGGGTTTAAACGTTAAAAGGCTTGTGTAAGCTTAATCAAGGATTTTGTGCATGAATTTAAATTCAGACGTAGCAAATGTTTCAAATAAAAGCAGAAAAAAGAACTTGTACGATGTCATGACTCATAACCCAGCAGTCCTGCTTGCTTCAAATACACAGTAATGTTTTCAGTAAGGTATGTTTGTTTAAACTACTTAAATTTCCCAATTAAACTAAGGCCTAGTCTAGGTTTAAGCTAATCACTGTCTGGAAAACCACCCCAAAGAGTTCCAAATGTGCTTTTTTGATTAAATCTAACTTATTTTTGTTAATTTTCTTATTACAAATTTCAAGTTGGATGTACTTTAGTTTTACAAAATTTTTCCAAAAATGAGTATTTGTAAGTTAAATGTACTCAAAATGTACCTTTTAATTATCAACTGAGTATTTCTACTGAAAGTATAAATGAACATGTTTCATTTTTAAGTACTTACTATAGCAGGCAACCATTGAATCAATGTTAAAAACTGTCGATTTGTCAATGTTAATTGCATTGATTCAATATCACTTTTGCACCTGCTATGAATGTTGAAAAATTTAGAAATTTCAACAAACCACCATTTTTGTGATCAGTGTTTGCTTTAGTTGGGCTCTTGACTCTTGTTTTTAATGTCAAGTATTTACTGGTCGTCCATTTATGTTCAAACGCACTTGTTTTGAAAAAGAGGACAATGGTTAAGTAGGATCAGAACGTTATTGTGATTTTGTCATTATGAAGTCACTTAAATAACTCTTGAGTTTGTTGTGTTAATAATATGTGAACACTGCGTTATAATGCAGTTTTGAGAGATTAAGCAGTGTTATGGATGATTAGCAGAATAAACAAAATAATTTTTTGTCACACTGCTGAATCAATTACACATGTAGAATCAGTGTATGAAACTTAGCAATGATAACAATCAACAAAAGAAAGCTTCATGCTGCAATGCATGCTGGGTAACATCATAGTACAAACTCGTTCATGACTCCCAGCATGCATTGCAGTTGATCTGTTTATCTGAATTAGTTTGATGATTGTCACCATTGTTAAGGTTTGTATGATGAGTGTTGATGTAAAGTTTACCACAATAGCTAGTATTTTTTTCTCTCTACTTTTGTGAATCAGTATGTTGACACCAGTCATGAATGGGTCAAATCTCAAAATTATTTAATCAAGCTTCTTAAACTTACTACAGCTTACCACTTGTCATTCACATAAACATTGAAAGAAAGAGTTAACTTTATGAAAGTCCAGAGTCAAGAGTCCAACTAAATCAAACACTGATCATAATAATGCACTGATTATGTAAACAGATTATGTAAACTTTCTAAAAAGTAAAAAGTTCTACTTACTTAAATATTTGAAGTTTTGACAAATTAAAAAAAGTATTTGCTCCTTGTTAAATTTACTTAAAAAAAGTAACATATTAAAAAAACATGTTAATTGGTCGAGAAGGATTTCCAATTCCCAGCATGCTTTGCATCAGACTACATTAGGAGAGTATATTTTAAAATATTATTATTTTCTGTGTTTTCAGTAAAGTTAAAGACTTGTTAGTGTTTAATGTTCACTTATCTTAAATATTTATAAGAGTTTGACATATTTTTCAGTTTTGTTGTTACCATTGTTAAGAAGAGTGGTGCATGTGCTTAGGCTCTGTGAACTGTAGTTGGCAATAACTGCATTAACGCTATTTCTGAAAGTAGTTTCTTTTTGCTCATATTGTATGCATATTAAGACTAAGAGATGTGTTAAATAACAAAACTGAAAGAACTGATTTCAGTAAACTTAAAAAATACACTTTTGTATACTTAAAGTATAAAAAAAATATTTAAATCACAGAAGCCAAATAAAAACTTTAATTTAACAGTAATCAAAACTTGAAATTTCTGCTTACTTAAACTACGAACCTCTTAAACTCATTTTTTTTGCAATTAACATTGACAAATCAATAGTTTTTTTTACATTGATTCAATGGTTGCTTGCAATCAGGCATAGTAAATAGTAGTTAAAAATGAACAATTTTTATTTATACTTTCAGTAAAAATACTCGTTTGATAATTAGGTTTGAGTACATTTAACTTAAAAATACACTAACAAATTTTGAAAAACAAAGTAGGTCCAACTTGAAATTTGTAATAAGAAAATAAAAAAGTTGAATATAATCAAAAACGCACATTTAGAACTCCTAAAGTTATGTAGATGACACTTAAAAAGAAATGCCTAGGAAACACTCAAATTAAGTTGACTTTATGTGCAAATATTATTTCAACAGACATAAAATTTAAGTAGTTTGAACAAAGATTAGTCTTGTTTGATCTACATAATAAAATTATACCAAAAAATTCATCATTTTTTTAAGTTAATCAAGCGACTAAACATTAGATCCCAATTAAAACAAACACTGATCACAAAAACGGTGGTTTGTTGAAATTTCAACATTAATAACTGCATTTCGTTGCCTTGTACTTGTACATGTGTAATGACAATAAAGTTGAATCTAATCTAATCTAATCTAATAGCGGGTGCAAAACTGATATTGATTCAATGACATAAATATGTTTTAATATAATGCATAGTGTAACACCTATTTTTGTTAAAATGTCTAAAATGAGTCTGCGTTGATGTTATAAGACGTTGAAAATACGTCCACAATGACCACATTTCAACTAAATTCGTACCTTCTATAGATGGTCTATGAACGTCAACATTGGACGTCAGACAAACTTTCATTCTGGCTCCTCAGGGGACGTCTATGAGACGTCTATAAGAAGGAGCTTTTGCTCAGTGGGTATAGTCTATGGCAGTGTTTCTCAACCTTGTTCCTGGGGACCCACTGCTCTGCACATTTTGTATGTCTCCTTAACTGGCACGTTTGATTCAGTTAATGGATTTCTACCTTAATGAGCGGATAATTTGAATCAGGTGTGTTAGATAAGGGAAACATGCAAAATGTGCAGAGCTGTGGGTCCCCAGGAACAAGGTTGAGAACCACTGGTCTATGGCACAGGTGTCAAACTCAGTTCCTGGAGGGCCGCAGCTCTGCACAGTTTAGCTCCAACCCAAACCTGCTTGGAAGTTTATATCAGGGGTTTTCAACTCCAGTCCTCGGGCCATCTTGACAGAATATTTTAGATGTCTCTCTACTAAACACATGAACAAGTTAATGAGATAATAAAGTGATGATTGGGTTATTGAAAACATCAACAATAAGAACAAAAACCATAATAGTATTTGATGTTTCTTTTAGTTGACCTCTTAACCTTTTAACCCTCATTTAATTGTGTTAAGTTTTATTGTAAGTTAAACTATTGTGTTTTTGAAGCACTGTTATAACAGCCAAACAAAAGACAAAATTATTCCATTCTCTTATTGAGAATAACTACCATAGGAATGGATTTTTTTTAGCAAAGAGCATGTATATTTTGTCGTTTTCAAACTTAATTTTCACATTGTAGTGATCAAGAATCAGCTCATGAATCTCAACAACGGTGACACATATTGCAAACTTCACACTGCAATGCATTGTGGGTAACATCATAATACAAAACTTAAAAAGAAACAACTCAACTTTGGCCACCGTTGTTGTGATTCCTAAGCTGATTCTTGATGTCTGAAAGATTCAATTTGAAAACATTTCAATTTGTTTGAGTTCTGCTCCTTTCATAAAATGCTTTTACAATACAGTAATACTCAAATAATCTGAAGTCTAGTAAATCAGTGGTTCTCAACCTTGTTCCTGGG
Source organism: Oreonectes daqikongensis (assembly GCA_026939265.1). NCBI lineage: Eukaryota > Metazoa > Chordata > Actinopteri > Cypriniformes > Nemacheilidae > Oreonectes > Oreonectes daqikongensis. The sequence goes on from JAOTQM010000001.1 coordinate 103,825, forward strand.
GACCCACAGCTCTGCACATTTTGCATGTTTCCCTTATCTAACAGTAGAAATCCATGAACTGAAGCAAACGTGCTAGTTAAGGAGACATACAAAATGTGCAGAGCAGTGGGTCCTCAGGAACAAGGTTGAGAACCACTGTAATAAATGACACAACCCACCTACATTCAACCAACAATTGATCAGTTATCCTGTATCTTCAGAACTAAGTAATTTAGTTTTTTGTTTGGCTGTTATAAAAGTGAAAACCCACCTGAAGACTTTTCATCTCCAGGGCTTTTGAGCGTTGATATCTCACCAACTGCTTAGTGTCAAGAGCAAGTTTAACCCAATTATGAAAAGCCACCCACCACAGCCTTAATATTAGCCTTACTTTTGAGCTAAGAGGTTCTCAGTCAATCTGACATGCATGCCTTGCTAACAGCCATTGGAGAGAGCTCATTAAAAACACAGTGCTTCACTTTCACACAAAGAGTAATTACAGTCATGTGGATGTACAGACTGAATAATGTATAAATAAAGTGAAGTTAAGTAAATAGTTGAGAGATATACAAAACTGTTTGAAAATGTGTTTTGTTTATTAAAGATTATGTCGGCAGCTTTGGAACTGATACGGTGGAGTGACCACTTCGGTACAGAGCAAGACTTTTTTTTCCACAAAACAATAGAAGGACCTTATTTACAACTGCAGTCTTTCAAAAACAGACTGAGAAGCAAGGTAAATGTAAGGCTAAACAGATTATGGCAAGGGAGAAAAGTTCAAGTCATAATGTTTTTCAAATGTAATTAATGGATGGAGATGAGAAATGGCCAGTTGCATTTTTCTTTGATATATTTTGAATAGGTGATATCATGTGTATTACAAATGACCGCTGGAGCCTTTGACTGTGATTCCAGGAAACAGATCTTGTGAGAGCCACAGTGAGATTTAACAAGTTTGTCTTAAAGTGATGTCCACCATACTTGAGCATATTACATCCAGTCGCTGGGTTCTGACAAGATCATTTGAATGCACGCAAAGATGAGAGGAACTTCTGGAAGAAGTCAAATGCATCCAAGTAGAAACAGCTGTGAGATCACACCTCTGGCCCCCTGGGGAACAGATGTATAAACAGACGCCCCATATACGATGAAGAAAGAGAGGGTGTCAGAGAAATGAACAAGACAATGGTGAAGGCATATCCAAAATGAAATAAGGAATGATGTATTTGGCAGGGTCACGATTACATGAATTAATAGAGAACAGCTGGAGTGCTCTGGAGATGTTAGATGTCAGCAAAATTAATTTCATACAGGTGTTTGTTTTCTTTTTTATTCCCTTTCTCCATATTTCAGCACGATCTACCTCAGTCGTGTCGCTGTGTCTTAATCCTTGCACGGGAGCTCATAATGTTTCTGTCAAAGTTTATTTTCCCATCAGTGATTTCATACCCACCATGCTGTTCTTATCCAACCCTGGAAAAATGTTTCTCTTTCAATTTATAGCATCTGAGCAACTGCTTGTCTTACTCTTTACTTTTTTATGAACATACTTTGTCAAATTTATGGTAGCCACTCAAATGAGTTATAAAAAGCCCAATCACAGAAAAGTAGTTAAATATTAAAGAAATAAACAAAACTACTATTTCACTGGATTAAATATTGTAGCTTTTATGTAATCAGAATCCAAAAAATCAAGTACTTGCAATTAGATTAAACAATGTTTTATGGAATACATAATTACAGTACATATAGCAATAAATTGTCCACAATTTAGTGTTTTTCCTACTTTTTCACTTTTATTTTTTAGAAAATTTTCCTACATTTTTCATAGTAAAAAACACCTATCACTTACATATGTTTGTGTAAAATTAAGCAGCACTCAGCATTTGCCGGCTGGATGTAAAAAGTAATTTTTTGGGTTAGCTTAAAAAAAAAGTTAATTTAACTTAAAAATATTTTTAGCTTTCCTGTAGTTCAGTGGTTAGAGCATGGTTCTAGCAACGCCAACGTCATGAGTGCGATCCCAGGGATTGCACATATTCAGAAACTAATGTATACCGCAATCTAAGTTGCTTTGTATGAAAGAGTCTGCCAAATGCATAAATGTAGTTAACTAATTACTAAGTTAACTAAGGTTACTTTTTTTTAATTAAACCAACATTTCGTCGCCTTAGAATTAACACCTTAAGATTCTATCTGACATTTTAGTCAAAATTGAGTTCTTATTCTGTGACAACTTATTAACATTATGCCATGTTTGGTGACTAAAACATAATAAAATCATTGTGAACTAGCGATAAACTTCTTTTAATTCTTAATAAGATCTTAGATGACAGAAATAAAGTGAAAGTTGTGTCTGTAATAAGTGAAGATGTTAATGATGTTTGTGTTTAATTCTCCTCTGATGAGATCTTGACAGATTTAATGTGTTCATCTGTTATTTACACTTGATGTTCATCTAAGACTGTGAGACCAGTGAGTTAGTAGATTCTTTTAACAAAGTCTATTCAAACAGTCATTGCGATAGTTTACTGTAGAAGACCATGTTGCCAATTTATTACTGTATATTACTGTAGAAATGGCTGGTAAAGGCTTACAGTGTGGTTCTATAAGGTTCTATCTACGAGCCAATCAGCACTTTGAATGCACGCAAGAGGACCAATAAGGATCAGCTTTCTATGTCATGTGGCTGGGCTCCTCAGTAACAGTGGGAAATATATCAGGAAACAGTTGCAACGTAAAACAATGTTTAAAAGAAACCTCAAGGTTGACTGTTAAGTCCTCTTGTTAAGGAGATCAGCTCACACTACATGATTTTTTCTGTGTTGTTTTAGGTTTTGTTCAGGAGTTTATTTTTAGATTTATAGATGCTATAGACGTTATAGTGCTAACTTACTCTTATGTTTACATGAACCCTCATAATGCAATTAATGCCTTAAATTTGACAATATTAAGGCCAAATATTCAACAGTGTCAACTGTCTTAATTACAAAAATAAACATGATCATTATTTCAGCAGTACTCATTTCTGGAATTATTTTCAACCTGTCCCACCTTCTGTAGAGTAAAGATTAGATTACAGTAGCTGCTTTCTGCCTAAGTCAACTGTAGAATTACCCACCATATAAAAAATCTGAAATTTTTAAACTCATCTTTTTAAGTTTCTTTTTTGCATTGGATTTTTTGAGTTGTACTGACTTACAAAAGTTGAGATAATTTACATAATTGAGTCAACTCAACAAGATTGGACAAAACCATTGGATTAATTTACTAAATTAAGTTCAGCTGACTACAATCCAAAAAAAAAATTCACAGTGAACCTAACTAAAATTAACATCTGCACTATAGATAAAACATTTAGCACTGCCTTTTATGTTTAACTTGAACAAAAAGTTATGCTTCCAAAAATATGAAGTAAATATCACATTTTACGTGTCAACACGTTATAACACTAATGTCATGTTTTAACAAACATGATAAGTAAATTGTTTGTGTTTCTTGAAAATGTGTTGCTTTAATGAATGTTTTGCAGATAGAACCTCATAATTCTAAGCAGAAAGTGATTTTTCAGAATCAAAAAATTCTATCTACGTTTGACCTGTTCCACAAATCCCCATTTACACATTTCAGAAAATATTGATATTGTACGTTCAGAATACATTTAATGTCTCTGTCTTTTACATGTATGAAACAAATTTGTTCCTCATATAATTTCTGCTATATGAAATGCAAAAACTTTGAAGTTTAATATTTCAAAACTACTCAGAAAGCAGAGAAAACCTTATAATTCCAAGGCGACGATTTCAAGGCGAGTTTTACACTATTTTCAAATAGCCTTCGCTGATTTAAAATATGATTCTTTGAAATATGCTGGTGATAAAAAATGAAAACAAAAATTTATTTGTATCTGACAAAATTATCCTGCTTCCATATGTGACATATGTAATTATTATATTATATTACTGACTAGAAATTTTGTAATTTAATTCGTAATGAGCAACCGATTACAATTAATTAATTTAAACCTTCTATGCATATTATGTGCTAACATTAGCATGTTGACCTTTGTGAGGAACTGTGCACACAAACATTTGTTCAGGAATGCCACACCTGCAAGTTTTTATTTTTTGTAGCAAACAGCAGCAAAGAGCAAGTGCAGGGCACAGAAAAAAGCAGTGATTGGAGAATAGCAACGCTCCACTGTTCTGATGTTGCCACATTTTTCCCAGAGACATGCTAAAGGAAATAGTGCAATAGCTTTCCGTAATTTGTCAGGGAAACTCTAAAAACCTCAGGTAATTAGAGAGGACTTCAATGCCAGCACCAATTTGATCTGAATGTGTGCAACCCCACATGTGTTCCCCAACGTGTTCTGGATGTCATTTCGCTGGCTCATTTTTCAGCATAGCTGCTGTCAAACACATTTGTGCTGTGGTGCCATGGCACCGGTGAGGTAAATGGAAGAATGTGTAGGGGAGCAGAACGCTGGGAGAATGAAGGAGTGTTTCACATTCTCATGGCTGTCTAGGGCCTAAACAAATCCAGATTTTTATGAGGTGGGAGGGAACGAGTCCCATGTTATTTACCCGGCAAGGAAAGAATTGTAATTTTTCCAGTGGGCGGCACACCAGGCCTCTGGAATTCTTTGGCGGTGACCTCCATCTGGATTTCCTCACTGACGTCTAACCCCGACCATCTGATCTGCATACATCGGTTGAATGGTAAACGCACAAGACAAGGCTTTGTAGACCTCACCCAGAGATGCAGTGAATTACTGCCAAAGGAAAAATCTCTCTACCTACACATATTTTTTCCCAGAGCAAAGAAAGTAATTTTAAACTCAGATTATCCTGATGCATTAGGCAGCCGTAATGATTTCGAATAAGCTCACACAACTTAAGGTGACCGACAATTGCATAGCAATAATAATAATAATAATAATAATAATAATAATAATAACACTGCTAAAACACACACTAAAGCCACTGGAAAATATTGTAAAATAATCATCTAGCCCTGCTGTGGCTCTGGTGGTGTCACAGTCTTGTTTGTCTCCTTGCCTGTTTCTCCCGAGTTTCCCCCATGGACTACACTTCCCAGCATCCTCCACGCTCCCGCACCTGTCCCTCGTTTGTCATCACCACACCTGTCAGCCATCACCCTCATTACCTGGACACTATATGTACCTTGCCTGTTCCTTCGTTCTTGGTCGGTGAGTGTATTGTAATTTTGTGTTGGCTACCCGTGTTTTTGTTTACCTGATCTGATCTGTTATTAAACATAGTGTTTGTCCTTGAAACCTCGTTTGGGATCCGTTACTCCAGCCGTGACAGGTGGCTGCATGCCTAATGTTTCTTTGGATGGTTTTAGAGGCTAAGTGTACACATGAGATGGGTCTGGAAAAGCTGCTGTGAGTCTAATCACTGAGGTTCATGTGCTGTACAGTTAGGAGAAAATCCTTGGCAGTGTTTGGGCTTGTACAGTACACTGACTGTAAACCATCAAGAGACAAGGTACAGTAAGTGCTTGTCAGGACTGTAGAACAGGTAGCTTTCTCCTTAGGTTTCTCCTTCGTAACTTTGTTTAAGACATTGTTTTATGTTTCATGTTTCATGTTACATCTATCCATCCATCCAACCAACCATTTACAGCAAAGATGGGGAAATAAGGTAGAAACAAGGTCTTAAAGTCCCCATGAAATCAAAAAATACAATTTGCATTTTCTTCATAGAACATTGCAGTGTTAATTATGAACAGTGTATCAGTGTGGGTCATCCTTTTAGAAAATGTTACTTTATAATCTTTAATCAAAATCTGAAAATGCACTTCTGCCCTCTAGTGACAATCCATCTCAAAATGCTTGTGGTACGGTTGTCTAAAGGCCTGGGTATACATCACTTTCCACGTCCGTGTCTGTCTCGCGCACAGACGCGTCTGCACAACTCAACGCATGCGCAGTACGGCACCTAAATTTTTCCGCGCATGCGTTGCTGTATGCGTTCTGTTGTACTATACTTTGGGCTTTACTGTGCTGCATCGTGATGAATCCAACTGTTCCCCACCACAGGTACTCATAAGTCAGGTAATCAACTTGATCTCATTTACCCAGCTAACAAAAGTTTGTTATAAGAACGTTCCCTAGAGTTTTTTCATGTTTTTGAAAAAGTTTTAAAAATGTTCAGTGTCCAGTGTTTGTCCCAGCTAACAAAAGTCACCATCATGGTGTTCAGTGTTTCCTTGAGTTGAACTCTTCCCCTGAACTGTCATGGATTAAAATTTTTTGGCATGCTTTGACTGTGTGCTTTTAATGTATGTTTATTACAAATGAGAATAAGAATTTAAATTTATGTGGTTGGTTGGTGGTTGTTACAATTACCATCATGTTGATTCATAGCCGTTTTGCTAATCCTGAAATAACAATTTAAGATGAGGGTGTGGCATTTTGATGCAAAATGGCAGCATATAGAATAACACCGACATCAAGAATGTGTATGAACCTCAATAATGGTAAGAAGCAACAAAGGACAGCTTAATACTGCAATGCATGCTGGGTAACATCATAGTACAAAACCTATTCATGATTCCCAGCATGCATTGCGGTTGATAATTGTATTAGTCTCTATTTCTGAAATCTTTCTAGACAAGTTGCAATCAAACACCCTGATCCTGATCTTAAACTGTTATTTCATGAGTAACAACTCACCTCAAGTTTATTTATATAACGCTTTTTACAATTTTTATTGTTACAAAACAGCTGTACATGAGACAAAATGACTATAAGCAAAACATTACATTTGTACAAGGAAAGTAAGAACAACAAATTGAAAGATTACACCCACACCACACACTCATCGACCACACGAACGAACGAACGCGCACACAAACAAACACGCTATAGGAAAAAAAGAGACACAGGTAACATACACGAATGATAAATTCCTATATGGAGTATTAAATTAAGTAAATTACGTAGAATGATTACATTTAAAATGGTATTAATAAATGCAAAACCAGGTAGACTGCAAAACAATATGCAAACAGTGGCGAGGAACCCAAAACTCCAGTGGAGAAAAAAAACTTGGGAGAACCCAGACCCCTGGCAAAAACTGCAGCATCTCTAGCTCGACAGTGCTTACACAACTAGGCTAAAGTAAAATAAAATGGTAGATAATAGGTGTACGATTTTCAATAATATTCTAGTAGTTAATTCCAGTTGCGGAGGACTTGTCGGGTCGCTGCTTCCCTCCTTCAGCTCCACCATCCGATCTGGGCACGGACTGCATCCTGCTCGCTGTGGCAACCTCGGAACACTGAGAAAAGACAACTGAGAGCAAAATACTGTTCAACACTCTTTAATGTAGTGTTTCTCGTTCTGGTTGCTCTAACTAATGCAGCCTAAACAGACTGATAAGCTTTTTGCACTACATCACATCTGCACTGTTGTTTATTTTATCTGTACTGTTGTTTATTTCATCTGCACTGCTGTTTATTTCACTGGTTTGCACATTTATCTCGGTTACATATCCCTTGCTTATAATGTTGTATTGTGTATATATATATATATATATATATACTGTATTTATCAGTATTTTGATATATTTTTTATATATATTTATTCTGCACTGTTAGCCCTTACCAGCCATTTCTACAGTAATATACAGCATTTTACAGTAATATACAGTAATAAATTGGCAACATTGTTAGACTGTAGGTCTTCTACAGTAAACTACTGCAATGACTGTTTGAATAGACATCATTAAAATAATCTACTAACTCACTGAAGTCACACAGTCTTCTTAGATGAACATTAAGTGTAAATAACAGATGAACACATTAAATCTGTCAAGATCTCATCAGAGGAGAATTAAACACAAACATCATTAACATCTTCACTTATTACAGACACAACTTTCACTTTATTTCTGTCATTTAAGATCTTATTAAGAATTAAAAGAAGTTTATCTCTAGTTCACAATGATTTTATTATGTTTTAGTCACCATGATGGTGATCAGTGTTTGCTTTAGTTGGATTCTTGATTTTAGTTTGGTTCGTTATTATTTACTTCTTTCTCTTTCAGTAGTTGCATTAGAACTTTGTAATATACATGTATACAATAACACTGAAAGGGAAAAATAGAAATGCAACATTATGTTTGCTTAATAGCTGAAGATTCATCAGAAAGAAGTTGATTATTATATAATATTATAGCATTTATTATTTATTAACTGATTACAGGTTTTAAAATAGAGAGAGCTCTTGTCAAAATCTTTCTTTGCAATGGAGATACAAACCTCATCAATGCTGACAAATAATCATGAATGAGTTTTGTACTGTACACCCAGCGGTTCAATTGAATGTCACCATTGTTGAGATTCATATGTGGATTGTTGATGTGTCTGACTGATGCAGTCGTTTAATCTTTTGTGTATATATTTTGACCAATCTGTTGGAAAATGAAATGCTATTAATTTTTTTTTAATCTGGTTCACATCTCTTCATTAAGATTTTCACACCATATGGTCACTTTTGAGCATAACTTCCTTTTCCAAAACAAACATGTTTAGAGCCCCTTAAAATGCGAGTCAACAGCCCAACTAAAAGAAACACTGATCACACTAATGGTGACTTACAAAATTCATCATTTCAACCTCAATAAAAAACTTTTGTAGATGTGTGACCTACAGTCACTAGCTGGCAACAGTGTTGCCAATATATTACTTTAGAAATAGCAGGCAAGGGTTAACAGTTTGTGTTATCTGTATGCACCTAGGGTCTGAGAGTAACGCAATTTCAATCCTCCATTGTATGTACTGTACATGTGGCAGAATTGACAATAAAGCTGACTTTGAATAAACCCCTTAGAGGATTTGTATTATAGAAGTGGTGTGTATGCAAGGTTGAAAAGATGCATTTCTAATCTAGATTTACTCTGACAGTGTGTCTGCCTCCCGCACAGTACTAAGAAGACTTTTCCAAAGTTCAGGCGCTAGATAGGAATACGATCTACCGCCTGCACTTGATTTCAAAATTCTAGGTTTTACCAACTGACCGGAGTCCTGAGAGCATAGCGAATGAGAAGGGCTATAATGCAATAGAAGCTCACTCAGGTACTGAGGAGCTAAACCATGTAGGGCCTTATAGGTAAGCAGTAAGATTTTAAAGTTAATATGTTGCTTGATAGGTAACCAATGTAATTCTGACAGAACCGGTCTAATATGCTCATACTTTTTGTTCTTGTAAGAACTCAAGCTGCAGCATTTTGAACTAGCTGGAGTTTTTGTAATAAGCTCACAGGACAGCCACCTAATAGTGTGTTACAGTAATCTAGTCTTGACGTCATGAATGCATGAATTAACTTTTCTGCATCTGATAGTGACAGCATATGACGTAGTGTTCTGTCTTCGCTCTCCAGAAAAATGTTAACGTTTTAACCCCTTAGAGCCCCTTAGAAATGTTAACGTTTTTAACCCCTTAGAGCCCCTTAGAGCTGTTAACGTTGTTCTCATTTATAACGTATTATAGTTTTAAATCTAAAGTATGATTACGAAGGTGTGTGGGTTCTGTCACGTGTTGTCTAACGCCTATGGAATTAAGAATGTCATTAAAAGCCAGTCTTAGAACATCTGTATCATTATCTACATGGATGTTAAAATCACCAACGGCAAGGACTCTGTTTGCGGCCAGTACTAATTCTGATAAAAAGTCCCCAAATTCTTTGATAAAGTCTGTATGGTGCCCTTGGGCCTATATAGTATATACAGTAGCCAAAATAAATTTCACAAATGTTTTATCATTAACATTAGGTGATGTTATATGAAGTACCATCACTTCAAAAGAATTGAATTTAAAATTAGACTTTTGAGTAATGGTAAAAGTATTATTGTAAAGTGCAGCAACACCTCCTCCCCTGCCTGTTAGACGAGGCTCGGGTTTATAACAGTAATCTTTGGGAATAGACTCGTTTAAAGTAAAATAATCATCTGGCTTTAGCCACATTTCTGTCAGACAGAGCACATCTATTTTATGATCTGTGATCATGTCATTAACAAAAAGTGCTTTATTATTGAGAGATCTAATATTTAGCAAACCAAGTTGTATACATTTTTTGACTGGATTGTGTTTGTGTTTTATTTGTTTAACATGTATTAAATTACTCTTGAAAGAATGGCACAGTTTTCTGTATTTGCTGGTCCAGGGGACAGACACAGTCTCTGTGTTATGATGTTTTGGAGCTGAGGATACTATATGTTGCATAATTTGTGTTTTCGTTGACATGAGACGGCTAGCAGACGGTTGGTTAAACCATTCTGTCTGCTCCCTGACAGTGAGTCAAGGTTTAGCATTAAGACTATGTGCCATATTTCTAGACAGGAGAGCAGCCCCAGCCCAACAGGGATGAAAACCGTCTCTCTGGCGAAAGTGTTCTGTGAAGACCACAGCATATATCCTGAATAGAAGTGCCTCTAGACCAGGCCCACGACGAGGCAATGGCCCTAGTTGAATGAGCCCTGACACTGAAAGGGTAGTTCTGTCTCTGACTCTCATACGCTAAAGTGATAGCATCCACCACCCAGCGAGAGAGCCTCTGCTTAGAGACGGCTCGTCATTTAGTCCCTCCACCGTAGCAGACGAAGAGCTGGTCGGACTGCCGAAAACCGGCCGTAAGTTCGCAATGACCTTACCAGGCAGACAGCTCTCAGAGTTTCAGCATCATGCAATGCCGATGGCTCGGAAGTCAAAGCGGGCAAAGAAATGACCTGCGCTCTAAACGGGGTAGACAGAGACTTTGGCACATAACCCGATTTCAGCTGGAGAGTGATGCTGCAGTCACCAATTCCAAAACGAATGCAATCCACGCTTACTGAGAGCACTTGTAAATCTCCTCTGCGCTTAGCCGAAGCAAGGGCGAGAAGGAGGACAGCTTTCAAAGCAAGCTCCCTTATGGAAGTCGCTTCCAACGGCTCAAAAGGGGGAAGGGCGAGAGCATGCAATACTAACGCTAGGTCCCACGGTGGCACCGAAGAAGAGTGCGGAGGAAAAAGTCTTCTCGCTCCCCTTAGAAATCGAAACGAGGCGATAGCAGCCACATAAACTTTTAGCGCAGACGAGAGGCTCCCATTATCCAGCCTGTGTTGCAGAAATCAGGACAGGCTGCCGGGTCGATATCTTTAACACTGCACCACTTAACAACCACTTCCCATTTGAGAGTATATAAGCGTCTGGTGGAAGGCTCGTGAGACTCTGTAATAGTGTCCAGCACACGCTGAGGGAGGGTATTTAAAAACCCTGAAGTGGCCACACATGAAGGGTCCACAACTCCGGGTTGGGGTGCCATATCGAGCCGTTCGCTTGAGACAGCAGGTCTTTCCTGAGGGGGATCTGCCACGGGGGGGCCGTCAGCAACTCTCTCAGGTCTGGGAACCAGGGCTGATTCGACCAAAACGGGGCAACAATGATCACTGACACGCTCTCCTCCCTGACTTTGCAAAGTACAAGTTGCAAAATCTTCACCAGAGGAAAAGCACACAGGAAAAGGACCCCCGGCCAATGCGCTGTCAGAGTGGGCTAGTGGGCTAGCGAGAAGAACAGCGTGTTCTCGCTCGTAAAGAACAGATCCACCTCCGCATTCCCGAAGTGGCTGCAAATCAACTGCACTGAGTCGGGATGAAGTCTCCATTCACCATGGGGAAGAACTTCCTTCGAGAGCATGTCCGCTCCGCGGTTCAGACGGCCGGGGATATGCGCTGCTCTGATGGAGAGTATATGTCGATCCACCCACAGCAGGAGCCTCGCAGCCTGCTTGAAGAGGGCTCTGGAGTGTACACCTCCCTGTCAATTTATGTACAAGACCACAGATGTGTTTCACCTGCGACTGAAAAACTCATAAGCCAGGGACACTGCTTCCAACTCCAGCGATTTATGTGCCATCTGCTCAGTGACTGAGACCAAGGACCCGATACCGGCATGCCTTGGCACACCGCACCCCAGCCCGAGGATGACGCATCCATCGTAGCTACTGTGCGCCTTGTCACTAGCCCCAGGGGGACTCTTGTGCCATTTTAAACACTCGTTTGTGAAGCGCTCGGTTTATGGGTCTCAGATCCAGAATCGGACGGAGACCTCCACCTCTTTTGGGCACTACAAAGTACTGGCTGTAGAACACGGATTCTAACTCCCTTGGAGGGACTCGCTCTATCACTCCTTTCGCGAGCAGGCTGCAAATCTCCTGCCTCAGCATGGGAGCAGTTCGCAGAAACGTCAGCGACGGGATCATGCCGCTAAAGTGGGGAGGTCTGCGCCTGAACTGAAGGGAATACCTGTGTTCTATTACATTGAGCAGCCACTGAGAAATGCCTGAGATAACTTTCCACGTGCCCATAAACAGACATAGCGGCCAAATCTTTTTTTTGCGGTTGACAGCCTGTGGACATTCTATGGGAGTGCACTGCCCCAGCGAGACTAAACATGTGTAAAAGTCCAGCCTCCTCTCGCCCACGGGTTATAACAGACATTATCTGCGGCTTTGCACTGCACCGTGGCAGGGCAAGGAACGCAGTATGTGCTAGATGAGGGGAAAAAAGCTCTGTTTGTGAGGAGGTATGTGTTTTTAATGCATTTACACAAACAACATTTACAACATTGCACTCGCCCGCAACCGCTGGGGAAAAATTATGCAGAAACTTGGGGGCAGGCTCGCTCATAGACTCTCTCCTCCTCTCTGCAAATCCGTAAGCTGGTCGCTGCTGCGACGTACTGGCTCCTGTAGCATGGTTGGTGGAAGCACAGGCCTCTGCGGAGGCAGTCGCTGCAGCAACGTACTGGCTCCTGTAGCATGGTTGGTGGAAGCACAGGCCTCTGCGGAGGCGGTCGCTGCGGCAACGTACTGGCTCCTGTAGCATGGTTCGTGGAAGCACAGGCCTCTGCGGAGGCGGTCGCTGCGGCAACGTACTGGCTCCTGTAGCATGGTTGGTGAAAGCACAGGCCTCTGCGGAGGCGGTTGCTGCGGCAACATACTGGCTCCTGTAGCGAATACTACTGCGGTAGCATACGTGATGGAAGCACAGGCCTCTACGGATGCGGTCACGGTGATGACGTACTGGCTCCTGTAGCGAATACTACTGCGGTAGCATACGTGATGGATGCACAGGCGTCTGCGGATGCGGTCGCTGCTGCGACGTACTGGCTGACGTAATGGGAGAGTTGAGGTTGAAAAGTAGATCAAATGGCCTCCCCTTGGTTTGATCCGTCTTGCTTGCTTGAAGGAAAAATATGTTTTCGGAGTCGATTATAGACAAGTCGGAGATGGTGGGATGAGTTTGAGGGTTGAATGAGATGTGGTTGCTATCTTAGAAAACCGAAGGAGGCCAGGATGAACATGGTGTCAAGTGTGCGGGCCGTGTGTTGAGTGGTATCCTTTGTGCAGGGTCACAATACACTTGGGGTGCACTTCAAAGGTTTATGGTTGTCTTGCATCTGGGCGAGCGAGTTGGTTCCTCTGAATGCCCTTAATTATCATGGAAGTATGGGGGCTGGCTATGGCGGCAGAGGGTGAGTTGAAAATTAGTTTGTGAAAGCATTGGAATCCACTTAGGTAGCCTTTGATTGAACTTGCTTGGAGGTTTTGCAGAGGTTGTGAGCCTGGTGGAATGATTTGAAATTCTTCCATGCAGTAGGGTATGATTGGAGGGTCCTGGGTGCGACGGCTTGAGCGATTGAGTTGAGGGAAGCATCTAGTAGTCTTTTGAAGGATGGTTGATCGGAAGATCTGCTCCGAATAGGGTGGTACAGGTGTTGGTAGGGAGACAGCGTCGGGCACCAGTTGCCTGAACTTCTGCCAAAATCTGGGTCCTGACTGAGCTGGAGGCGGTACTAATGCTGGGGCAATGACAGGAACCGGCCTCGCTGTGGCTGTAGCCAATGAGAAGTGAGGTTTGGCCTGGGGAATAGAGAGGAGGGAGGGGAAGGCATCCTCACGCTAGCTGCAGCTTCGGGGGCAGCGGCTGTGGGAATGGGCGAAACTCCGGCGGCCGATGCCTGTGTGTCCAGCGAAAGCAGCTTCACGCTGGACAACGAGGGCAGTGGTGGGGGCCAGGAGCTGGGGACAGGGAAGGATTGGAATCTCTAGTTTCCGGATGAACCGGAGAGTGGCCTAGGCTCGCTGATAGCCTGAGGCTGCTGCCTGGGGGTTATTTTTATGACATCCTAGATCGGACATCTCTGGGGCGCATTGCAGACAAGCGAACTGTGTCCTGCAAATGTAAAATGCTGATTTCAAATAGACATCTGCCGGATGCTTGAGTTATCAAGATAAACAATGTTGTGGCATTTCTCATTTACATCTGAGAATTAACGAAATGACCGGAGTGTATACCTAAATATAACAACTAATTTACTGGTGCATTCTAAATTATTCTGCAATATTATTGATTGCATTATAAGGCAATCAAGGCTTGAGTGTGAGATCGAAACGGCCGGCAGGTGGCAGCAAGTCAGTTGGTGAATAGTTCAAGATTCGTTCCAACAGGTTCAGTGACTCGCTGAATCGGCGATTCATTCAAATCGTTCAAAATGAAACACGGCTGTATGTTGTTCAGAGAAACGCACTTGGAACTAATGAAATTGGTGAAGTAGCTCAAAAACAGTGATAAATGATAATGCTATTAAACAGTAACGTGTTTATGGAACTGTAACATCAATCGCTCATGCAGTTGTGCTAATAGGAATTCAATACGACATTTGCGACACGACGGAAAGGCGACAGATTAGTTTGGAACATGCTGGGCCTGTGCCGCTAGCGGAAGCAGCCTCGCGCTAGAGTTTAGCAGCGGGTTGCTGGCCATGGACAGGGTGGCTTGTGATGAAATCGGAGTCATACTCATGCTGCCAGTAAGGCTTATGCCACTGACGGAGTGGGCGGCGTATGATGATGGAGACAGCGTTTGAGAAAACTAAGGGCTGCGGAGCCCGGCACAGGCTTGCAGAGGGCTTATTGCTGCGGCCTGACGACCAGAGGTCTTTCCTCGTATAAACCGGAATAATGTTAGAAGATTGGTCTTGGCGTGTGAAAGGGACCTTGCTGTTCCAGCTCGCCTGCTAGCAGCTACCGCGGAATGCTGCAAAAGAAATGAGGCAGGTAGGGTGAATTGTCTATTTATAGAAAGCTCGCCTGGGCTGATTGGTTATTACGTTGATTGTTAATGCGAGACAGCTGGCTGGTTATAAGCTCCGGCTTCTCTCGAACCTTGTTAATCAAACATCATGAAAGAGAAAATTCTACGGTATTGTCGCTATATGCACCGTACTTATACTGTCTAGGTCCGTCAGTATTGCGTAATGCGTACTGTTACGGCGGGTTCACACAGCACACGTGAGCAGAGCGTGAGCAGTGCCGTCAGCGTAACTACATCATCACGGCACCTGCAGACGCGCGCGTGTTCACACTGGAAGCGGTTGGACAGCGTGACCTGCCTGATTCGAAGGTACACGGTGAGCAAGCCAGAAAATACATTTTCTCTATAACTTTGGACATTTGTAAACGTGATACTCTGTTAAAGGAAACGTGAAGTCTGTTAAAAAGGGTAGGCGTACAACACCCACGTAAAAGTTAAACAAACAGCCCAGCTCATGTCGTTTCAGTCATACTTCAATATAGGACGGACCTAGCTTACCTGAAGGCACACTACAGAAACATTTAAAACAACAAGTAAGTCTTTTTGGGATGCACCCTACTCTTAACGGTTTTGTTTGTAGAATATTTGTAATAATATTGGCATATGATTCTGATATTGTCACAGCCCACTTTGGTGCAGTAATTTGTCATATTTTGTTGTCATTACGTTTTAGTGCGTGTTGTACAAAGAAGAGTCATCGCACTGTACCTTTTGCTAAGAAGGGTGCGACAAAGAATATGGGTTCATCCGATCAACTTGCGCAGGAGACAGTTTGGTGCTTTTATCATCTTTGTTGCTCACAAGACAGTCAACAAATTATCGCGCAGCAATAAAACCCAAACAACGACTTGCAATTACACTGAGGTAATGTATGTGTTTGTAGTTTTTAAAAAGTGCATAATACAGTGTATAACTAGTGTTTCATGTAAATTAAAGAAATAATGACACAAGAAATGATTTTGCCAAATGTGTTTTAACTTGTAATGGAAAAGCATCACAAGGAACTCAAACAATATATTATATCACAACTGAAACATGAAGACTTGGCAATGTCTAAAAAGCAGTAGCATAAAAGGAAATTAGACAACTACAATAACAGTCATGACATTGCAACACAGTAGCGAAACAAAGTAATGATGCAAAATTAAATGTTAGAGATCAAACAAAATTAATGTAAATGATGATATACCAGCGACGATGGGTCTTCCATAGATGAACCTTGTTGTTGGCCAGATCTTGCTGAAGAAGGTGTTGCTTTGTCAAAGATATATGTGCGGAGCTGCTGAGTGTGGCTTCGATGGTGAGGGGAGGTTGGGTGGTGTGGATGAAATCCATAACTGTGTGGCTGCTGAGTGTGGCTTCGATGGTGAGGGGAGGTTGGGTGGTGTGGATGAAATCCATAACTGTGTGGCTGCTGACTGCTTGTGAATGGGTGGGTTGTAGTGTGGCTTTGTTGCATGTTTTGTTCTTCTGCTTCTAGTTCTGACAGGTACATCAGTATATGAACCTGTGCCCTTGTCTGGTTCCGTGGATGTTGTATTCTTATTTTTAGTTACTAAATTAAGTGCAAAATAGTAAATTTCATCTCCCTCTTTTGGAATATACGGTGATGGTGTTGTGTTTGGTTGTGTTAAAATGTCCAATAGCTGTTGGTCTGTTGCTTTTGCATCATTTGACCTCCTCCTCAACAGGTCTTGTTGTCTGATTCCCCATGCTGGCATGGGGTGTGTAGGTGTCGGGTTGTGAATTTGTAGAAGGTGTTGGGGGACCAGATCTCTGTTGAGGTGGCACAGGAGAACTTGATCTTGATAGGTCAGCTACTTCTGGATCCACATCATCTAATGCCACAGTCATGTCCACAGCTACATCTGCAATCTACATCTGTGGGGGAAAACACATTACAATTACTATTTACTTTTGTCTGTTTTTCTTAGATTCCTAGGAACTGGGGAAAGCTTTTCCAGCCTTGCCCTCCAATATCGCCTTGGGAAAAGCACAGTGGCTGGGACTGTGCATATGACTTGCAGGGCAATAGAGAGGCAAATGATGGAAACACAATTTTCAAAACCAACAGAAGATATGTGGAGAGACATAGCATTAAAATTTTTGTCTACATGGAACTTTTTCAACTGCATCGGTGCCATTGATGGCAAACATCATTGATGGTCGTTTTTACGAAAAAAACCTGTCACACGTTGTAAAACCTGTCAGTAAAATTCTGTTGTTTTTACGGAAAAAACACATTGTAAAAACTCAAATGAAATTAGTTTTTAACAATCAGTTTTTTCTCTAAAAACTCACCATTAAACAACTCCACAAACACTATTAACACATTCACTTATTACATCACTGTGACTTTATTTCTGTGGTTCATCTACTAAAGGTCTTAATTAACACAAGTGTAGATGTTGATGGTTTTGTTAAATCACCATTATGGTGTTCAGTGTTTGCTTTAGTAGGACCCTTGACTCTGTGCCTTGTTTTGTAAAGTTTTTGAACTTCATCACTGTTTACGTGCTTTTCCTGTATTTTTTACGGAATTTTACTGGCAACCACAGCTGCCGGTATTTGTCCGTAAAAACTACGGAACATTTTTTACAGTGTAATGTAACTCCATTACAGGACCAAAGATGGCTAGATGAGGCTGAAGAGAGGCACCGTGATTCCACCGGTCAGAAACATAGGAAGTCAAGATGCGTATGATGTTTGAAAAAAGTTCTGCACATTTTTCTGTGCCCCCGGAAGGCAGGGCTTCATGGCAGGACTAAATGGTTTAGGAAATTATAAAATAGTAACATACATTGTTACACATAAACCAACACTCCAATGTAAAAATGTTAATTAGAACTTTTTAAATACTGTTCTTTTATGTAGTATTTCAGTAAATATGCATGATTTCTATTGCGTTTTTGATTGTGATTACATTTATAATCTATTGCTAATGAAACACAGATTAAAAAATATAATCCACTACGTGTTCATATAGACATGAAATTGTGAATTTCAGAGGATGTGCATGCACCATTTGTGTTTTACCTGAAAAGACAGGCACAATCATAATGCTAATTGACACTGCATAAAAATGCATTGTTTAATTTCAACAAGACAGTGGTTGAAAATTGGTAGTGAATGTTCATCAAACAAAACAGATTACCAATATATAATTGGCTTACCATCTGCACAAATATCAGAAGCTATTTCAACCCAGGCTTTTTTTCTTTGAAGACATGTCCTTGTAGTATTTACTACAAGGATCATAAAGCATTTTGTGCTACTCGACCTCAACGATCAGCCTCGTGTCGTCCATTGTGGTACAAAAATGAGGTAAGTCACGTGCATGTTTTCAAGAAGCTCGTTGGAAAGCAAGCCACAAACTCCTGTTAAATTTGGGGACTGCTAGAGGCTATACCCATGTCTGTGTATTACATAATAAACTAAAATTAAGTTGATAAATCGTCTTCTAGCTAGTTTACTGACGTGATTTTATACTCCATGATTTCACCCAAACTGAAATATTAAACAGAACTTAAGGGGTACATCTTCTATAAATGTATGCTCTATAAATACATAGGCTACTCCTAGTCTTGCAAAACCACAACAGACTTGCTTAGTCTGTGCAATTTGAGCACTTTTATTGTAAAACTATTTATTTTGTCCATCAATACTGTGCTGTCACTTTAACTGAGCGTGAGCAGCGCTGCAAAAATAGACTCGGTGCCGAAACCATCGCTTCAGTGCTGCTCATGCGACGCTCCTGCTTGACGCTGACGTGCTGTTCATGCTCCCAGTGTGAAAGCAATCATTTGTTAACATGCACGCCGAAAAAATATGCGCTGCTCACGCTCTGCTCACGTGTGCTGTGTGAACCCGCCATAACATGTCTGGCGACAATGTCTGGCCAGTTATCCAATAAGACTTCAGGAAAGTGTAGGGGGGAACAGTTCGCCTAGTGGAAAATTTCCGCAATGTTAAGAGACGCTCTCGAAAGGGAACAAAGAGATTTATTAGCTTTTAATATCCACAAGACTGTAGGATTAATGAAATTAGCAAATCACTCAACGTTAGCTAGGTTGTTCATTTGAATGTACCTTTTGCTAATTTGCAATCGCATCAATTGTCTGAGCGAGGTATGTGGAATCCATTAATTTAGCCTAGTATAAACTGTCAGCAAAAATGGGACTCTATTTTATAATTTGGTGTAGGGTTTATTGCACATGCAAACTTAGAACCTAACAGTTACTTCACTGGTTTTCTGATGGCCTCAATATTACTTAATATTAGAATTTTTTTGAGTATAGCTTAAATGTTGTCTGTGTTTAACTTTTGTAAGATTCTGCAGCTGTTTGTCTGTGTATTGTAGTTTGAAAATCATAACTTGCAACATATTGTGCGTGCAACAACACATTTGCATGTCACTTACCTGCATACTTTTTTTGCCTATAGTGTATCTTTTAAATGTGGTTTCTCTGAATGCAGCTTCAACATGAAATGAGTAGGCATAGAACAGAAATATAATGCTGTCTACATTAAAGAAAAAATACTGTCAAGCTAAAACCAATATTCTTGTTGGTATTTGATGTAATGCAATGTGTTTATACGTTTTAAGGAGGAAAACGCATTATTTTCTACATACAGTACTTTTTGAAGTCTCCTCTATGCCCCGCCTTCTGAAATGACTCGTTCTGGCATAGTTTCCCTCGTGCATTTAAGTGCTTTGTGCTCTGATTGGACAGTTGAGCTGTGCGTTGTGATTGGCTAAATACCTCCAGCGTAAAGGCAGAACTTTGGACGAGGCCGAATGTTATGATCTCTCCCCGCACTCAGAGACATTTCGTTTCATAACAGTTGCAAACACACGCTAATAACTTGGATTTGCGTCGGACCAGTTATAATAAATACTAGGGATGCACCGGTATCGGTGCCAATACTAAGCTCATGTACTCGTACTCGTAAAAGTATATCGATACCAAAAACCGATACCTCATGTGACATAACTGACTGAAATTTGTGCTTTTAAAGTTTATGACAAGCACTTAAAATCATTTCTTTTTTCATAATGTGTTTGAGGTATAGTTGTAATTATAAGGTCATTCTATTTTTATTAGTATTACTGTGTTGTCCTTGGAAAATTGCTACCTCACCAATCAATAAAGAATAATGACAAGTAAAGGGATCCGTATCGGTATCGGCGAGTACTAGAAACAAAGTATCGGTACTCGTACTCGGCCTTTAAAAAAATGGTATCGGTGCATCCCTAATAAACACAATTATATAAGTGGATAAAGAGTCAAATCAGCATCGGTTTTGCCTTCAAACCTAGTTAGGAGAATGAAACCAACAACCAGAAGGGATCGACCAGAAGGACGCTTTAAAGAGGTATGTTTTTATTCTGTCTCATGCATTTGCACAGCTGTGATAACTAAAGATACGCCTTCTTCTTTGCGTGTACATTTTGGGTGGCATCATGCACCGAACTGAGGCAAACCGACGTGGCAATGTAGGGGTTTGTCTACACGAGCCGTTTCAGGCAGTTCAGGGAGATTAATCGCTTTTATAAAGAATATATATTTTGTTCTGATACTTTGATTTCGGCAATTTTACGTGTCTAATGCATGCATGGGCAACTTGTAACACACCAAAAACGCAGGAAAACATGACATTACGGCCTTTTTCTCCTTTAATATAATGCTGATATGATACAGTACAATGGGTTTTGTCTTATTTAATTTCAATTATTTTTTAACTTTGAATGGGGATTTATTTAGTCAGGTGAACTTGTGCTCTGCAATAATATGTTTATGTGAAATCACAGCATTGTTTTCTATAGCAAAATGTTAATGTGACATAACATTGTGTTCTGTAACAAGATATTTTTGTGATGTCACAGCATAGGCTTTGATCAGCTCAATCTTACTGGTGATCAGAAATACTGTACTGTCATTTAATGAATGTGTTTTTAGCTTTAATAAAAGCATAATGTTTTTACAGTCATCTCTTGTTCGAGTAATTTTTTTGCAAGCAGTTTTCATCTGTGTCAATTTTAAATCCTCAGCTTATAGCAGTGTTATAGTGATCACATTCTACTGTACTTCTAGAATTATATCATAGTAATGTTAACAGAACATTTTATAGTAATAAACAGTTAATGGAAATAGGAGCAGGAACATTAAAATAACAGTATAATGCCAAACAACAGTATTATACTGTATTGTACAAATAATAATTTCAAATATAATATGATGTAATCACTTTTTGGTGCATTTACCCTACTTGGAGCTTTACAGATGTGCTCACATTAAAATAGAAATGTCTTGCGTGGCTCTATCTGAATATTTACTATCCTTTTACAGGAAAAAATAGCATGCATCTTGTGTAAAACATGTAAAAAACAACATTAGGGTCAATAAAGACTGAATTTTGATTTTGGGCCAAACTGATGCTTTAAATTAATACAAAATGCAGATAATCTTCAATCATGATCATGATTTTTTTATTTAGTATGTCTGGAAGAAACTGTTAGTTGGTCCACTTAGCTTTCATATTCATGCTTGAATACATTTTATGAACTGTTATATAAACCAGAAGTGAATTGTCGTTCAGAATAAATCATGCCCACTTATCAGAGAAAATGTCACTTCAGAAAAACACCACTGTATGTTTTCTCTTGATATGTTTACTACAAATGTGTCAATCTTTAGATAATGTAACGCTCAAGCTCTTTTTTCAGATCAGAGAAAGTACATGCCGTGACATTTCAGTTTGGCTGTTTGTATGTAAATGAGAAGCATCACTGGAGCTGTTAGCACTGTTCTCAGTGCTGTACTTAATTATAAACCTGGAAACTCTGTAATTCATGCCAAGTTTGTGTCGTCGCAGGTATGTCTCCATTTAAACATCTCCAGCTGGCAGTGTTTTGTGATAGGTCATAATCACAATGACAGCGCCAGACACACATTCATACAGCCGACAGAAAACATAATGTTCTGTGTAAACTGCTCTACCATTTCTGCATGCTGTCATTGTGCCTGCCAAACGGTACATAATTCGGTAACACTTTCTATGAAGACAATGCTTATAATGAATTATAGCCCCATTTATAATTATTTATAAGTAAGTATTACTATTCTTTAAATATATTTAAAAACTCACCATTAACAACTCCACAAACCTTATTTTGTCACTTTATTTCTGTGGTTCATCTAGTTCTTATTGAGAATTGACACAAGTGTAGATGTTAATGGTTATGTTAAATCACCATTATGGTGTTCAGTGTTTGCTTTATATGTTAGATTTTCCTTGGTTTTCTGTAACTGTGTATTTATTTATTGTATTCTTAACGCCATTCCAGCATCTAAGGCTATATTCATGGCGAGAACTAGTCACTCTATACACACAAGTCGATACTATACACAAGTCTTTTCTATACATGAGTCGGGGGGGACAATTTGGATTCCTCAATTAACCTATCCTGCATGTCTTTGGGCCGTGGGAGGAAACCGGAGTACCCGGAGTAAACCCACGCTGACACAGGGAGAACATGCAAACTCCACACAGAAAGGCCTCCTGTACCAGCCGGGGCTCGAACTCTGTAACTGTGTAAAAAACATTGTTATGGCAGGATAAGCTAAGCTAAATTGTCATCATGTAATAATTTGCTGCAAGACTCATTTACAGATTTATTCACTGATAGTAATGTTTTAGTTATTCTCTCAATGATTTTGCATTGTGAGATTAAATGATATTCTGAAAGACTTTACAACACATGTTTTATTGAAAGAAATGGACTAGCAGCCATATAAACCTATTTATCTCAACAATGGCGACCACAAAAACAAACTCTTAAGATAAAACGCAGTGCATTCTGGGTACCATCAAAGTACAAAACTCATCTACATCTTCCTGGATGCATTGTGGCTTTTCATTTGATGAAAGTGACCTATTTGTCAGATATGGTGACCCATACCCAAAATGTGACCTCTGCATTTAACCCAACCAGTGGATAGAGAACACACACACTTCAAGTCGTGAACACACATACACCAGGAGCAGTGGGCAGCTATCACTGCAGCGCCAGGGGAGCAAACGGGGGTAAGGTGCCTTGCTCAAGGGCACGTCAGTTGTTACCTGCCGGTACTGGGAATCGAACCGGCAACCTTCTGGTTACGAGTCCGACTCGCTAACCATTAGGCCACAACTGCACCCCTGGCACCTCTGTCAGAATGTTTTAGATGTCTCCCAACTGAACACATAAAAAAGTTAATGAGATAATGAAGTGATGATTGAGTCATTAATGATGAAAACCTGCTGTTAACAAACAGAATCACTGATGAAAACATGAACAATAAGAAGTCACCATAATAGTGTTTGGTGTTTCTTTTAGTTGACCTCTTGACTCTTGTTGTATTGTGTTAAGTTTTTTTTTGTCAGTTAAAATAGTGTGTTTCCGATGCACATTTATAACAACCTAACAAAAGAAGAAAATATTTTGTTCTTTTGTTGATAATAATTATCACAAGGGTGGAATTTTTAGCAAAGAGTTTGTGTGTTTTGTCATTTTCAGATTGCCCATCTTCAGAACAAAGCAATTTAGTCTTTTGTCTGGCTGTTTTAAAAGCGCTTCAGAAACACTATTACAGTTGACAAAACACAATATATTAAAACAAGAGTCAAAAGGTCAACTAAACGAAACACAAAATGCTATTATGGTGACTTCTTATTGTTGATGTTTTAGTTCAGTGATTGTTAACAGCAAGTGTTCATCATGAATAACTCAATCATCACTTTATTATCTTATTTACTTGTTCATGCGTTCAATAGAGAGACATCTAAAATATTCTGTCAAGATGGCCCGAGGACTGGAGTTGAAAACTCCTGATATAAACTTCCAAGCAGGTTTGGGTTGGAGCTAAACTGTGCAGAGCTGTGGCCCTCCAGAAATTGAGTTTGACACTCCTGTTGTACATCATCTGATCATCACATCCTTAATATAAAAAAAAAGTATAAGTGATCAGACTGTTTGGTTAGTGTCAGGGTAGCAGGCCAGTTGTGTTTTCTATAACATGGTAAAATGTTTATCAAGTGAGTTTCAAATGATCTCATAGCAGAAGAGTGCATCTTAATTAGAGAACACAAGGGCCCTTTCAGATTAAATAAATTAAAGACACCTGGCACAGCTTATATGCAAGAGCTAAATATTGTTTGCATCGTTGTTTGTACCTCGGTAACCCATTTAAATCAAGACAAAAATCAGGACAGAAACTAGACTTTTGGAATGTTAAAGAGCAGCTAGCAAACTGCAAAAAATGACTTTCTTACTTAGTAATTTTGTCTTGTTTTCCAGTACAAATGTCTAAAAATTCTTGAATCAAGATGAATTTGTGCTAAAAACGAGCAACAAAATCTGTCCATGGGGTAGGAAAAAAGAAATTGAAATAAGTTTTACTTTTTTCTTAGTCACTAAATTCAAGATTATTTTTCTTACCCCATGGACAGATTTTTTTGCTTGTTTTAGGCACAAATTTACTTAAATGTAATATTTTTTTGCCTAAAAACAAGACTTATTTTCTTGGTCATTTTGCTCATAAAGAAAATGCATCTGGATTCAAGAATTTTTAGACATTTTTACTGGAAAACAAGATAAAAATACTAAGTAAGAAAGCGATTTTTTGCAGTGTCATATTGCTGCACAATATAAAGTAGTGTACACTTCTGTGAAGATCATGGCTTATTTCAAAGGGCTTTAGTATCGCAAACATAAATTCCTTTTTTTATATCGGATTGGAATAGAGTTAATGTACAGTTTATGTCCCTGAAATAAAAAAACACATTAATATGTAATGAGCCTATTGTTTTTCACATCATATAAATTCATTTAATTTGCATTGAAATCCCTTTTAATTTTTTTAGTTCTTGAGCAATTGTGGCCGTGTTAGGCAAAAACAAATCTTCCAACACACACAGCTGTGTTATGTATTCAGTATTCTCAGCTTCAAAGGGCATTATAGTATTACATACATACGTGGGGAATATTGGCCCAAAATCCAATTCTTCTTACGTATAATCTGTCGTATTAAACCCAATCGTCTCTATGCGTGTGGGAGATGTGATATTGTGCTATTCATCAGTACATCACATTTTCCCTGGAGTCATGCACACATGAATGGTGTTCACATTTAACGCAAGCAATATATTCTAAGTGTGAGGGTGAGAAACTAATATCGCTTGCCACTATTTATTTCAGCATCATAATATTGCGAGAAATTACTGTCAGGGATCGCTATGAGAATTTGTGGTGTATGTCAATTTTAGGACGGCAAGGTTCCTCATACATTAAACTACAGAGCACATAGATGTTTTTGTTGTAGAGTATAATGCCTCCTTTATGGAAGCATGGTGGAATTGAAAACCAAGGCGATGGGACAAGAACAAGTTTGTTTAGTAGGGTCATAAAATTAACTAAATAAAACTGTCTGCTTTGACAGAATGTTGGTAGTTTCTCTCTCTTTCTCTTTAAAAGGTCATGGAGAGGCCAGGAAAACATTTCAATGAATTATTTTGTAATTTTGTATTGAAACTGAAGGAATCATATTATTCATATTGCATGTGTTCTGTCACCCAAAGCTCTGACGCTGTAGTGTAGATGTGAATAAACAATGCTGATTTTCAACATGAACGCATTACAATTCACAATTCACATTATGTTATGAGAGGATGATTTCTATTATTCTGTTATTGTTGCTTTTCTGTAGATATTTTTTGATTGGTACGCAGCAAAGTCCCCGTTGTGAAATGTAGGTAACGCTTTAGATTACGGCCCGCAATGTACTGCATAATTAAACAGAATTTAAAGCTTAACTAATTGTATCACATTTACATTTACATTTACATTTATTCATTTGGCAGACGCTTTTATCCAAAGCGACTTACAATTGAGGAAAACAGCAAGCGATTCGTCTAAGTAAGCAATATTCACGAGAGGTGCTAGTAATACAAGGTTTCAAATACAACGTCAAGATAGTATAAGCAAGTATATAGAGAACATTAGAAAAGGAAAAATAGGGGTAAAAATGTTTTTTTTTTTTTATGAGACAGTTAAGTGCTCATGGAAGAGGTGGGTCTTCAGCTGTTTTTTGAATTGTGAAATTGATCCAGCAGTCCTGATGGAAACAGGAAGATCATTCCACCAGCCGGGAACGGAGAAAGAA
The DNA here is from genome assembly GCA_026939265.1 of Oreonectes daqikongensis. NCBI lineage: Eukaryota > Metazoa > Chordata > Actinopteri > Cypriniformes > Nemacheilidae > Oreonectes > Oreonectes daqikongensis. Next base: position 130,179 of record JAOTQM010000001.1, read on the forward strand.
AATGTCCTTGAGATGGATCTCATGCCTCTCTGTGAAGGAACAATGAGGCGCCGCTCGTTTTCAGACCGCAGACTTCTGGAGGGGATGTAGGTCTGTAAGAGAGAATTGAGGTAGATGGGTGCTGTGTTAGTGGCTGTTCTGTAAGCAAGCACCAGTGCCTTGAACTTAATGCGTGCCGCTACTGGGAGCCAGTGTAGAGAGATGAGCAGAGGTGTGACATGTGCTCTCTTGGGCTCATTGAAGACCAGGCGTGCAGCAGCATTCTGGATCATTTGCAGAGGTTTGAAGGCACAGGCTGGGAGACCGGCCAGAAGAGCATTACAATAATCCAGTCTAGAAATGACAAGTGCCTGGACGAGAAGCTGTGTTGCATGTTCTGTTAAGAACGGTCTGATCTTTCTAATGTTGTACAATGCAAACCTGCATGACCGAGTTGTTTTAGTAACGTGATCCTTAAAAGTCAGCTGATCATCCATGATTACCCCAAGATTCCTGACTGAAGTCGATGGGGTTATCTTAGATGGACCAAGTTGGATGGTAAGCTGGGGCTGTTCTGACGGGGTGGCAGGAATGACGAGGAGCTCAGTCTTGGCCAGGTTGAGTTGCAGGTGATGATCTTTCATCCAAGAAGAGATGTCAGCCAGGCAGTCGGAGACTCGTGTGGCTAGCATGGAATCGTCTGGATGAAATGAGAGGTGAAGTTGAGTGTCATCAGCATAACAATGGTAGGAGAATCCATGTGCTTGTATGATGGAACCCAGTGATGTGGTGTATATGGAGAAGAGCAGAGGTCCAAGAACCGATCCTTGTGGGACCCCGGTGACTAGTTGGTGTGATTTGGACACTTCACCTCCCCAAGCTACCTTGAACGACCTATCTGCGAGGTAGGATTTAAACCAGGAGAGTGAAGTTCCAGTGATGCCCAGTGACGATAGGGTAGACAGAAGAATGTGATGGTTAACCGTGTCGAAGGCTGCAGAAAGGTCTAAGAGAATGAGAACAGATGATTTGGACTCAGCTCTTGCCCTCCTTAGGGCTTCTGTAACTGTTAGTAGGGCAGTTTCGGTTGAGTGACCGCTCTTAAAGCCTGACTGGTTGGTGTCCAGCCTGTTGTTTTGGGTGAGGAAGGTAGACACCTGATTGAAAACAACCCGTTCAAGTGCTTTAGCTATGAACGGAAGGAGAGAAATGGGTCTATAATTCTCCAGTAGGGAAGTGTCATGTGTGGGTTTCTTAAGCAGCGGGGTTACCCGGGCCTGCTTGAATGCAGTGGGGAAAATTCCTGTATTAAGAGATGTGTTAATGATATGAGTGAGCGATGGTAGGAGTGTGGGTGAGATGGCTTGTAGTAGATGTGAGGGGATGGGGTCTAACGGGCAGGTGGTTGGGTGAGTAGAGAGCAGAAGTTTAGAGACATCATCCTCTTTAAGAGGAGAGAAAGAGGAGAGAAGATGGTCTGCTGTGTGTATGTGCGATGTGAGATCATTGATGGGTGGAGCTGAAAATTGTCTGCTGATAGACCTAGTTTTGTCTGTGAAGTAGCTGGCAAAGTCATTAGCCGTTAGGGAGTTAGACGGAGGTGGTGGAGGGGGACAGAGGAGGAGTATCAATCAGCCCAATCAGCAGCAACATGAATATAAACCACGCGGCATTAAAGAGACAGCTCAAACAATGGGTTCAAGTAAAGTTATTTACAAATGTGTCCGCTTCAGGTATATGCAACAATTAAGATATTAGAAGACATGTTTGTCATAAGAGATTTATAGTAAAAACATAGCATAGCAATATGATGATGTAGTTGTTATGAGAATGACCTTCTCAGCTGCCATAGTTTCAACCCTTGCATCATCACAACAGGGTGTTCAATGCACCACCATTTACGTTTAAAAAACATTTTGCAACGTTTTGTCGGGGCTGAACGCAGCCCTGCTCTGAATGCTGGTTAGTGTGTTAATTAATCTTCCTAATTAACACACTAACCAGCTGATGATTTGAATCAGGTGTTCTAAATAGGGAGACATCTAAAACATCCTGGGAGGGGGGGCCGAGGACCAGGGTTGAGAACCACTGGTGTAGATGAATTCAATAAAGTGTAATGAGCCTGAAAGGCAGACCCACAATCAAAAACTTCTTTAAATCTGATTATTTGGTTGATAGTCAAGATAAATCAATACTTTAGATCGCTCTAAAAATAACTTGCTGATTGCTGCATCTTCGGTTACGTTTTCATATGGTTCTCTCCGCTTCCGTCTTTTTTCCCAGGAACCCTTTCAGCAGGGGGCGGAGCTAAACTTTCACTTTCACAGCGCTTTATTCCTTTGTTTAAACTAATTATAATTACAAACAAACATTAATTTATTGTTTTATTTTTGACTTAGTGTTTATTTAGCAACATCCAAAAAAAATAATTTATTACAACTATCTATAACCTATATAGGCTATTGGGCTACACACAAAATACACAAGAGGAATAAAATGGCTAAGATGAACTATGAAAACTCCATGCATTTGGCAGATGCTTTAATCCAAAGCAACTTAAAGTGCATTCAGTGCATGTTGTTTTATTATGTGTATTCCCTGGGAAGTGAACCAATGGCATTGCATCGCCAGCACAGTGCTTCCAGCTCCGGAAACAACTGAGGGAACACTACTGAGAACTCAGTAAGGAGCAATAAAATATATTCCTTCGGGAAGGATCAGTAACTAGTCCCGCAAAAACTTTCCGGAGAAGGAACTGATTGTATCATGCCTGCAGGGCAGAGAATGAGGCCAAGGTTGAAAAGTTCACAAAAAAATGAAAATTCACTTATCATTTTATATTAGTTATTCATTATTTACTCATCCTCATCCAAAGTCTTATGCAAGACAAAAGTAAAAAGATTTTTTAGATTCTATTTATACTACGTTTAAATAACAGTAGGTTCTATTTACCCTAAGTGAATATAGCAGCATTTCTTAGCGATATGCTATTTACACTAACGGAAAATAGCTGTATTTTCTTTGGATCAAGTGTAACAGTTAGATGTTATATTGGTACTTATAAATATTGGCAAATACTATTTGCACCTTGTGATGAAGACCGCCCTAAAGTGAGTCTTCCGGTCCGTTAAAAGATGTTACAACAAGGATGGCTTACTCGCAGTAGCACTTTTGTGCAAAGTGGTATTTATTTACAGTGCTAAAAGGTAAATCCACAGTGTGAAGGGTATTTACAGTGTCCCAAAATATCCTTAGTAATAAAGAAACAAAACACAAAATAAACTGGTACGAATATTCTCCATCAATACTGATCCAATGATTAGTAAGCACAGGATTCAAGTTACTTGAGGCTCCACAGTAGCACCCTCATTGACTTGATTAACAAGCTTCGACTTCATGTTTGGTTTGGCCTTATATAGGCCAAACCCCCGCCAAATTCTGGATCATATCATTCTCGGGTAAGTATAACATTTACTACACTTAAACTCAAGTACCTAAGTTATTTGACCATACTAAACCCCCATAAGCAATTTAAATCATATTAATAAATGAACAATAAATATGTAATTAATAAACACGTAATATATTTAACACAGTAACAAATAAGTACTCAAAAACACACCCATACACAAAAGACAATTGTATCACCCATTTCCTGCCACGTTGCACCGGCGTGACCTGGTCGTGACGTCATAAATATGCACCGTCCGTTCGCTCGGTTTCGCCGATGCAGCGCTTCCGGACGGAAGACGAGCTACCTAAAACGTACAAACACACAAACAATACAGAGACGAAACATGAAGACAAAATGTATGATATGTTTGACAGTGGCTGTGAAATCGTTATCGATGGGGAGAGTGGTGAATGTGAAAAAAAGTCCTTCTTTCTCGACCGCCGAATATCTAGTTTCCCTGGGCAGTAGCTTACGGCTGAGGTAGACAACTGGTCTCTCTTCTCCAGGGCTTCCCTGAGCCAGGACTGCCCCAATCCCCACTGCGGATGCATCCACTTGCACAAGGAATCGTTGGGAGAAATCTGGACTCTGTAGGACCGGGCTGGAACACATCTTTTCTTTCAAGGTTGTGAATGCTGTCTCACAATCAATGGTCCATGGAATAGGGTTTACCACGGACTTAGATAAGAGGTTGGTCAATGGAGCTGCGATGGAGGCAAAGTTTGGTACAAACCTCCTGTACCAGCCCACTAGCCCCAAGAATGACCTCAGTTCCTTCTTCATCTTTGGTTGTGGACTCCTTCGGATCACCTCCATCTTGTCCATCTGCGGCTTCAATTGTCCGTTGCCTTCAATTGTCCGTTGTGATATTCCAGGTAGTTGGTCGCTTGTCTTGCTCACTCACATTTAGAAACATTTAATGTTAGTCCAGCCTTGTCTATCCTCTCTAGGGTTTGTTGGAGATGATTGAGATGTTCTGCCCAAGAGTTACTATGGATCACCACGTCATCCAGGTAAGCTGCAGCCCAGTCTTCACAGCCTTGAAGGACTTGGTCCATCAGTCTCTGGAACGTGGCTGGTGCCCCGTGAAGGCCAAAAGGAAGAACAGTGAAATTGAATAGTCCTAGTGGCGTTCTGAATGCCGTGTACGGTCTGGACTCAGGGTTGAGGGGTACCTGCCAGTATCCCTTACACAGGTCTAGGGTAGTAATATAACGGGCCCTTCCAATCTTCTCCAGCAGATCATCCACCCTTGGCATAGGGTATGCGTCAAACTTTGATTGGGCATTGAGCTTACGGAAGTCGATACAGACACGTAGGGATCCATCTTTCTTGGGGACGATCACCAACAGGCTGCTCCACTCACTCGTTGAAGGCTCGATGACCCCTAGCCCCATCATTACTTTAATCTCCTCCTTTAAGGGTCCCACCAGTCTCTCAGGCACCCGGTAAGGACGTTGATGTGATGGTGTTGGGTCGGATAGGTGGATGGTGTGTTGGGTCCGCTCAGTCCGTCCAGGCCTCTGACAGAACAAAGCAGGAAACGGGCTCATGAGGTGCTGTACTGCTTCCCTCTTGGAGTCTTCTAGGTTAGCTAAGCTCACCACAGACGGCTGTCTTTTTGCATCCTCTGAATCCTCTTCCTCTTCCAACTCTACCTTTCTCACCAGAAGTGACGTTTCCAGTCCTTTACCGGATGGCTCCTTCCATTTCTTTAAAAGGTTGACATGGTAGGTCTGCCGGGTCTTGCCCTTGTCCGGATGATGAACTTGGTAAGTTAATGGCCGCATCTTGCGGTCCACTGTGTATGGTCCTTGCCATTTGGCCAGTAGCTTGTTCGCTGAAGTCGGTAAGAGAAGTAGTACCTTCTGCCCCGGTTGAAACTGTCGTAGCCTGGCACGTTGATCATACCATCTTTTCTGTGCTTGTTGCTTATCTTGTAGGTTCTCTTTGGCTTGTTCTCTGTACAGCTCCAGACGATCTCGCATCTCTAGCACATACTGCACAATCCCCTTCTCCTTCCCCTGGGATGCAGGTTCCTCCTCCCAGCCTTCCTTCAACAGGTCCAGGGGTCCTTGTACCTGCCATCCATAAAGGAGTTCGAAGGGTGAGAATCCAGTCGATGCTTGAGGTACCTCTCGATAAGCGAAGAGAACGAATGGTAGCCATTTGTCCCAATCTCGTCCTGTGTCCGCCACGAACTTCCACAGCATACTCTTAAGAGTCTGGTTAAACCTCTTCACCAGACCATCCGTCTGGGGATGGTAGGGGGTTGTTCGGATTGCTGTGATGCCCAGTTGCTTATTCAGCTGTCCCATCAACCGCGATGTGAAGTTTGTCCCCTGGTCCATCAGAATCTCCTGGGGTATGCCAACTCTGGAGAAGAGTTGGACCAGGGCATGAATGATCTTGGGAGTGGTGATAGAGTGAAGGGGGAAGGCCTCAGGATACCTGGTGGCATAGTCACAGACTACTAGGATATAGCGATGTCCAGCACTGCTCTTCTCTAATGGCCCCACAATGTCCATGGCGATCCGCCTAAAAGGGGTAGAGATGACAGGGAGAGGTTGCAAGGGTGCTCTGCCCCGCTGGGACACAGCACCTGTCTTTTGGCAAATAGCACATGTGTTACAGTGTGTTAGAACATCAGTGTAGAGTGCAGGCCAGTAAAATTGTGAGCTAATGCGTGCATATGTTTTCTGTTGGCCCAAGTGGCCAGCCCAAGGAACAGTGTGTGCAAGGTGCAGAACAAGAAGACGACAACAAGATGGAACAATCAAATGCATAACAGCATTTGTTTGCACATATAACACACCATTCATCACCACATATTCTCCATTGCACAGATTTGAAGGTCTTTCAGATTCAGCTTTAACAAACAAGGGTTTTAAAGTCTCATCTTCCCTTTGAAGTTGTGGTATGTTCCCTGGGACCTTCCAGTCATTAACTTCCAATCCCTCCACTGAGATCTCAGAGGCTGTGGTACCCAGGTACTTCTCAAGCCGTCTTTGTCGACGTGGCTTTTTAGGGCCTTTAGCCCCACCCTGTATCAGACTATCGTTCAAGTCTGGCAGCTGTTGTAGACCTGCCCTGGTTTGCGCCCTTATAAGAGCGGGACATGACAATTCAACATTAGCATTGACAACAGCATGTTCAGAATTCTTGGTGGTGGGTTGTAAAAGTTCATATAACACCGGCAAGTCTCTCCCCAGAATCATATCAGTGGGTAAATTGGTAACTATGGCAACATTAAGCAAGTACATTTGTTCCTGTACCTCCACCATCACCTCAGCTCGAGGATACTGCTTCACATCTCCATGTACACACTGCACAGCGGTAGTGTTTACATAGTTAACATTATTCACAAAACATGATTTAAGTATAGACAGAGAACTCCCAGTGTCCAAGAGGGCTTTCAGCGCATGTCCATTAACAGTTACATCATAAACATTCATTTCTTTCCCCACAGAGTCAAAACCACAGTCCCCTTCTCTTGGAACGTAACAAAACCCTGTTAATTTTACTTTGCGGGCAGGACACACTGATGCCTTGTGCCCTGGCTGCTGACAGTAAAAGCAAAGTATAAGTCTCTGTTTGGTGTAGTCCTTGGCCCTGGTGCATTGCCCACTGACCTCTCTCAAGTCCAGAGCTATGAGGAACAGTGCCTGCTGTACCTTTGAATGGTTGAGTCCGAGGCCCTCCACGATGTGCGTTCACGTACTGTTGTGCCAACTTTGCAGCCGACAGCCCTGAGATCAGCTCATGCTCCCTCACCCATGTGCGTGTGTCGTAGGGGAGCACCCTGTACACACATGACTGCATAGCCACACACAGCTCCAACACCATCGTGAAATTTGCATACATACACTCCGTGTGCATATCTGTATATTCTGTTATATTTTTTATATTTAATGTTTATAGACACCGTCCAATGTGTATATCTTGTGTATATAATGTGCATATGTGTAAATGTATATTGTCTTTTTTGTACAGCCCATCTGTTATAATTTGCACTGCTTGCCTGCACTGCATACTGTCTACTTACTTTACAAGGTCATACAGTTGTTTGTCATACAGTTATTTGTCTGTTCAACTGCATTACGCTTTGTATTGAGCATGCACCCAAGACTTTCACTCACCACTCGTGGTGATGTGACAATAAAGGTGATTTGATTTGATTTGAAGAAGCTTCTCCAGAATGATGGCCTCACCAATCTCCTCCTTGGTGTGCCCCTCTGGTCGCACCCATCGCCGATACAAATTCTTTAAACGATGGTAAGTCTCTGTTGGGGACTCCCCTACCAGAACATTGGATGACCTGAAGCGCTGACGGTAGGTTTCGGGAGAGATGTTGAACTTCTCCAGTAGTGCTTCCCTCAGATCAGCGTAGATCTCAGCCTGCGTCTCATCCATAGCAAGGTACGCCTTCAGTGCCTGATCTGTTAACAACGGGACCAGCCGATAGCTCCACTCCTCCTTAGGCCACCTCCAGGTCGTGGCGATACATTCAAACCGCCGAAGATAATTTTCAATATCTTCTCCTTGTTGGAAGACTGGTAGCTTAGGCTCATGTCGCTGCATTGGCTCGCTTGGTACAGTATCTGTTGAAAAGTCTTGGAAGGATGCTAGTCGGTGTCTTGTGGGTACCTTCTGTGCTGCTGGTGTTGGCAGCTCCATTCTTACGCTCCCCAACCCAGGTGAGGACCCCACGGGTTGAATTGTCTGCCGAATGGAGTCGTGTAGCCCTCAGAGCTCCAGCATATATCTCTCCTCTCTCTGCTCTTGAGCCTCAAGAAACTTCCGCATCAGAGGTAAAAATCCTTCGCCAGATGCTGTGCCAGAAGTGACCGGTGTGATTGGCGGTGTACTGGTCTTTGGGACAGCTGCCGGGGCCTTCTCAGCTCCCTCCTCATCCTCCGTAGACCAGGTCACATCCTCCTCAGACACCGGCTTCACCTGGGACCGTAGCCCCGTCCTGGGTTTCTTACCCTTTGGCGCTGTCTTGCGAGTTGCCATCCTACCGCTGCCACTAAATGTGATGAAGACCGCCCCAAAAGTGAGTCTTCCGGTCCGTTAAAAGATGTTACAACAAGGCTGGCTTACTCGCAGTAGCACTTTTGTGCAAGGTGGTATTTATTTACAGTGCTAAAAGATAAATCCACAGTGTGAAGGGTATTTACAGTGTCCCAAAATATCCTTAGTAATAAAGAAACAAAACACAAAATAAACTGGTACGAATATTCTCCATCAATACTGATCCAATGATTAGTAAGCACATGATTCAAGTTACTTGAGGCTCCACAGTAGCACCCTCATTGACTTGATTAACAAGCTTCGACTTCATATTTAAAATATTCATATTTCATATTCCCCGCCAAATTCTGGATCATACCATTCTCGGGTAAGTATAACATTTACTACACTTAAACTCAAGTACCTAAGTTACTTGACCATACTAAACCCCCATAAGCAATTTAAATCATATTAATAAATGTATAATAAATATGTAATTAATAAACACGTAATATATTTAACACAGTAACAAATATGTACTCAAAAACACACCCATACACAAAAGACAATTGTATCACCCATTTCCTGCCACGTTGCACCGGCGCGACCTGGTCGTGACGTCATAAATATGCACCATCCGTTCTGTTATAAATGTGCTTTAGAAACACATTACAGCTGCACAAAAACACTTAAAATAAAAATCCATGTGTAAGAGCCCCACTTAAGGAAACACTGATCAGTCTTACGGAATAATACCCTTTTTTTTGTTTAATCAGACATGACGCTGTTGCTTGAGCCTGCTCATAACTTCTCTGTGGAAAGTCATGACGAAGCAGCATCAACAGTCAGTTGTTTAAACATTACGGATATTTTATTTTATTATGTTAGAAGGACAAATTAGAAGCTGTTTAAGTATATGGATTTGCTCAGACTGTGACTCTGCCAGCTCGAATGTCAGCGCAGCCCTCGATCATTTCTCGGGCTTGGATATGCAAATTTCTCGAGAGCCCGATCTGACAGCTCATTGGTTTGTTCCAGCCAACCACCTGTGGACACGCAGGGCTACCTTGCAATTGGTTAGATCCGTGTACACTACCCCGTGATTGGTGTTTTTAGGCGCGTTGATCAGGCTGATTTTCTCTGCTATCATGGCGGGATTTTATATCGTTCCCCTAGCAGAAAATTTCCGCAATGTTGAGAGACCGCTATCGAAAGGGTACGTCTCCAGTTACTGTCGTAACCTCGGTTCCCTGAGAAGTGGGAATGAGACATTGCGTAAACTGCTGTGTTCGCCGCCCGTCAGCTGTGCTAGCAAGTTCGTTTGATTCTGAGGTATTGTCGCTATACACCGTACTTGTACTAGCTCCGTCAGTATTGCATACTGTTACATGTCTGGCGACAATTGGTTATATTTCATAGGTTACGTTTTTTTGGTGTGCAGTGACTGTGTGCTTTAAAAGTACATTTGTTACAACAATGCGAAGGAGATTCTAATCTTATGGTGTTGTTTGGTGGTCTTTTAAATCATCAACATGTTATCGTTGGATTCACTGATCTCATTCAGTTTGAATGCTGTGCTGTTAATCCTGAAATAGCAGTTTAAGATCAGAATCAGGGCGTTATATTTCAGAAATCTGAATGCGAATAATACAGGACAGTCGTGGCCCAGTGGTTAGAGAGTTGGACTCATGACCAGAAGGTTGCTGGTTCGATTCTCAGGGCTGGCGGGTAACGGCTGAGGTGCCCTTGAGCAAGGCACCTAACCCCCACTTGCTTACTATACAAAATGTACAAATGTATAGTACAATACAATGTAAGTTGTTTTGGATAAAAGCGTCTGCCAAATGCGTAAATGTAAATGTACTTGATCTACAGCAGAACTCCGACACACACAGACATAAAGAATTAGTGTATGAATCTCAACAATGGTGACAATCAACAGACAAATTCAGATCAACCGCAATGCATGCTGGGAATCATGAATGATTTTTGTACTATGATGTTACACAGCATGCATTGCAGTATTAAGTTGTCCTTTGTTGTTTTTCACCATTACAGAGGTTCATACACAGATTCTTGGTGTCTGTGTTTTTCCATATTTTGGTGTAGGGTGAAGATTATGTTTTATTTGCACTCATATTTCATACAACTTTCTAGATGTTAAATGGCTGATCTGCCTGATCTTTAAATGTTATTTCAGGATTATTTCAGCATAAACATCAGTGAACCAACATGATGGTAATTTTAATGACCACCAAACAATCCCATAAGATTATATTCTTATTTGCATTGGCTTCACAAATGTACTTAAAAGAACACAGTCAAAACATGCCAAAAAATGTAACCTAACTACAAAGGTCAAGGGTGAAGAGCCCAACTCAAGAACACTGTGATCACCATGATAGTGATTTTTGTTAGCTGGGAATATTCTTAGAAGGTCTCAAAAACTGGATACTTTGAACGTTCTTAGAATGTTTTCAAAAACATGAAAAACCTTTAGGGACCTTTAAAACTAATTTAAATGTAAACTTTTGTTAACTTTCTGTTAGGTGTCCTGAAACTTGCGTGGCATATACAGTATAGAAAGATTTCTCCCATGTTCCTCACTGATGAGTTTTGTCTAACATACAGGATGTGAAAGTCCTGCACATCTGGCCAAAAGTCTAGAGCCATGAGAACAATCAGCATTTTTATACCGCAAAGGCCATTACCCAAAAATACCCTGAACCATCATCAGCAGCTTGCAGACCCTTGGCTAAAACAATGGCAGGCGTTGATGAGCCATCAAAGCAAGCGAACCAAGTTACATTGCGAGGAAAGAAACTTGCTGACTGGTCAATAAAACACTTTTCGCCCAATTGAGTCCCATCACAACAACTCCTCTGACTCTAACATAAACAACACAATGCCATTGATATCAGTGGAGCAAAGTGCAACACACTACCATAAAATGATAAATATCCATAAGAACAGAAAATGAAACTCTACTTGCTTCTACTGAATGACTGATTTGTCATTTTGTTTCAGTGCTACACTACAGAGAATAATAGAGCTGGAAGGACATGAAATAACCCAGATCATATGTGAAATGACCCAATTCTAATACCCAACTTCTCCTGACCTTTGTTAATACAGATACCTAAAATGAGAACACACAAGAGGTTTAGTTAGACTAGATTTGCTGAATTATGTAATGTGTGGGATAACATCAGCTTGATAAGAAATGGTTTGCTGCACATGAAAGGATAACAGTAGAGTTGCTTCCATTATTCTCCCCATTTTCACAGCAAAGTCCATGGTGTGAAATGTACACACATGGGTGTACAAACTCACACTGAAGCAGTGTTGAATATACACCTGGTGTGAAATGTATATTTATTCATGCAGTTAATTAATCAATTAAGATCACTTAACAAATAATGATTGATCATTAGTGATGACACCTGCTGTTCATTAAGTGTTTAGCTACACAGCTGATCTAAAGCAAACACAAATACAACACATATGTGTAGAACTGTGGCCCATTCTTCGTACCTCGCTAACTCTGTTAGCTGGATTTGTTTGTTGACGATTTCGCATGATCTTGGATTGTTCGGTTCTTCGACGCTCATCCAGGACTTGTTGTCATTGCAACAGGTCCGTTAGCTTAAACCTACTCGGGAGCAGACTTACTTCATGTTAACCGGATTAGATCACGACAAAAATCATACAAAAGCAATTTATTGCGCAATGTGCATGATCAATAAAAAGAGATTTGCGAATGTAACGGGTAATTTAGGCAATGTTTTGCTTTTAGAACAACATTGCTTTTCTTGTGTGAGGGATATTCATATTAGTTTGTTGGACTATCATATTAAAAGTCAATTGTGAGGTTGTTACAGCAGCAACAGTGCAAAACTAGATATGATGCAGGGAATTTAATTAAAAATGTGCAGTTAGTCCTGCCATTTGCAAACTATACTTAGCACTAAAACATTTCTTGGTCATTTGAGAACCCAGCTTGTAACCCAGTTTTTGGCCCCGTTTACACTGTCAGTTAAATGTGACCCAATTCCGATATTTTGCTCATATGTGACACAGATCGAATTTGTTCTATAACCATGTAAACATAAAAAACCCGCATGCATTCGGATATTACGAGATCGGTTTCAAGCCTCAGTCATATGTGGAAATAAATCAGATACGTGCCAATGCGACTGTCATGTAAACAGGCAAATCCAATTTTCTGAGGCATTGCGTTCTGTACGTCATTAAACGGCGACAATAGTACTTCTCCGCAGGAGTCCGCTGTTTATGACGTATCCTCTGGTGGAAGCGCGTGTGGAGGCGGGAACGTTAAATCACAACAAAACTCGTTGACTATCAGACACACCGATGCACTGCTCATCCCAAACAGATGCGCCAGCGTGCGATAGCCTGCACCTGTTGCAAGCCACCAGAGAGCAACCCCGACGCGCATCTGCAAAGGGATGGCCTGACGAAACATTGTGTCTTCGTAGGAGAGATATGTGGACAAGCGTTGACACAGCATTTCAAAGGTTGGCTTGCTCATCCTAAAATTTCGGACCCACTGCTCATCGTTAAAGCCCACCACAATATGCTCCCACCAGTCCTGAGATCTCTCTCACACCCAGAAATTCCTCTGAATGGTCCAGAACACAGTAACTAACACATATGCGCAGGCTGCAATGATGGCCCTTTTCCTCCTCCTCCGCCTCAAAATCATATTAATATTTGACGAACTTCAAATATATCGCAGAGCTAAAATCAAGCACATTTTGCATGCGTCCATCTTGGCTAGTGGGTGGTGCTGATGCAAGAACCCGCCTAAGCCCAACTAAAGCAAACACTGATCACAAAAACGGTGGTTTGTTGAAATTTCAACATTAATAGTAGGTGCAAAAGTGATATTGATTCAATGACATAAATATGTTTTAATATAATGCATAGTGTAACACTTATTTTTGTTAAAATGTCTAAAATGATTCTGCGTTGGTGTTATAAGGTCCACAACGACCACATTTCAACTAAATTCATACCTTCTATAGATGTCCTATAAACATCAACATTGGACGTCCAGAAGACTTCAGAAAAAGACGTCAGAAAAACTTTCATTCTGGCTCCTCAGGGGGCGTCTATAAGACGTCTATAAGAAGGAGCTTTTGCTCAGTGGGATTTGTCATTAATTACAACCACAGGGGACATTTGTTCTCCACTTAATTAGCAAACAGGGAAACAAACAAATGGAGAGAAAAGCCTGACCAGTGGCTTAGATATGAACTAAATGTTTTAGGAAGATAAATGATGCAGGAAGATGTTTTATGCAGGACAGGAGTGTGAACAATCTCCAGCACGGGTGTCTGATTTCCATCTGCTCTCAAATGGTTACAAATACATTCTACATGTTTTCGTGTGCTTCAGCAACCCTTTGTACAACACAGGCTGTTTATTTAAAAATTTTCGTTTAAATATGTGTATCGAATAATACGGTTGCTGTCAATTGTATTAGCTGTTTGCTCAAAATGTCTAGTTTCGAACCATGTTTCCCCTTTGTTCTCCCGAAATCATAAAAACCTGAAGTTGTTCCAGTAGGACTGTTCCTGCAGGATTTCTGCTGTGAACCGCGCTACAGCATCACCAAGATGAAAAATGACACTCTTTGCACATATTCATTTGTTTGCAAGCCATTAACATCTACACAAAATCTTAACATGGTAAATTTAGTCTGTAGCATATTACGCAGACACCTCATCTGATACCAGCTGCTTTGTGCCATCTAACAGAGAAAACATTAATGTAATTTATGGCAAATAAATGAAAATAAAATCATATAATAACACTCTAATAACACTTAGGGGGCAGTTGTGGCCTAATGGTTAGAGAGTCGGACTCGTAACCAGAAGGTTGCCGGTTCGATTTTCAGTACCGGCAGGTAACAACTGACGTGTCCTTGAGCAAGGCACCTTACCCCGTTTGCTCCCCGGGCGCTGCAGTGTTAGCTGCCCACTGCCCCTGTGTATGTGTGTTCACGACTTGAAGTGTGTGTTTTCACTATTCACTGGTTGGGTTAAATGCAGAGGTCACATTTCGGGTATGGGTCACCATATCTGACAAAAAATAGGTCACTTTTTTATTTTATGGGAATGTATGGTCCTCATGATCTTTTTCTTAAAAGAATAAAATAAAAAATATATTTATTACATTTATATTATATTATAATGTTATAATTTGTAGCTTTTTTGATGAAATATTGAATATGAAACTTGTAATAACAGCTATGTTTCCATTACCCTGTTTTTATGCACATTTTGAAGTATCGCATCAGAAACAAGTGATGGATACAGTGATGGTGTTTTTTAATTGAATGCAAATTATGTGGGATAGAAACACATTTGCCGAATAAAGTCTTACGCAGGAAACATTAAATCCACGTGGCTCGGCTGTTTCTGTGAATAATGTTGTTCTGGTTTGCGGGTCTTCTTTTTTCTACAGTTGGTTACTGGTTTACGAACACCACCATCATTCCCTCAAACAACTTAATAGAAATGCACCATTTTTTCTGCAAACATTGAAAATATTCGCTTTGGGTAGAAGCCCAGCTAGTTTCACAAGATGGGTAATTTGTCTGAAAATGCATGAGCTATACTGAAGTCCCAATACCAACCCTAAACCATCACTAATGAGATAATATGATTAAGTTTAAGGTCATAATCTAGACTAATGGTGACTAACAAATGGCCATCCACACACAGAACCCTGTGAATCTGATGATCCGTCTCCAACATGTGTCTCTTCTGTCCTTTCAGGATTGTCCGGCCGGAGAGGAAGAAGAGAGGGAAAGCTGGAATGTGATGTTTGGATGGACGGCTGGAGAGCGTCAGCCATCAGCTCTCCTCTCTGAATGTGTCGATCACTGTCAGAGTAAATCAACGGAGCACGACTCTCCTCGCCCTCCCCTGCGGTCTCACACCCGCTCATGCAGCGCAGCGACCGCTCATCGGGGCCGGGGCCACGGGACTCGTTAAGGGCACACTAAATACACTGCCAGCCCTTCCTAAGCTTCTGAATGCTGAATGCATTTGAAAAGTCATTTAAAGATGAAGCATATTATTTATTTCTTGCATGTGAAAATGTTTTCAAAAAGGTTAATATGCAGAGACATTACACATTGGCACTTATAAATTTGCTCAGCTGCTTGTTTGAGTTGCCCAAAAGAATCTATAATAATTTACTATAGGAAGTATTATTTTTGAAAATCTTTGTTTCCATTCATTTAACTTGTTGCACTAAGCGGGCTGACCAGCATATGACAAATTGAATCACTCTCTGGATACATTGATGTCATACAACGTTTGGTCAGCACTATTAAAAATAAACTGACCTGGATGGTTTTGTCTTTTTGGGAATCATCAATTTGGCTCAGACGCAGACGGGCAAATATAAATGTCAATGACTTTAAGTGAAATCTTATAAGCTAACTTTCCTAATTCATAGTGCATAGAGCATCAGCATTAAACATGATTCACATTTATCCACACGCTTAGCTAAACTTGTGAAGGATGACTTTCCTTGTCACAAATTTATGAACCACATTATGATATCTGTCAGTTGCTGCTTCATGCTCCATGAGATAAGAAAAATAAAGCTTCTTCTTGACAACTAGCTTACTCAGCTTCTCATCCAGCCCAAAATCACTTTCCAGCTGTACTGCACTACACTGCTTGTTCAATTTACTTAACTTAAGGTAAATCAACACAACTTTTTGAAAATTTGATCACAACATGATTTTTTTATGTTTAGTCACACTGATAAACATGTTCTTACTTAAAAAATATGATTAACTGTTTTGCATTATGTAGATCAAACAAGACTAATCTTTGTTCAAACTACTTACATTTTCTGTTTGTTGAAATAATATTTGCACAGAAAGTCAACTTAATCCTCTTAAAGGATTAAGTCAAACTTAAGAGTATTTCTCCAGTCATTTTTTATGTGTGTTATCTACATAACTTTAAGAGTTCTAAATGTGCGTTTTTGATTAAATCCAATTTACTTTTTTAAATTTTCTTATTACAAATTTCAAGTTGGATCTACTTTGTTTTTCCAAATTTCTTAGTGTATTTTTAAGTTAAATGTACTCAAACCTTCTAATTGTCAAATGAGTATTTCTACTGAAAGTATAATTGAAAATTGTTCATTTTACTATCCCAGATAGCAAGCAACCATTGATTCAATGTTAAAAAAAACATTGATTTGTCAATGTTAATTACATTGAATCAACATCACTTTTGTACCCGCTAGTAATGTAAAAAAAAAATTAAATTTCAACAAATAACCATTTTGTGATCAGTGTTTGCTTTAGTTGGGCTCTTGACTCTTGTTTTTAATGTCATGTTTTCATTGGCTGTCCATTTGTGTTTAAACACATTTGTTTTCGGCAAAGAGGACAATGATCCAGTGGGATCAGAAAGTTATGTTGATTTCATCACTACGAAGTCACGCAAATACTCTTGACTGTGTTGTGTTATTAATATGTGAACACTGTGTTATAATGCAGTTTATAGAGATTAACGCTGTGTTATGGAAAACTAAAAGAACACATAATTTGAAAAAAGCTCTTACACTGCCGAATCAATTAGACATGAAGAATCAGTGAAACTCAACAATGGTGAGTCAACAAAAGAAAACTTCATGCTGCAATGTATGCTGGGTAACATTTTAGTACAAAACTCATTCAAGACTCTCAGCATGCATTGCAGTTGATCTGTTTATCTGTATTTATTTGATGAGTGTCACCATTGTTGAGGTTTGTATGATGAGTGTTGATGTCTAAGTTTGTCAGTAAACATTTTTTGTTGTACTTTTATTTTTGTGAATCAGGATGTTTACACCAGCCATGAATAAATCAAATCTCAATATAGTTTAATGAAGCTTCTTAAGCGTATTCCTGCTTACCACTTGTTATAAAGCAAAATCTTCCTACAAAACCTTTCCAAAACCTTCATTTCTTTATCAATGCACAAGTGTTCCTATTGAAACACATTTACAAACATTGAAAGAAAGAAAGTTAATTTAATGAAAGTCAAGAGCACAACTAAAGCAAACAGTGATCACAATAATGGTGATTTCTTGAAATTTAATTTTTTTTTAACATTACTAGCGAGTGCAAAAGTGATATTGATTCAATGAAATTAACATTGAAAAATCAACAGTTTTTAACAATGATTCAATGGTTGCTTGCTATCAGGGATAGTAAATAGTAGCTTCATTTATACTTTCAGTAGAAATACTCATTTGACAATTAGAAGGTTTGAGTACTTTTAACTTAAAAATACACTAAGAAATTTGGAAAACCAAAGTAGATCCAACTTGAAATTTGTAATAAGAAAATGTAAAAAAGTAAGTTGGATTTAATCAAAAACATGTAGGGGATTTTACAGTAAAAACCCGTAGACCAGTTGTGATGAATGAAGACACAGAGTCAGGAATGTAATTAATAAAAGACAATTTACTGAAGAAGAATTGTTTGTAGTTTTGCCAGCAGAAGTCAGCTTCAGCACTCTCAAGGAGTTCCACAGACCGACCTGCTGTTACATCAAAATGCAGTAATATTCATACTAAAAGAGCCATCTAACCTACGTCATTACTTAGATAAATAAAATCTTGTCATAGGTTAGACAATACATACATTTAGCTTGGACGTCCAGTTCATAGCATATCTTCACTGATTATAAGTTTGACACAGAAACCCTAGTATAACCACAACATATACGCATCTCTTTACATCCGGTCTTCTAAATATGGTCTTTCTGCCACTAATAACTAACTTCTGAAACAAAACAATCACACACACACAAAACCCCTCAAGGCTAGAGTGCGTGCTAGCAGAAGACGTTTTTACACGTGATGCTAAGAGGTCTCTTCTAAAAGCCACGGTGACCTAGCAGGAAGAGAGGCCTAAACATTCCGGGACTCAAACAGTGAATTATTTTAGTAATATTTACTCTCTAGAGTTTTATTGTTAATATCATAATCAGAAATAAAAGAGTAAAATATAGATTTATTTTAATCATCTGTTTCTCATAAGATAATGCTGATTAATGATTGATTAGTCTCAAAACCATAAAAAGGATATATATATATATATGGTGGAGCCACGGCACCCGTCCCTTCACACATTTAGAACTCTAAAAGTTATGTAGATGACATGTGCAAATATTATTTCAACAAACAGAAAATGTAAGTAGTTTGAACAAAGATTAGTCTTATTTGATCTACATAAAAAATATGATGAATTGTTTTGCATAATTTTATTAAGTAAGAACATGTTTATCAGTGTGACTAAACAAAAAAATCATGTTCTGACCAAATTTTCAAAAAGTTGTGTTGATTTAACTTAAGTAAGTTAAGTAAATTGGACAAGCAGCAAAAATCTTTTTTTCAGTGCAGTGTGTGTTATAAATGTGTCCATACTTTATGGGATCACTGTATATAGGGCCTAGGAGTTTTCTTTTTAAGTTCTTGATCAAGAGACATAAAGTCAAAAGTCATATTTTATATTGTTTTTAGTAGTTATTTTGTGCTATGTTTTTGTTGCATTGTAACTGTGTGCTTTTAAAGTACATGTGTTATAGTGATTCAAGTCAAGTAGTGTTGGCTTTTATTTTTAACTGATCTCATCTGGATTGATACTTAAAGAAACAAAATGTCAGGAAGTTTAATTGTATTTTGATGTTCAACAATTTAGAAAACAAGCAGAAAATTTAAACTACAGCAGAGTTTAGAATCAAGACTTCTGTGCAATTCTATCAAGAATCAGTGTATGAATCTCAACAATGGTGACAATCAACAAAAGAAAACTTTATGCTGCAATGCATGCTGGGTAACATCATAGTACAAAACTCATTTATGAATCCCAGCATGCATTGCAGCATTAAGTTTTCTGTTGTTGATTGTCACCCTTGTTGAGATTCATACGCTGATTCTTGATATCTGTGTGTGTCTAAACTTAGCTGTAGTTTTAATGCATCATGTTTTCACAAGTCTTCCTAGATTAAAAAATACTATTACATCATATCATAAATTCATTATAACATCTTTCTCAGATCTTCAGATGAGTTTAAACTATGTTGTTAGTTTAAAAACCGACATTATGTGATTAGAGCCTCATTTGCAGCTCCATAACTAAAGTACTTTTAAAGCACACAATTACAAACATGCCAAGGAAAGCACTCAAGGAAACACTGATCACCATGGTGGTGACATCCAAATTGATAACCCGCCTACGGGCCCTGTGCATGATAAGGGTTAAGTATTTTGTATTTGAAATACATGCCCATCTCTGAGTTACCCTATACTATTACTTCTAGAGTCTCATTTATAAAGCATGCGTATGCACAGATTTGATTGTAGAGTGTGCGTACACAAAAATCCACAGGAATTATCATATTTATATCTTTTTTTATCTTCATATTCCTTTGATGTGAAAAAAGTGCTTAGCCTCACATCAGGGTAACTTAGCAAACATACACACTTTTCTTGTCCAAGTGCTGCTTGTTTTGGAAATATAAGTCATTCTTGCCACTCCTATAGGATTTGGACAGGTGCTCTTTTATATGTCAATGACATTAATAAGACACCATTTACAAGGCGGAGATCTGAAACTGTTAAGGTGCGCACAATCTCAAGATCATTTGCGTTATAGATTTCACATCGGAAAGAGATGCGTACACATGTTTTCTGTGTGGAAGTTTGTTCTATAAATCCCACGTACGCACTTTGAGAAATGATCGTAAAAAAAAATTTCAGTTTCTGTTTTATAAATGAGGCCTCAAGTATACTATCCGTAAATTAAACCTTAGATTAAAAGATTAGATATCTATAAGGTCATCTACATCCTAGTGTGCTAAAAGATCCCAATAATATATATATATATATATATATATATATATATATATACATACAGCAAAATCCCTGGTGTTAAATTTACACCGGTCGGTGTTTATTTTGGGAACCACCATCAGGGTGTTAAAGTAACACTGAATCAGTGTAAAGAGTTAATTAGATACTTAAGTGATTCATTGAGTGATGATTATTAAGGACACATGAAGATAACTAGCAGAATCACTGAAGAACTGACTTCCAGCCTTCTCCTTATTTCTGTCATTTGTCTACAGTTCTGTTTGAGAATTAACAGAGGTTATTCAAAATATTTAGTCACCATTGTGGTGATCAGTGTTTCCTTTAGTTGTGCAGCTTGACACTTGAGTTTGTTATAATTTTTTGATAAAACACAACTTTTGGTGAAAATGAAACCATAGGTGAAGCCAGTGATAGTTCTGACATCATGAATCAACCCAAAATGTTGAGTTATGTTGTTAGAAACAATAATAAGATTTTATGAGTTATTTGCACCAATACTCACCACAGATTAGGCATTCTGATTTTGAAATGCACTCTAGTAAGGAGCTAAATAGAATATTTAGACACACATCAAGAATAAGTCTGTGAATCTCAACAATGGTCACATCCAAGCCATCATCTCTTTGAACTGTTTCTTCCCTCAGGCGATCTACCTCATGAATAGCTAATTGTTATACAAATATAAATAAATATATAAATAAATATATATAAATAAATAAATATAACATTTGTTTTATTGCATTTCTGGTTAACATAGTTCTCTTTAAAAAAAAAAAAAAAAACATGGATGACATCAAACCATAGGTAAATTTTAGTTTAAAATAATGCTCTCCCTCTGCCAATACCTGCTTCAGGCTAGCAACAGCAAGTAACAAATCACGTTTCATGGCTTTGATGTAAACTAAAGCCTAATGATCCTTTAGAAAAGAGAGGCCTTTGATATTCCTGCTTCCAATACATGTATGTCAATAGCAAAAACAAAACTGTGTTCATCAAAAATTTTATGTTAAATCCAAAACTAATTGATAATGTCTGTCCTGTTTTATTTCTACTAAGGTCCTTGCCATTGTGGTAATGGTTCTCACTCCAATAAAAACCCACAGAGTACAGCGCACCACTTTTATACAGTAGATGCATGTGTCACAGTTTAGACGTGCTGAATTACTGTTGTCGATTATAAATTCATGCAGACAGTCTGCATCAGGTTGTGACTGGCTTGTGAAGTGATGCAGCTTCAAAGCGTGCAACACATTAACCATGACTTTGGGCACCATTATAAAAACAGATGTGACACACAAAGCTGGGACACACCTGCTGGTGAACAGAGAGCAATGATATCACCACCATCTTAACTCGCGATTTACTAACTCGCGATTTATAGTCGCGAGGCGATGGCGTCGCCGATGACGTCACGAGTGACGCGAATACCGGAAGGTATAAATAGATTGCGGAAACAATGCAAATCAGCTTCTGCCATTTCAGCAAAGTGCTCTGTGTGTGAATGTGTCTTGTCCTTTGTCTTAGTTATCTAGAGTTGTTGATGTGAATAAATCAGATACAATGAGTTCTAGAAAGACTTATAAGCCGTGTGTTACTCCCTGCCCCTGTTACATCACAGATGGGGATACACACGAGCTCTGTGTAGAATGTTTGGGAGTGAAGCATGCTAAGGCAGCTCTTGAGGGGGCTGCCTGTGAACATTGTTTATGGCTACCGCTCCGAACACTCCACTCCCATATGGCTCTATTTGATGCGGCAGGCAAAATATGCACGCCTCGTGGTTCGGGACCCGCTTCTGCTGAGGCAGAGCGGCGTCTCAGATCATTGGGGCTCACAGATGGAGCTTATGGAGGGTGCTGAGACAGCTTCGGCCTCTTCTCAGCCCCCCGGTCTGACTGCTTCTGGAGGGGATTTGGGAGCCCGCATGGCGGCTTCTCCCAACCTGTCCTGGAGCTCAATGCACTACTCTAGTTCCGAGGAAGTAAAGAGTGCTAGCCGTCATACAGGGGGTATGGAGGACCCTCATGAAGCTCCTCTTTCCCCTGGCTCTTAGAGGTTGTTACCCGGGCGGTAGCCAGACTAAACGTTGACTGGCCGTCAGAGCAACAAGAGGTGAAGTCCGTCAGTAAATTGGACGAAAGATTTTTTAAAAAGCGGGTACAGCCTCAGCGTCGGGGGTTGCCATTTTTCCTCGATTTGCATGAGGAGGTGGCTAAATCATGGAAAAGTCCTTACTCCTCACGTATAGCCACTACATCAGCTAGCTTCTCTGCGGTCCTAGGGGCTAGAGATAAGGCTATGGGATGATGCCGAAGGTGGAAGATACCCTGGCCACTTATCTTTCACCGGAAGCAGCATCATCCCTAAAACCCCCGACATTGCCCACCAAGCCATGCCGTGTTATGTCCAGTCTGGTGGGGAAGGCATATATGGCTGCAGGTCGAGCTGGGTCATGTCTGCACACCATAGGACTTTTGCAGGCATACCAGGCCGACTTGCTGGGGGATATTAAAGAGGGCGAGATTTCAGATCCTGAGCTGCTGTCTGAACTCAGGACAGTGGCAGATCTCATTCTCCGGGCTATAAAGGAGACAGCCCAAACCGTTGGGTGCTCCATGTCCGCGCTGGTTGCCACAGAGAGGCACCTCTGGCTAAATTTATCTGGCATTAGGGAAAAGGACAAGTCGGTGCTCCTCGATACACCTCTTGTTACCCAAGGTCTCTTTGGTGATGCGGTCAACATTGTTGGGTCATGCCTACACTGTCAAGTATTTTCAGAGAATACTGGGTCTAATGGCAGCAGCGTCCAACGTGATTCCTTTTGGCCTCCTACATATGAGACCCTTACAGTGGTGGCTAAAAAGCAAAGGGTTTTCCCCGAGGGGCAACCCATTTCGTATGATCAGGGTTACGCGCAGATGCCTTTGTTCCCTAAGCATATGGAAGAAACCTTGGTTCCTGAACCAGGGATTGACATTGGGGGCGCAATGTCACAGGAAGATAGTGACGACGGATGCGTCCCTCACAGGCTGGGGGGCAATAGTAGGTCTCACAGACAATACGTCCGTGGTCTCTTACATAAATCATCAGGGGGGCCTGAGATCACGCCCTCTGTGCAGACTGGCGCACCAGGTTCTTCTCTGGGCCCAGAAGTTTCTATCGCTCAGGGCGATGTACATTCCTGGAGTCCAGAATGTGGGAGCAGACACGCTGTCAAGGCAGGGGCTGAGGCCCGGGGAATGGAGACTCCACCCCGAGGTGGTGGAGCAGGTTTGGGAAAGAAGGTTTGCCCCAGGGGTCAGTGGGGAGACACCCCTTGGTCATTTGTTTCCTGCGTGGCACCCTAAGAATGAGACCCCCCACTCAGGCTAGAGTTCCGTCCTGGGATCTAGCTATAGTTCTAGAAGGGATTTCACAGGCACCCTTTGAGCCTATTGAGTCCAGCTCTGACAAAACTTTGTCTCTCAAGTTGGCCTTTTTACTAGCCATTACCTCTCTGAGGAGAGTAGGTGATCTTCAAGCCCTTTTGGCATCTCCCCCATGTTTGGAGTTTGCCCCAGGGAACGTCAAGGCTATACTGCACCCTAGACCAGGATACATTCCTAAGGTACCTGGTTCTGTTGCCAGGACCTTAGTTCTCCAGGCCTTTTACCCTCCACCTCACGAGTTGGTGGATTACCAAAGGTTACATTTATTATGCCCGGTCAGAGCATTGCAGGAGTATATAAGAAGGTCTTCTCTGTGGAGAAAGTCTGACCAATTGTTGGTCTGTTTTGGACCTCGAGGTCGAGGTCAATCAGCCTCTAAGCAGACCATCAGTAGATGGGTCGTAGAGGCAATTTCGGAAGGCCTTCACCTCTCAGAGTCAGGGCTCATTCTACTAGGAGTATGGCCTCTTCACAGGCCCTTTTGTTGGGGGCATCTATGCAAGATGTCTGCAATGCAGCGGGTTGGGCTTCCCCGCATACATTTATGACGTTCTACAACCTAGACCTCCCCTCCTTACCTGGTTCCCAGGTCCATATGTCCTAAGATGTGCGACACCTTCACAACAGGACAGTCACGACTCGCCATGGCGTAGTGGGCATTTCGTTCCCCATAGAGTCAAATCCTTGACGCAATGTAGAGTTCCCTCGAAAGGGAACGTCTCAGGTTACGACTGTAACCACGGTTCCCTGAGATAGGGAACGAGACACTGCGTCTCATTGCCATACTCCTCGTGCCTGTAGCTTTTGCCTCATTTATTGCGGAAGCTGATTTGCATTGTTTCTGCGATCTATTTATACATTCCGGTATTCGCGCCACTCCTGACGTCATCGGCGTCATCGGTGACGCCATCGCCTCGCGACTATAAATCGCGAGTTAGTTGCATTCACTATTTCACGCGCGTCACACTGCTGGCGTTCCCCATAGAGTCAAATCCTTGATGCAGTGTCTCGTTCCCTCTGGGAACCGTGGTTACAGTCGTAACCTGAGACGATTTTGGCCATTACAAAAAGCCACAGCACAATCTAAGCTGCAATCCAGGTGAGATCCTCTCATTACCATGGTGCAAAAGATGGTGTGTAGTTGCCAAAGCAAGTGTAGTTGCTAAGGTCTCATGAAGTTAATACATCACAAAATATTTACATTTACGCATTTGGCAGATGCTTTAGGTATTGCATCGGTATGTTCATTTTCGGGGAATCCAACCTTTGAAAAAATGAATATTATATAAATAGAATATTTTAACAAAAAACAATCCAGACACATCAAAGCATTCAAACAGATTTCCCATGATTGTTAAAAGTCATTAACAATTTGTTGAACACAGCAGGATATGACCCTTATCTTACACCTCATTTCTCCCGGAAGCTTTAGTTTTTGAGGGACAGCTATGTAATGTGAAATGCTTGTGCTGAGTTATCTGTATCTGCAGAAAATGACTCATCCTGGACAGAGATACACAACATTAGTCTTCTTGAAGGTTTATTGGCAAAGAAATTAAATGCATGAGCAAGGTAAATAAGACAAAGCGATCAGTCTAATTTAGTCACAGTGACTTTTTATGTATTTATTGATAGTTATGCAAAGCCGAGGTCAGGCTTCTAGTAATTACAGTACATGTCTTATTATGGATTGTGGAGTGAGATATAGGGTGAGATCAAATGATCAGAAATGCAACATGGCTGGAGACCTGGGAACTCTTCCAAGAGGAAATGTTGTTTTCAGGATTTCATGCTTCCATGTCTTGGTATAAAGCTGTGAAGCTGTAAGTCTTACATTTTGATTTCTGAAGAGAGACTTGGAAAATAAATGCTACTCGGATAAAAGTGTTAGAAATATGCCACTATGTTTTTGTTGCAGAATTATTAACCATGAAGTTACAAGCATAATCGCTGCCACTGGCGAATGATGTAACCAAGCCATTGTGTTTTTGGTCTAAACAAACAAACATAGAAAGACAAAACGTACAGTACTGCTTCATTCCTCCTGACTGTCTGATGCGTGCATGTGCACGTGTGTATTACAGTGATTTTCATGGCAAATTTACCATCATAAGGTACAAAAAAAACTTTGGGCAGTACCCTTAAAAGGACAAATCTTCGCTTTAAAAAAAATACATTATGGTAGCAGTAAAGATACAATTTGGTCACCAAATGTGCATATTTGTCTTTGAAAGGTACATGCTGTAAGGGTACTGATATGTACCCATGTGAACTATATTTGTACCTTTGAGGGTACTGTCCCAGTGACAAGCCATTGTACCCCTAAAGGTACCAATTTTGCACCTTTTTTCTGACAGTGTAGCATACATGATTATCTAGCAGAATATCTATACAGGTGGAGCTGGGGAAGGATGAGGGTTCTGAAGCGCGCTGCAACTGCTACCAAAGCACTAGCCAAGATTTAAACATTGAGCGGCGAGTTCATTGGCTGCTGGATACGGCAGGACCCAATCAGCTGTGCCATATATTAAATGATATAATGTCAAGATTGGGTTAGACTTATCAGAACTGAGCCATCTAAAGTTTCATGCCAGAACTAACTCTGTCATTTACTTTATGTATGATCGGATAATACTGCCAGGGCTTTAGATTGCCAGGGGCCAGAGACTGCCAAAAGATGCTGAACACCTGGGCCTCTAAAGACAGAACAAATGCAGAAAATGATCATAATGTTTTCAGTGACTAGTTTGAAACTGCAAAGCATTGTTTTCGATAGGATAGAAAAAGTAGCCTACATTTTAGAATATAGAAACTACATGCTTTACTCAACTATTCAACTTGAAAAAAACCACCATGGCAACTTTCTTTAAATGCTGACTTTAATTTGAAATATTTTGGTTAGGCTTGCTTTTGTATGACAGTAAAACTTGCGACTTGCATATGTTTTCCCCCATAACAATGAAGCAGTAACACTTTTTCTCTTGCCATGCATTGGTGGTTAAACTAAATGCCAAAGACATTGCAAAAA
This sequence comes from Oreonectes daqikongensis, assembly GCA_026939265.1. Taxonomy (NCBI): domain Eukaryota; kingdom Metazoa; phylum Chordata; class Actinopteri; order Cypriniformes; family Nemacheilidae; genus Oreonectes; species Oreonectes daqikongensis. The sequence goes on from JAOTQM010000001.1 coordinate 157,003, forward strand.
CAGGCGACGATGTTACTGCTGTATCCCCCCTGTGTCCCCATCATTCTCCCGTCAGCCTCTTAAAGAAGCTGTCGACAGAACTTGCTGCATTGAGAGTTCATGTTCTTTGTCAATTGACACACCTTCTGAAAAGCAACACACAATGGTTCAGGGTCACGTTTTCAAATTAAAGGAAGACGCAGTGCATCCCAAGGTTCAAGTCAAGAGGAATGCCATACATCTTCAGAGATGTGGAGCTTCGAGCTTGTTCTCAAAGCTGCTTTTCTAAATTTTTTTTCACTCATTACTCATTACTAGTTACTATTAGTCTTAGTCACACTCGACACCTATGTGTTATTGGATGAGATTCAATACGTTGCTCTGTTTCTTCAACACAACCACTGCATTCGATTCATCTTTGGATTTTCTAAATGTGCATTGTATTGACCTTTTGTAAAAGTCATGGAAAGAAATTGTACATTACTCTACAGAACACAACATAAATTCAATCATGCTGACAAGCAGCTCCAAACAAAAAGTTCAAAACATTTCCCATAAAGCTTTACGTGACCGAAGCTGTATTGAATACACACAAAAAAGTTTTATTTTGCTTATGGTTTTGAAGATTTCTGAGAACAGATACCAAACGTCAATATGATTCAAGTTTGGATTCAGTGAAAGTTCAAAATAGAGTTCAGAATAAAGACATGTAACAGAATATCCCTTTTATTTATCTTACCAAGGAAAGAGTTTCAATGGTTAAAAAAAACAAAAATGTCTGTCCTCGCTGATGTTTGCAAAACATTTTTTGTGCTCTGGTAAGATTGTAATGCATATTTATTTTGACACTAATTCCAGGTTTGCATAGAAGCTGACAGGCCCTGCTTATAGTTTGGGTTCGTGATGTGTATCAGATTTCTTCAATAACCAGTCCAATAAAGTCCAGATGCTCTCCTGGCCTTTCTGGGCTTCTCCGAGTCTCAAGATCTAACTGCTCTTCATCAAGATGTGTATGCTGTTTTCTGGCTGTGGTCAGTTTTCACTTAGGAGCTTTCAAAAATATTTAGACTAAAATTAAATAAATTGAAGAAAAAAATTTACAAAAACTGTACAACATCAAGAAATTACAATTAGCTGCCGTCTGAGATAAGCATCACAATTACTCTTGAGTAGAGATTTGCTTTTGCTTTAGGTCAGTGGGTCTATGTTTTGCAACCTGCCGGGCAATAATAATATGAGGAAGATTCCAAATAGATTTAAGGATGGGATAAAGTCTTGGGCGTGTGCTTTTTTGACAGTAAACAACCATTCCTATACAAGAGTATAGCAACACTCTTACAACCATCTCAAATGTTCTAGCATCATAGTGACTTGTTTATTTTTTCGTTAAAAAAAATCATACATGTATGTATAACTGTGTAAATAAGTATAAGTATAATATTGTCGATTTCATCACTCAACACTCCTACACTGAAAAAAAATGAAACTTTGGACAACTTAAAAAAATTACTTCAATTTGTTACAAGCAATTTTATTAGTTTATCTGAAATTATATTTTTGACTTGGTTCAAATATAAAATGAACCATTTCAACAAACCACCATGTGATCAGTGTTTGCTTTAGTTGGGCTCTTGACTCTTGTGTTATTATTGTCTGTTGTGACAGTGTATTAAAATGCATTTGTTGTTCAGGCAATGAAAACTAAGATCCATTGGGATCAGGTGATTGGAGACTGTAAGCATTTTGTGGTTTCTAAATAATTGCTCAGGAGTTTGATACTAGTGTATGAATATCGTGTGATCACATATGTATCATATACAGTGTGAAATTAAATTGGTGATCTTAAAATACTTAAAAAAAGAATGTTAATTACTGACTCAATTAGAAATGAAGAATCAGTGTGTGTGTGTTGTACTACGAAATGCAAAAACAACATTGTCTACATCACACATAACATTGGATCCTAACTATTTCAGTTGATATTACACAAATAAGCTTCATTTTTTCAGTGTAAAACATTGCGGAAAATGCAACATTCCTAGTATGATCAATGGAGACTTTTAAACAGCTGTGCATAAATTCTTCTGTTATCCATTTCTGCAGAACTTTCACCATAATAATTAAACTGGGAATGTTCATAGAGCTCACAAACATAAATGAACACAAATATACAGTACATGACAGAAATGCCTGTGCGACCTGATTAAAATGAGGTAAGAATACCAAGGGAAGGTCTCAATGGAGTAAATGAATCGATAAACATTCTTGCAGTGGCTGAAGAGCTAATGACAGAACTAAAGACTCAGTCCTTCAAGAGCACCTCTGCTGACTGCACACAACACCTGTTGCCAGGTAACGTCTGCCAGGAATCTCATCCATCTTATCTCGTGGGAGAAGGCGAATGCCTCTTTTCAAGGTCGGGAACAAAATTGTGAGATGTTGCAAAAACAACAAGTTCCTACAAATAAAACAGTTGTCAGCATTTGAAGGCCTTTGCTACCGGCTAAAGACCAGAACCTTATTTCATCTTGGTTCAAGAACATTTAGAGACTGAGGAAACAACATTGGTGTTGTTGTAAATACCTGTATGTGGTGTTGCTGTCGATCTGCTGCATATGTAGGAAGAAACCCTCGAAGGCAACATGTTAAGTGAAATGGAGCCTTAAAAGTGACTGATATAGAATGATTTTAAATGGCATCAGTTCGCTCGACGCTCACAGGCAACTTGACTCACAATTGATCACACTTTCAATTTGGCATTAGCACGTTGCCAAGCTAACAACCCTTGTGGGCATACTTTTTGGTCCCTATGAGGAAAACAGCTTATATGTCAAACTAAATGATGTTTATTTCAAAATGTAAAATTCTGTTTTGTTTAATGGTTAGGTCTAGGGTACAATGTTTGTACAGTATAAAAATCACAATGTCTATGAAAAGTCTGTGTATGTGTGTGATGAATATGCATTATGTAATCTGTCAGGTGTTAGGTTTAGTATTGTTCCTATAGCTCAACCGGTAGTGAGTTGCATTAGCAAAACCAAGGTCATGGAATCAATTCAGGTTTACCGATAAATGCATCTGCCAAATACGTAAATGTAATGTACCATAAAACGTGATGACAAACAAATTGCAAATGACATCTGTGTATTAATAGGATGTATGACTGCAATACATGCTTTTATATCCCCCGGTTTTTTACAGGGTCTCAGGACAGCATTCCAGGACCACTGGTCCTCTTTTTTTCCGAGTGGAGTTGTCACTGTGATTACCTAGCCCACCCACTCAGACTCGGGAAGCAGTTCTTTACTCACAGTGTTGGGTCTTTGGAGTAGCATCAATTTTCAATCACTCTGATTATCTCCATATGCTTCTGGCAGAGCGGGTGCTTTTTCATAGAACACCCTATCGCTGTGCACTGGAAACACTGGCATAAGTAAATTAGCTCTGAATAAGTGTTAGTGGGAGACCGCCATTAATCCACGACACCCTGCTGTCCGGTGGCTATAAGCCTAAATCCCTCCTCCATGAATTCATCCGTAGAACACGAGGCGGGTGTACCATTGTAAAACGGCAATTGCTAGCAAAGCATCTTTGATTACAAATGATGTAGAGCAGATTTGTCCAAAGCATTGGATTTGCTCTTCAAGACATAAAGGGCATTTTCTGATTGGCCGGTGTGTGATGTTAGTTGTGTTTAAAGTCAAAGTTCACCCAAAAATGAAAATTCGGGATTTATTTTTGAAAGATTCTTCACGCATGTCTGTTAAATCAAACAATTACACCCCCAAAAGGGAGAAATAGCGCCCATAAAACCATGACAAATGTAGCCGATGTAACTATATATTTCACATTTGCTGAATCCAAACAATACCAGAACTATATTGAGGTCATTATACAATGTTATTTACACACTATTCCGTATTTGATACTCTGTGATAATACTATATTATTTGTTATATTTATTTGCATTCTTGTGAAGCAGCTTTACATACATTTAGGCAACAGTTACTGTAAAGATATATAGTTATGAAAAACAAAATAGATGGTATTATAATACCATACCATTATACTAATGCATATCTTAAAAGATATGGATTTTAAGCATATATTCTTGAATATTGTAGATACTATTCATAAATAATTCTCGCAGTATTGATATTAACAATAACACACTGTATGAACAATGCTATTTTTCTTTGTAGTTCAGTGTAGTTTTTCTTCTGTAGTTGGTAACTCAGGTTCAGGAAGTTGTCTGACACTACAAGTGCAGCAGTTCAATTGAGGAAATAACAGGCAAAAATTAATCTTGTTCGCGTTACCTTACAAGACAAGCCTCCATCGTGCCCTGCAGCAGAATACTTAACCTTCGGCGTTCCTGAGGAGATATGCGTCGCTCACCCTTAAATTCACTTTCTCAAACTGCACCGGTATATATACCTTATGTGTGGATAAGGTGAGATGGCAGTGCAGTTATTTTAGTATAGCAAGTAATTACTGGCTACAGTAAGTCCATAGCCGCATGAAATTTGGCACACTTACACTGTGCGCATAAAGGTCCACTCAGCACATTTTTAGAATAAGAATCAGAATGGGATTTTATTAGCCAGGTAAGATTGCTCCCATGAGGAATATGACCTGACAGCTGCTAACACTGGACAGACATAAAATAAAAACGTGTTTTTCCCCATTAAAAATGAAAAGTACTTTTTGAGAAATATTTTTTTAAATGATATACACTCACATGGGATGAGAGAAAATTGCTGTTTTATATTATTGTAGTTACAACAGCAACCAGCAGGGGCTCAGTGGACCGAGATATTCAGCCAAACCATGACCTCCTGGAAAAAGGGGTAATTCAAGCATCTTTGGCACGACAAGTATAATGTATAATGATTTAGGACACACTTATTCTAAATTCAGGGTAGAGCATATGCAACGTGACAAAACTCTAATTGTCAAACAAAAACAGAGGGAGAGAGTTCAGGCTAATGTTATTAAGCGTATCTAAACATACTGGTAACACAAATATCCTGCTGTCATTTACATATATTAGGTTGAAAAATACTTTGAAACATTCAGATCTGATAAAGCATTTCAAGAACACCAAGAAGTTCAGCAAGTTTATTTATTCTCCATCAATCATGAATGAATGTCCAGTGAAACTGATTATTTGAGCATGTTCTCGATCATACTAAATCCCAGTGTGTCGGATAAGTTAGTTAATACATATCCAGGTATATTTATGTTTAATGTGGGTCTTTGCTCAGCTCTGAATATAGAGATTAATGAATGAGCTTTTAATATTCTGTCATCTCTTATCTCCAGGGAATGATTTTCCAATAACACTTGAGGACAGGAACGCTCGGAGGCGCAGCACAGATTTTACGATGTAATGCGAACTGCAGATCCGTACGTCCAGTTAAATTTATATATAGACCGAGTTCTAAATCTGATATTTCTTTGTGGAAATCATTTAAACAGACTGCTATATGTTCAAGCTCCTGAGATGTGCAGCTCTCAAACTAACTCTGGAAAAAAGACACTCGCTGCCCTGAGAAACCCAGTAAACAAACTTTTACTTATGAAACATGTTAATTCCTCCATATTAATATGATTACACATTCATTCTGCTTTCTATGGAGTCTCTGTGCAGCTTATGTTTGGACTCAAGCACACATTATTTTGATACATAAAAATGATTAGATAAGATAAATGTACTATATGAAAACAAGATGAATCACTCTGTTGCTTTTTTACAGTTTTGTTTGTCACTTTGGATGAAAGTATCTGCTGCTTAACATTAAGTTTATTTTCAGCAGCTCAGAATATCCTTCCCTCAGGCTGTCAGGGGCCATGCCGGGGTCAAATGTGGGCCAAGTAATATGTTCTCACCTTCTTCGTCAGCACCCCGAGTTCATCAGTTGCCCCGAGCTTGAAACAGCTCAGGCCCATCACCTTTCACCTGAACAGCAGTGAAAAAAACTAAACATCAAGCTAATACGATGTCAGACACCTTTGAGATTGAACAACTAAACCCCCTGATAATGTCATGTAGTGCAATGCTATATAATGTTAGAATGACCTCAAAACCCTGTGTGTTGAAAGTTAATACAAGATCAAAATTGACCCTCTTCACTTTCTTAATACGGGTTCCTGGCGGCCTTGTGCTCAGCTTCTGTGCACATGTCTCTAAAATCTTTCTCTAATAAACTGCACCCCTCTGAAACAAAGTTCCTTGTCCATTGATGTCACCAAGCCCTTCCAGCAACCTGATAAAAATTGATCAAATCAATTCCCGCTAGATAAAATGAAGTCGCACCCTAAACTGCATAGAAAAAACTAGCTCTTTGGTTGAACATGATTCAATCATGGACGGTGGTTCCACGTGTTTCTGCCAAGTTCTCTTAACATGAAATTAACAGGTTCACAAGAATAAGATATATCAGACCTTGATTGAATTACTTTTGGTTAACTACCTAACTGCAACAAGCACTTTTTGTAAACATTAAACAATGTACAATGACACGAAGTCAAGCAAGACCTGAGAACAATACCACGATTATGCCTTCAGATCAAAGAAACAATCAAAATAGTGTCAGTTCTCAGCCTATAAGCAAATTCTCTATTCTTTAGCACAATGGTATTAAAAAATATTTTAAATACCAACACAATACTGAACATTAATAAGTTTCATCCTTATTTCATCTTCATTAAAAAAGCATAAAATGACACTTTATTTCGACATTTACACTCATTACTCAGTCAAATGCGAAGCATGCATGACAACATTTTTAAATAATCATGTTAAATTAACATGTTTAAATTAAGTAAATTAAACATGAATTAAAATGGATGATATTAATTAGACAACGTTAAAAGGCGGAGATTTAAAACGGGTCAGCTGCGCGCAATTTCAAGATCATTTGCGATCTGAAAGAAGAGCGTACACACATTTTCACACGTTCACACGTATGCACTTTGAGAAATGATCGTAAAATCAAATTTAGGATGGTTTCTACACAACATTTTATAAATGAGGCCCCTGGTGCACTTTATGTCTCATTCTGCATGGCCAAAAACCACTTACTTGACTGAAAGATATTGTCTGACTGTAATGTAAGGTGACCAATCACCAGTGACTAATCTCAGACCAATAATGGAACATCAATTTTCTTATTTCGGAAAATAGTAAACACTTTGTGGAAAACATGTGTAGACATAGTTGTCAGAATTTCCATCAGGTTTTTTGACTGTGTCGCTTTTCTTTAGACATGCCTGTTGTAATGGAGGCGTACAAAACAATTCCTATGAATCCCAAAAGTTGGTGGAATAACCAGTCAATTCAAATTGGAACTACTGAAGCTCCTGCCAGCACGCATCAGACATTCAGTGTATGGTACGTAAGCGTGCTGTCTGTGATTGAGATTATTTGTTCTGAAGTCGCCCGGTTTTGTTGATTCTGTGTCAAGTTGAATTTGTTGGTGATCTATTTAAGTGGTGTAATCTAGTGATGTCATCTAAAGTCAAATCCAAATCTAATTTAAGTGATCGAACTGTTTACTTAAAATGTTTAAAGAGTGCAACCTGATCGTTGTGTGTTTCCAATGTCCAGAATTAGTATCACACACACACACACACACACACACACACACACACACACACACACACACACTGAGATGAACACGCTCTACGGTGAAATAATATTTAGCTTTTGTGGACGAAACGATGTATGCCTCTTCTTCAAGTGATCAACTTTTGCTCCAGCCAGGGACAGGGTTTATGTGTTTGACTGAACCTTTATTTAACCAGTGTCAGAGCGAGACCGGTGCCTACTTCACTGAGATGATTAAATGGCAAGCATATTTGGATAAGACAATCCTTGGAGAATAGTCAAGACACCTGGCCAAAAGTGCTGCAGGATATTTCGTTTTCTGGTGCTTTGAAGCTTTAATCTACAGGAGAGATTGACAAGCGTGCATTCTCTGCCTCATAATATTAAACTCCATTTACCACCCTTGAGGTTCCTTCCCGTCGAGACAAGACGATACTGCCGACTATCCAAATCCACGGGAGTTTTTTGCGAGTTTGAGTTGACCTGGATAATTAAATCCTTTGCAGCAATCAGGCAAACATATTTTAAAAAAAGCGAGAGTAAATTACGAGTCTGATTGCGTATGCTACACAAGATTAGTATTGTTATCAGTTCAGCCAAGGATCTGTATTAGCTTACGGAGTGCTTTCTGATATGCATTAATGCTATTTACCAAGAGGAAGAACACCTTGACCTGGAGCAAAAACTCTCTACAAAAAGAGCTACACTCTTACAAATAAAGGTGCTTCAAAGGTTCTTCACAGCGATGCCATAGAAGAACCATTTTTGGTTCCACAAAGAACCATTCAGCCTAAGGGGCTATTCACACATGTCTTGTTTGGTTCGTTTGAATCGAACTCAAATTCGTTTTCTCCCTTGGTGCGGATCTTTTGGGCAGGTGTGAATACAACAATCGCACTCTGGTGCGGACCAAACAACCGTACCGAGACCCAGCTGAAGAAGTGGTCTCGGTCCGGTTCCAAATGAACTCTGGTGCAGTTCGTTTAAGGTGTGAACATAGCCCAACCTCGATCCGACCTAACTGCAGTAATCCATCTTCTGTGCAGCACCACTGTAATAGCGCGTCTCCTAAACATCCTGCGAGCTGTTTAAACTTGATGCATTCGCGCATCTCTCTCGTACATACTCGCGCCCGGCTGCGATTCACCCGCGCGTCTTCCAAAAGGAGTAAGGAAGGCACGCAACCTGCCTCTCACTAATCACTTTTTTTAAACATTATTTTATCCATTTGGCAAACTCTTTTATCCAAAGCGACTTTGAAACAAATGTATAGTATAATGCAATGTGAGTATGTGCAATCCCTGGGATCGAACCCATGACCTTGGTTTGCTAACGCCACTGAGCTACAGGAAATCACTTGTTTTACCCGTGACTGGTTCTGAATTAAAACAAACATATTTAATGTCTAACTGGTTTGCTAATTTCATTTAGATTAATGAAAATCCAAAATACTTAAAAACAAATAACAACCAAACATATGTAATATTTTATTAAGTTGAGAACTTATGTTATCCATCTTAAAATAAACATGCATAAATATGTATATAAAATTCTATTGCCCATTTAATATTTAGAACATTTTTAAATTGCACTACGAAAGATTTCTGTGAGTAGCCTATTTTTGCACTTCCTGCTTTTTTCTGTCCAATGAATGGATGATCTTAGCACACATGTGGTTTTGTTTACACATTTTGGTTCACTTGCAAAAAGGGCAGTGTGAAAGCAAACCGCACCAAACAACAAAAAATTAAAAATTATTTGGTCCAGACCAAAGCAAGTGAACTAGCGGACTTTCCTTGTGTGAATACACCCTAAGGTTCTTTAAAGGACCATCTCCTTCTTACTTTTTTATAATCTGAAGAACCTTTTTTTATCACAAAGAACCTTTTGTGAAACAGAAAGGTTCTTCAGATGTTAAAGGTTCTTTATAGAACCAAAAGGTTCTTCTGTGGCATCAAAGAACCTTTTGAAGCACCTTTATTTTTAAGAGTGTAGACACCTGAGAAGGCTTTTCCTTTTACAATTAGTATCTACAATGGGAATCCTATATTATGATGTAACTTGATGTAACGTCTACAAGTTGTTTTAGCTAAAACACAGCTCCCAGCAGCATGATGGCAGTCTGAATGTACGTAAACAGTATATTGTTGCTCGGCTATTTCAATCATTCTATTTCTGAGAGAAGAATAAAGACGAATTTTGCGGTGTGCATGTATATAAAGAGACCTTTAACATAAATTATTCTCACCTATGTTCTACGCAAATCTGCAAAAACAAAAGATTCTTGTTTTTTTTGAGTTAGCCCATAGTGTTCTGAAATAGCTCAATGCAAGTTGCATTATTTGCATTACTGAATGGCACTTTAGTCTGCATTAATGCAAAGTTCTTCTCTAGTCGGTTTACTCATTTAGGTTAAACACTGCTGTGACAAACATGCTGTGTGTAATATTAAAGAGGATCTATTGACAGAAATGCATTATAATATACATATCTATGTCTTCAGAGGTGTATAAAGAGCTTACATAATGAAGTGTTGTGTCTTTATTACCTTATAATGAGCTATTTCTATCACCTTACATGGAATTTGCCATGTCGTTTCTACAGTAGCCCTGAACGGAAAAACTGCTCTAAAGAGGGCATTTTGTAAATACGTTATCTCCTTCGGCAAAGAAGCGAAAACGTGATGACAATGTGATCAAAAATAACTCTGTCACTCCTTGGGTCATATTGAAGTTTGTTACTGCAACAGCGATGCAAGAACACGTTAAGTGTGTGAAACAGGTCTGCAAACGTGCAATATGGCCAAGTATTTGTTTCTTCATTTGTAAAAAATGCTCATACAGACAGAAAGATGTATGACTGACTCTCACTCAAACACATCTGGAATTTGTGGTATTGTTTTTATGTCTCTATAATCTTCATAGCATGTTTCTTCTTTTTTATCCATTAAAGGAAATCTTTGTATTTTGTTTCATCCCCCCACACACAGATCATAACTGGAAAGTGGTTGTGTTGTACGCAGGGGCCCTGAGACAGTATAGGACCCCTTCTGTGCGCCATCTCTCATAATGCAATTATGTGCATTTCTGCTCCTTCCCAAGACTGCTATCCTATAACATAACAGCTTTCCCACCAAAACATCTGCTCCACAGGAATTTACACAACCACCACCATCAAAAAAAGCTTGACTGTACATGTTGCATACTGTGAATTCCAGCTTGCAACAAAATGAAATTAACATGAGCCATTAAAGGTTAACTGTGCATTTACTACAGCATTAACAACATGAATTTAACTGCAATAATTATGTTTTTAAAGGTTTCCTAAACACTCCATATGCCTGCTATTTATGGGCTAAACAGATAACTGAAACTCATGTCGTTGAATGAGTCAATGTTGTGGTTCTGTTTAAACAAACTGCAATTTTATTCAGCGCTTCTAGCGATGCACAAATCACTCGCCTGAGTATTGTGTCATAAAGAATCATATACTGTAACAAAAACACAACATTTTAGATTCAGTCAGTGTTGGTGAGTAACTTCAAGCAGTGATGCTACACTAGTGGTCAAAAGTTTTGGGACACTTATGTGTTCATATTATATCCACATTTAAAATATTAATAAACTCATCAATATTATGAAATAAAACAGAACTATGGGAATTTTGTTTTTAATAAATTAAAACATGTTATATTTTATTGTCTTCAGTATAATCACCTTTCGACTAGAATTTGCAGACATGTTTTCATGTAATTTATCAAGCAGCTGTTTGAGGTCTCACCCTGTGATGCTTTTTAAACAATATTAATGGAGTTTATCTTTTCTGTGCTCTTAATCTCTCTTAATTATTCAGTCAAAGTTATCCATTTAAAAAACATTTTTATTAAATAAAATGTTCGTTTTGTTATGAATAACATGAATGATAAAATAATGAAAAATATTTCGCTCAAGTGTCCCAAAGTCCTAAGTGTAACCACAAGATACTTTTCCAAAAAGCAGTGGTGAAGTGTGACAAAACACTTTTTTGATAACACTTACCATAATAATCTATTTTTGGCATCAGTTGATGCATTTTTAGTTGCCATGAACAAGAAATGAGCAACACATATTTTCAGCATCTTTTTAATGGAATTAACACCAGTACAATTGTTAATTTATTATAATGAAAAAACTATTTTGATTTTAAAAAATGTATGAATGTACTAATGATAATAAATAAAATCCTATTGTAGATATGTTTCTATCATGTTGTATTGTGCATGTAGCTCTGCAGACTGACGTCTTCTTGGTCTTTTATGCAGTGTTTGAAAGTCTAATGTATTTAAATGAACTGGTTCCTGCAGACAAGGCTCTGCGTGGCATTAAATTAAATTGGAGCATTAAATTCTGCTGTACTATACATCAGTTGTGTTAACTCAGTCAAAGGGCCCTTGTCAGGAGGGGACAGTCAGGAATAGTATCCTGGTTCCTGAGACAAGGAGATCCACTTTAAAGCCTGGTATAGTCCAGCTGAACATTTGAACTGTACCCTATAACAGCTACAAAGCACTTTTATAAGGCTAGGTTTAGTTTGTGTGTAATAGCTTTAAATTATGAATATTTCCATCACATTAGCCCATTCAAAATCAGGGAAAAAATGAGAACAATGAGATGCTGAATGCCTGAAACAAACTCTTTGAGGGTTCATATGAGTTCATGTCAATAATTTAGTGTTTCAGCAGGATGAAAGTCTGCCAATCTGATTTGACATTCTGTTTGTTTTGTCGAGTTTCTTAATGTATATTCCAGTGTAACTCCTCTAAATAATAATAATAATAAAGGTGTGCTGTAATATTTGAATTATAACTGAACAGATTTTACAGGCTTATTGGATTGTTTTATTTTATTATAGACATTTTAGCATTTAACAAACATTTTTATTGAACCTTATATGATCTGGAAAACCGTTGGTTTGGTAAAGTCTGGCCTTTTCATGAATTTTGAATTGACCAATGTTTTTTGCTTTAATGTGACATGGAGGCCAGCTAAATCTGATATCAACCACATCACAATAATACAGTCCCATAACACTTGTGCATTAATCTCTGTGACCAGAAAACAGGAAATGTCTCTCAAAAAAACAAAAGCAAAAACCACCCAAACTGCCACAAAAATACAGATTCCAATTTATTGAATCAATTCCCTTACATCTGTAAATAATATGAAGCGATGGTTAAACTCAAACGCTAATCTAGTACAAAGACCCATACCACATTCTGTATTCACTTGTAACAGTATGTATGAGCTTTGCACATAGTTCAGGTAGGATTTTAGCTAATTTTTCCAGGAAGATTAGCTTCATGTTCATGCCAATGCACAATTGGATTTAAATCAGGGATTTGACAGAGAACTACAAGGCTATTGAACCACTTCTGTGATAAATAGGCCATGTGGTTGAGATGTTGTCCTCAAATTAGAAATGTCTTTAAAGCTTTGCGTTTTGGAAGAATGAAACATTTACATTCAAATATTTATCTTATATACAGTTCATGAAAGATAGTATCTGTGGTCCCAGGAAATCAAACCCATTACCATTGCTATAGTGCCACACTTTACTTTAAGCAACCCATAATCTTTAAAAAAATATATTACAAAAAAGAAAGAAAAAATAATAATAAAACAAATATGTCCAATGAAGATCTGTCCAATGGCATGATGCCACAGAAACTAAAGTTGATTTGCGGTTTTCAAGTGTGGACATCGTTTAGATTTCCAGCTAAAAAGCTCTCTTTTGGTCCACCGTCCACACAATATTTTTTCACGTTGCGGCTGCGCTGCTATTGTGCTTCTTGGCAAACTACAGTCATGCTTTTACACTGTTCTTCCTGAGTAATGGCTTTGTATGCTACATGCTTATATGGAGGAATAATGCACGTTTACTTCATTTCATGAACTCTACAGCTCCTGCAAAGTTACATCTTGCCTGAAAGACTGTCTTTGTTGAGCACACAGAGAGAATTGAGGGATGACCTTCTCTAGCTAGTGTCTGGGTGGTTTGATGTGCCTTGCACTTCCTGATCTGAACCAACTGGGGCATGTGAACAGCTGGATATTGTTCTCCACACTTTTCCTAATTGATGCACAGTTTCCTTTCATCTGTAACCTTTGTGAATGATCTTTTGTCTTCATGTTCACAGCTGCCCTTTACATTCACAGCCTGAGTGATAAAGCCTGTGCGGTTTGTCTCCGGACAAACGGATACTGCTGTTAGTGTTTTAAAGATTCACATTTCAAGTCACATATCAGTTGTAAGGCAAATTTATCCTCATTAAATGAAGTTTTTTTCAAACTCAATAGTTTAGACACATGAAATGAAATCCCTGATTTAAGAAGCTTCCGAAAAAATGCATGCATAGAGACATGTTACATGAGCATAAAACACTATCATTAAAACTCTTCTTATTGAAGTACAGTGCTCAGACAACTACTGTATGACTTTAGTTAATTGGTGGTCTAAATACTTTTGCAAGAGTTTATTTTTTTTGTTTTTGTTTTAAGCATCTATTTTATACAAAAATAATATGAATTCGATTTACAATTTCCTAAGAGGCTTAGATTTTCTCACTACTGTTATGCTGGATGCTAGTCAAACAAGTCTGACCCATAAAACGTTTAAGTAGTAAACTTTCTTTTTATGTGCTTCTTAGAAATACAGACACATATATAACAGATATAAGATAAGAGACCATTCTAAATGTTTTATTTAATCAGCATTTCTAGATGTATCGTGGCCATTTCAGTAGTGTCTGTTGAATTGCAACAAAATCTAACGTCAGGAGTCACCCAACAGCAATGTGATAGCATGACAAGATTGTGATAAAAATCCAGATTATCAAAAATATTTTTGAACAAAAAAATTAAAAAAGTGAAATACACTTTTTCAGTATTTGCAGTCTGAAGAAATACAGAGCACAGTTTTAGTTATTTTGACCTGTTTCTAGTTTTTATTATCTGCAAATAGAAACAATATTTGTATTTGATATTTGTCTTAATTTTTTTCTGCGGCTGTAAAAGTAAAATAAAATTTTTAACATAGGTTTATGTCCTGTCTTATACATATTCATGCTTACTGTATATACTGCAGTAAGTCAGCTTCAGATTGGAATAGCTTAGAGTAAATAAAAGGTGTGAAACTGCAACTGAGTTTTGTTCACAGTTATAATAGAAATGTATTTATATATATTTAAAGTACATTTTTATGTATATTTTAAGCATAAAAGTTCAAAATACTTATAAAGTATACATACAGTATAGAAAACTTCAAAAGTAGTACTTTACAGAAAGTATACTTCAAAGTGTACAAAGTGTGCTACAAGTAAGCCGATTTAATTAATAAGTCAGTATATCTGCAAGCTTGTAGTACAAATAAAAACATACAGTAGTTGTATACTTACTCAAACTTTACTACTGTTAACTAAATCATATTACTTCCTAGTGTACTAGTACATTTATATTAGTATAAACTATACTTAAGTATACTTAATGAAATTAACTTAAATTATACTTTTTGTAAAGGAGTCTTTACTTTTATCATAAATCTAGATATTATTAAATTAATAAAACTGTGCTCATTTACACATCAAAGTTTAATACTTCAAATATGGAGTTTGGTTTGTTATCATAATATATTTTTCCACATGCATACTTTATATAGTATATATAATGTATATAATATGGTACCCCACAGGTGTAAACCAAACACACACTAGACTGCATGTGTCTAAATGCCTTGTGTACAATGTCTGAAGTGAATTCTTCCAGAACCCCTTGTGGAGACAATTGTATGGTATTGTGTCATGGTTCTGCCCTTCTTATCTTGTAAATTCCTAGTGCCTTGTGGGCGGGGCCATGACAGTGCTTTGTCTCCGTGTTTATGTTATTTGTGGAAGTGCGTGGCCTGGGCGTGGTTCGCCCGTGTCACACGCTCGCTCCGGCCTTGCGTGATGACCACGCCCCCCGGATACTTCCGCAATCCTGCCCTTCTTGTTTATGTCTTGTTTTCATGATCTAGTGGGCAGGATTGTGTCAGTATCTTGTCTTTGTGTTCATGTTCTGTGTGGAGACACACGGCTCGAGCTCGTTTGCCGTTGCCGTGTGTTTCCTTGTCGCGCGTCTAAGCCCCGCCCCCTCGTTCTCAGGTAATCTCTCCCGCAAATGATTCGGATGATTCACACCTGTCCCCATGTCATTATCCCTTGTTTGTTCCCCTATTTAAAGCCCTTGTGTTCATTGTCCTGTGCTGGTTCGTTTTGTAAATCTTTGTGAAAAGTCTTGTTCGTCTTGTGGTTTCCCGAGTGTCTTTGCCTCCTGCCCGGTTGTATTACTCTCGTTTTTTGGTTTTCTGTTTCCTCCTCGTGGGCTGAGTTTGTTTTTGCAGTTTTGTTCTATGTGTTTTAGTTCTAGTTATTAGTTTTGTTTTACCCCATTGTGGGTCTTTGTTTTATCTGTTTACTTATATAATTAAAGTCTGTGTTCCCCCTTCACCACTGCCTGCATCTGGGTTCTCTGTCCACCAAATCATGACAGAACTAACCAGCCAAAGGAGGACCAGCGGGCTGCACCCCCGCACTCCGTCTGCCTCCCTGCGGTTCTGCCTCGCACACCGCCTCTTCAAGATCCATCAGGGGGACTGCGGAGTAATGGAATATTTTGATGACTTTTTGGACGAGGCTGCTAAATGGGAGTTCGGTGAGGAAGAATTCGGATTCATTTTAAATCGTGGCCTCACCGAACCCCTCTCCACCGAGGAGATGAGAGCGCTGAACCCCCTGAGCCTAGATACCATGCTGTGGTTCCTGTCTGACCGAGAAGAGTCAGAGGGTTCAGTCTCCCAAACCCCTGCACTGGAGGTTCGCGCCCATCCGTGGCGCCCCCTAAGGATCCAGCCCAAGTCACCACGCCCAAAGTCTCCTCGCTGGGGGTTTAGACGCCACCTGCCGCTAACCCCCTCCATGGAAAGAGGGATCGTCACCCGTTGTGGGACTCTGACGAGGAGGAGCCAGAAACAGAGGGAGCCATCATGGTCCCCGGGCTTCCCTTGCCGGTGAACATTTCCGTCTGCCGTACAAGGAGGAAGAGGTGCAGGAAGACGATGCAGTCTCCGTCCTCCCCTGCACCAGCCGCCCTTCCGGCACCCCCAGATTCTGCACCGGCAAGTCAGCCGGCATCCCTGGCTTCTGTGCCGGATGTGGTGGCGGCAAACCAGAGCTCTCCACCAGCCCTTCAGCCGGCTTCTTCGACCTCTGAACCGGCAACCCTGCCGGCACCCCTAACTCCTGCTCCGGTCCTACAGCCGGCCTCCCTGGTCCCCGTGCCGGTTCTGCCAGTACTCCCTGGGGCGGGCAGTCCGCCCGCCCAACCCTCTTGGGCTCCCCAGACACAGGCCCCGAGAGCCCCTAGAACTCTCCCCCCCCTAAGACTGTCTCTCATGTGCCTCCCTTGCACTGTTCCCCTGTGCCTGGACTCTTTGTTTCCCCACTGCCACTCCCTTTGTTATTTTTGTTGTCTCACCCCAACCCTGTGATTGTTTTTCATGTGTTGCCCCTTATTTGTTCTGTTTTGTGTATTTGGTGTTTGTCTTTGTTCCAGTTGATCTTGTCTCCCCAGTCGTGTCCCCCTTGAGGCCGCCAGGTGGCGTCCCTTAAGGGGGGGTACTGTCATGGTTCTGCCCTTGTCTTGTAAATTCCTCGAGCCTTGTGGGCGGGGCCATGACAGTGCCATGTCTCCGTGTCTGTTATTCGAGGAAGCGCGTGGCCTGGGTATGGTTCGCCCCCCGGATACTTCCGCAATCCTGCACTACTTGTTTTCATGATCTAGTGGGCAGGATTGCGTCAGTATCTTGTCTTTTGTGTTTGTTCATGTTCTGTGTGGAGAGACACGGCTCGGGCTCGTTTGCCGTTGCCGTGTTTCCGTGTCGCGCGTCTAAGCTCCGCCCCCTCGTTCTCCGGTAATTTCTCCCGCAAATGTTTCTGATGATTCACACCTGTCCCCATGTCATTATCCTTTGCTTGTTCCCCTATTTAAAGCCCTTGTGTTCATTGTCCTGTGCTGGTTCGTTTTGTAAATCTTTGTGAAAAGTCTTGTGTCTGCCTCGTCCTGCCCGGTTGTATTACTCTCGTTTTTTGGTTTTCTGTTGCCCCCTCGTGGGCTGAGATTGTTTTTGCAGTTTTGTTCTGTGTCTTAGTTCTAGTTATTAGTTTTGTTTTACCCCACTGTGGGTCTTTGTTTTGTCTGTTTATTTATATAATTAAAGTCTGTGTTCCCCTTCACCACTGCCTGCATTTGGGTCCTCTGTCAACCGAATCATGACAGTATTGATTGTTATAGTTTGACATGTATAAAATAGATTTGGGTTTAAGAAAGTAATCATGCACAGTGCTTAACTGCTCATTTAAAAGAACCAGTATCAATGATCAGTAATGCAATCAAAAAAGTTAACCAATCCGCATTGACATTTGAATGTGATTCGTTGTATGTTTTGCCTACCCATAAGGACTTGATGTGCAAAACAGTCTGATAAAGGTGACCTGACATCCCCAGTTATTCGTGCAGATTTGCACCCCATCAAAACAAGCGATACTAATGAACTCTTTTTATGCAAACATCGAGATGGAGCGTGATTATATCACGAGTAAAACAGCAAGCTCAGAGTTCCTGGAGAAATCAGTCCCTACTTAACAAACCCTGACAGCAACCACCCACTGTCAAAATTGTTGTAATCAGGATGTGCATAAAAACACTAACGCTGTCATCATGTAAAATAGATCCGACTACAACATTGTCAGCAGTTTGCAGCCAGCGCTTAATTTGCCCTGTGCTCCACCTGAAGGGTGATAATTACATGGGAATGGGAACGGGATGGGCTGTTTTTCGAACAACAATGAGCCAATATATATGCATAAAACCCTGCAAAGCTTGGAAGGTGTTTAAGAGTTTCATTAAACCCGACGGTGTCTCCAAAATTTGCTGATGACTGAACGTTGCTGCCATCTGCTTGCTTATAATTCTCTTTTACATTGCGCGTTTGCGCGAGATCTTTTGCTGTGGTCACCGGACTTCATGCGGCCTGGGAGGAAAAGTTGAGTTCAATCACAAGGGCCCCGATTTGTTACTTTCTGTGGTGAGGTGTTCTTTACGGTCTTGTTACTGTGTTGTTGGGATTCGAGGTCTGAAAGGAAATCAATAATATGCTGTTTTCAAGCCACATGACTTCTCCAAAAGACAAGACGCATGCTGAGACCCAAGAGATCCTCAAATTGTACAATTAAACATTTCTGCTGTACATCTGGATTTTCGCTGCATCTTTGATAAGTTAAACAGATGTTACTACATCAAATACTGTTTTACAAAAAATGGATACATTACTTACTGTACATATGGATGTTGCCATATGGCAGCCGTGAACTACACTGGAAAATGCTCCTGCAGTAATGTTTCTCCATTAACAAGTTGTATTATATTTGTGACCTATTTTTTGTCAGATATGGTGACCCATACCCGAAATGTGACCTCTGCATTTAACCCAACCAGTGAATAGTGAACACACACACTTCAAGCCGTGAACACAGCTAACACTGCAGCGCCCGGGGAGCAAACGGGGGTAAGGTGCCTTGCTCAAGGACACGTCAGTTGTTACCTGCCGGTACTGAGAATCGAACCGGCAACCTTCTGGTTACAAGTCCGACTCGCTAACCATTAGGCCACAACTGCCCCCATTATACAGTAGATAACTATAATAATACAATTTTCTTTATGCACAGTTATGTTCCTTCTGTGCCTGTCCTTCTTTTTGTTCATAGCATGACATCAACTCCTAAAATAATCATGATTTGAAATAATTTAGGAATCATAAATCATATATTAAACGTATGATTAATGTCTTCGGTTATTACTCGAACTTAAAGTTCAAACCTCAAACAGCGTTAATTTTGTACCTAATAATTACAATATTTCTTGACAAACAGAACCATTATAATCACCGGCCAATAATATACTTGATATCATAGCCTATATGTTTTACTGAAGAAAATCTGTTGTAGTATTGCCCAGTACTCTAAAGCAATTGTTAAACCTTATTGGCTAATTGGTGTATTTTCCTAATATACATCAAATACATTTATGGAACACAGGTGAAACACCATTTTCTAATAACTGGTGTGTGGGACAGTATCTCACTCTGAAACCTTCAAAATCTCATATAAAGTGAATTCAGCAGAACGCTCAGCCTACCTACACCATCTGTTCTTTCAATTTAAGAGCTGGATGTGGGTTTCATTAAAGGCTCTTTAGACACTAACTGAATGGAAATGGCACTTTATGCTCAGTTTATTTCAGTGCACGCTTTAAGCAGAGTTATTAAAGGCAACATGAAATCACAAGTGACCTTAATACATGTTTTAGTCTTATTTTTGTACACAAATTTATAAGTGCATGTTATTATATTTTTATAACCTTTTTGTAATGTTATAATTTGCTGCATCTCAACAACAATATTGAGATTTCCGGCTATATCGTTTGTCATGTGGGTGATATAAAATATAACTATTTAAACATTGATTTAAACATCTGTTGTGAATAATGCAGCTTTTTAGAACTCTTGGAAATGAAAGTAAAATGAAATAAGTAAATGTGTCTGTGATGTTTCAGGAGGGGAACAGTCGCACTATTCATCATCCAAATCAAATCCCACCTGGAATGGTTTTCTGTTCAATATTTTTTCATTGTTCATACTTAAATAAGAACAATTTTGTAAGTTCGACACTGCACGGAATGAGACTGATATTTGCAAACGAGAAAAATTTTTCACATTTATTTGATATCAAACAAGTGTTGAATTTACATCAGCGTATGATAATGGTCTCTTAGAAAAAGATTGAAATTAATATCAACAGTGTTACATCACGCACACGTCTGTTTCAACCCTTTTATTCCATTGTTCATACGTCATCTAATAAATTATTTTGTGTCAAATACTGAGATATGTCCTCAAGGTATCATGTTGACACATGAATATTCCTGATCCCTGACAAATACTGTCAAGCTTTTCTTTTTTAAAAGTAAAATAAATTACATATTAGTCCAATTCACTCCAAATTTGTGCAAGACACAGCTTTTGTTCAGCTGAACAAAACATAAGGAAGCTTCTTTTTGTACATACACGTTGGCAAAACACATTTGAAGGGTAAAATCCCTAACAGAGCAGAGATGTGAGTACGGGTTCGTCTGGCTCCCTTCATGTTCTTAATGTTTCTAAAACATGAAAAATCTCGCACATTGCAAGAAAATGTGCAACGACTTCCCTATTATTTGTCTGAAATGTTTCTAATATGGTCATTATTACATTTTTTTCTTTACACTTGTGGTACTGCAAAATATATTTTCTTCAGCTGTCATTTGTACAACAGTTATATGTGCAATAGAGAAAATATAAGGCCTGAGTCTGGAATAGTGGTTCTTGTTTCTTTTTTTTCAGTCTTTAACCCTTCGTTTTTTATTAAAGAGAACCTTTCCAAGACGGGAAGATTACCTGCAAACTGGCCGGGAGAGTTTTAAAAGGTCTACAAAAAATCGGACATTGGCATGTTTTTTGATCTGTTTTTGTTTTTATACAGTATATTGTACAAAGCTTTTGGCAGATTGAGTGTATGATGCCAGTCTCAGGGAACAGCCTCCACATCAGCACTCTCGCACAACCTAAAAAAGTTCGAAAGGACCATATCTAAAAAAAAAAAAAAAGTCATTGTGCCGTTGACGAGTCCCTCTCTTGCAGTTTGTGTCAGAATAGGTAGAGAAAAAGGGACTGAAAGGGAACATTCTGGGCTCAGAGGCTGGTGATTAGTTGCATCTGTCCATCTTTATCCGCTTCACCTTCCTGTGGGAGGCAGCCGTCAGGGAGCCCGGGGCCAATGCAGCCCTCGCTGGTCCCCCGCCGGCTTATTTGATAGTAGGAAAGGGGTTGGGTCCCGTCGCCCAAGTCGGGCAAGCTCTTGTGACAGAGTTCCTCTGGTTCACCTCGAGTGGATGAGCAGGGGGAAGCGTCGTCCTCTCCGCTGCTAGGGTCGACCGATTCTGAGGGCAAGGGTGACGAGTCTCTGAGATTGGGCATGCTCGTGTACAACGAGTCCCTGTTAGTTGGCGAAGGCGTGTTCTCTTCTTCTGCTGGCCTTTGTTCTTCTTCGGCCTCTCTGCTGTCTTCCTGTGGCCTGGCGGGCCGTCGAGAAGCCCTTTGAGCACTGTAGAGGAGGGAATGAGTTCGCTGGGGCAAAAGCGGGGCCTCGAGGGCCGCCCGGTGGTTTGGGTTAAGGAGAAGAAGCTCCAGTGCCGGGTGGTTTGTGGACGGTGGCAAAGTGGAGGTGTCGGCATCAGCAACTATGGCATCGTCTTCGCTCCCGCTGCTGTTACCAACACCCCCGTCGATACTAACGCGCGTCTGATGTGCCGCTGGGTCTCTGCGATTAAAGCCTTGCTCCATTTTCGTGCCGCTTTGGTTGCGTGGCGGCCCGCGAGGCCTCAGGTTGTTGTGAACCAGCTCGGAGATTATCATCTTTTCAAAGGCAGGATCATCCATGCCTAAAGAGCATTCGGCCGGGCAGCGAAACGCAGGGTCTTCGTAGTCGTCCTCCCTTAGCGAGTAACTGTTGTTGAAGTTGCCGTTGAGAGGAAGTGTGTCCATGGTGCTGACATCACGGCTGTTCGTCAACGAGTGCTGGCCTAAAATGAGAGTTTACAAATTCAGTATCGCAAAAGTGAAGACAAAAATAATAGTCTGAATGAAATGATAAGACAAAAATGCTGGATTATTTTTACTATTAAGGACATAACATTTCTCATCACACTGGTAAAACTAATGGTCAACCGGTGTATCAACAACTAATGCCGATAACTAGAGACTGGCTGAAAGCTGGCGACAAAAGAAAAGAGAAAATCTTTTCTAAAACTGACTGATGCCAATAATACAAAAATGGTGCCAATAGCAATGTATCAATCCATTAGTAAAGAATAAACAAACTATTGTTTTATGTATCGAAAAAAATCTAATTTGATGAAAAATATGTCCTTAACAGTATAAAATAAGAACAGAAAACATTTTAAAGAGCAGCCGAAGAACTTCTTGCAATAACACACACAGATCGGCATTCGTGACAACATAAACACAAGCTATTATTGCGAATGCATATGGAACGCAAATGCAGGAAATCAAAAAACCCAACAACAAACGTGCAGCAAATGTTTGCACAGAACACAAGAGTAAAATGAAAGCGTGTTAATAGTGCACACAGACGGCCAGGCACACAGATCACAGACAGCAGGCAGGGGGCAAACACTCACATCATGTGTGTCTGCTCAGGCTAGCTGACCTGAGAACTGCTCATGTGCGAAAAGAAAAAGAGTGAAACAACGCTTGTTTTAAAAAACTGCAGCAATGACAGAAAAGTGAGAAATCACTAAAAATAAAGCTTACAAATTACAGGAGCCTGAATTCAGTCCATCTGTCAAGATCCATGAAATTATTTTTATTCACTAACAATTTAAACAAAGTAAAAATATAAAAAAAATCCACAAAAAAACATTTTTAATTTCACACACTAGAAGCCAGACTGGAAATAATTTTTTGGTCTTATTCAACTCATGAGTTGAAATTTGAATTGAACTGCTCAAGCAGCACAGCATGTTGAAGCAGAATGTGAATTAGAATGACAGGAAGGATTTACAAAATCTCAATAGCAAAAAATTCAACAGTCACACGAAAGATGAATTTCATTAATACAGAAAGATTCGAGATAACACCTGAAAATCTAACTAAATATTCTTCCTCTTTCCATTATGTGTAGACCACATAGTTTTCACAAATATATTTCGAAACCTAACCAAGCTTTATTTGACCTTTTTTATAGTTTATTCAAACTTCTTTAAACTTCATGTCATTTCAAACCTGTATGACTGTATTTTTCTTCTGCAGAACACAGATATTTTGAAGAATAATGGTAACCAAACAACATTGACCCCCATTGACTTCTATTGTATGAACACAAAACCACTAAGACATTTCTCAAATTACCTTCTTTTGTGTTGCACAGAAGAAAGAGTCATATACAGATTTCAAACCACATGAATAATGCATTTTTAACTATAATATTTTTGATTATTTATAAAATGAAATATGTATATAAATGAAATACAAACAGCAGTCATTTCAGAGACAGATAGTTAATATTATTTGATGTATATCAGTGCTTCGTAGCACACGTTTATAGGTAATTCACACTGCCAAAGTAAAAAAAAAAGTAATATTGGTATCACTTTTCAATAAGTTCATGCATTAGCTAACACAATGAACGCCATATTGTTAAAGGATCTGCCTACATTATGTGAATATATATTTGAATTTTATTTCAATTCTAGTCAAATTCAGCTGACAATTCTGCTACATCTTGTGTGCTTCCTTAATTGAAATCTTGAATTAAACTTGAAGTCATTCTCAACTCTTCGCACAAAGCTGTCATAAATTGATGGTGAAATATATCGGCAGTTAATTTGGATTTCCGACAGTAATTCCAGCAAGTGTGCGCGATAAGAGCGCCATTAATAAATTGTGGATGCGTAAAGCAATGGCGCTTCAAGGAACAAGGTTTTTTAATCAATGTCATTAGCGCTTCCTTCCACACTGATGTGTGAGTTCACTTCAGTAATGAGCAGATCCATCAGAAGACTGAATTCAGGAGGTGGCAGGTGTAATGGGTTCAGCACCCAAGCAATCTTCAACAACTCTTTTCTGTTTATGCTTATATGAACGGATAAACATATCAAGTTGTAATTGCAAAGCAGTATGAACGCAGCAATACCAACAGTTGTACTTATTGGCCCTTGAAAATGTAAAGAAATAAATTAAAACAGAGATGGAAAGAACTGAAAGGGGGAAACATAAATTTTACGGACTGCTGTTTGGGTTCATGCAGAGCATAGAATGGATTTAAAGTTCTGTAGTTTGAAACGAACGCAAGATCGTGGGGGACGACAACCCATATGTGTTCTGCTGTGAGATAAGGAGAGGCTTTTTTGTCAAGCGAGAAAAGAAAGCAGAAACAGACATCAAAGAGCTGAACGAGAACAGAGAGGGACCGAACACGGGAATAAAGGGAAGACGAAAATAAAGCAAGCAACCGTGAAACATCCACTCGGCCAAAATTATTTGCATTTGTTTATGCGTCAGCAATCGGTTTAATCCAGACAGGTATTGTCTGGAGAGCTGTGCCAACAGATGCTTACTGAATACTAGTGGACATGCAGGAGAATAGGAATTCTGGGAAAAAGGCCAGGCCACGTCTTTTGATTCAACGGTCTCTCGAGTCAAATTCACAACTGTGCAATACTTCATGCACTCATAGCCCAGGCATGTTTACATTGAGCATAGCTTTTTTCTGTTGTCGAAATGGAAGGTAAGCTGTTCTGAGCCTGGTGAACGCTAAAGTGTTTCTTTTGTTCACAGATTCTGCTTTGAGAGTCATGCGATGCGTTCGCATTGCACTCTGCAGCCTTGAGGAATGTTAAGATGTGGCTACGAAGCCATTAAGCCGCTTCTCTCTTGAGCTAAAAACAAAAATCCCTCTCATATTTGATTAGAAGAATGAAAACTCTCACCCGCACGGCTGTGCTGATGGAAAGACAAGACAGTGGCACAGAAACGGAGTGTTTTTTTCTGGGATTTTTAAGCATCTACAGTACTACATTTTAGAGACGAATGCATCAATGACCTTGACAAATTAAATTTGAATATTCTGTCACAGAACATCAAAATGTGAAATATCTGGTTTCATTTTATCCATATATTGTTATTATTACATATATTTTATGCATTTGATAATAAACGCTGGTAGAGAGCTTATACGTTTTATTTTGCTATTTTAGAATAGTATCAGTAGTAAAACTGAACTGGTACTACTACTAACATTTTTGTATGGTTATTAGTTTTGTTGTAGTTTTACTAATATTTTCAATTAGCTTTTTTATTTTTATGTTAATTTTAGTTAAATACTTTAGCAATTTTGTTATATTTTAAATGTATATTTAAAATGAATACATTTTTATTTTTGTTTTTGTTTATCATTATAATTTTACTGCCTTAAACCTATTTCAGTTTCGGCAATGTCCTTGTTTAGTTAAAATTTTCCAATAATTCTTAGGCCAATATTATATTTGATTTCAATAAACAGAAAGGTTTTCAAAGTTTTAATTTTAGCTAACTAAAATTACCTTGCCTGAAAATTCCAGAACTCTTGATATGATTTCAGAGAGGCTGTGGAAATGGAGGTGACTGACAGCGGCAGGCATTTCATTGTCCTCGCACGTATAGTCTGTCGGTAACCTTGCGTGAGGAACTGGAGGTGTACGCTGGGCGATTTCCGTCAGGACGGTGATTAGCTCACTTTCTACTGCTGACATGCGACATGATGGAAACGCCGACAGATGAATGTGACTCTTCCCATTTCTTTCAAAAGCCTGTTTACAGTCTAAATGCAAAGACCAATTCCCATTTACGTAAACGCGAGACGGTGCCCGTCAGACGAGCAGCAAAAGGAATGCCAGGTTTGTGTGAAAGCCACACAGCCTCTTTTATTTTCCTTTCACTAGCTAATTTTATCATCAAACCGTTCAGGATTCAACGCCTATGTAGCAAGAGGTGATATAGACTGCAGTTGATGGGGAGGAGGACGCAAAATGCTAAACCTGTTTGTCGCTGTTTATTTGGGTGGATGGGTAAAGTATAGAGATGACACTGACGGGATACCAATCACAGCCTGTCTGCTGAACAATGCAAGACAGGAAACGGAAAAACATAACAGCTCATCTGCCAATTAACACACGTCAATCATAATGCGTCTAAAAAAAAACAAGAATTAAAGGGGTGAACTAATGACTTTGAGGAAATGGAAACAAAAGCAAAAATCATGCAGTTTTGTGTTGAGAAAAACAAATCTTTCAAAAGAGAAGACAGCAAAACCACCACAGGGCTACAGTGATTCCATGACAGATGCTCAGCAAATTACAGTCCTGTGTTAAAAGTGCTGTGAAAAACCCTGTATTTTTCCACCCCACACCCCCCTCAATGTTGTGAAAGGATAGAAAAGCAGAAAGAAGGCCTGCGGGCACCTGGGGAGTGGAAAGCCGGAGGTGAAGGTGTGTTGCACACGATGGTTTCGGCGAGAAGGTTGTTATAGGGGTTGTTAGTGTCGTGGGGCCGTAGGAGAGGGTTAGTTAGGAGATAGTTGCCAGTCATTCCTGTTGAAGAAATAAAGAGAGGATAAGAGAAAGTATGATGGTGAACAAGAAGGTAACAAAGAAGAAAAAAACATTTTAAGATTTCAATCCTACATCCGTATGTGTTTTTTGTTATCGCACTTTGAATCCTTCACAATAATGGCATTTATAACAATGTCTCCACCTACAACACACCGTGACATTCTCGTTCTCTGGAAGCCGTGCTAAAACGCACTTAAATATTTTCTGAATACAAGATATATATGAATGCTTCAAATAACACTTGTTTCTAAATCTGTTACATAAACATTCGTTCCCAATTCCCAGGGCACCCAAGAGCACATCAGAGCAGCGCAAACTTTTCCTGCGTCACACCTACAGGGGCGGTTTATGACTCAGACTTTATATTCTCTCTCTTGCCTGCACGTCTAACGGCTTGTCGAGGGGTCGGTGAGAGTTGAACATCATATTCTCATCAGCAACACTCTTGCAAAGCCTAAATAATTGATCAAACCATTTTTTTAATCCGGCCTGGCTGCTCTCCAACCGAGGAGAGACCTCAGGACATGGTGAAGAATTAGGCTCAACTCTACTGGTGATCATCATCTAACGCTAGTTCAAGTGTTGCTCTATTTTAACAGTTTAATAATGTAACATTTCATAGAAATATTTTTGAGGATCTCAAAGTCATTTATATGGATTATTTTATATAAATTAGGCATGGGCTTATGACAGAGATATTCCTTTTCCCGCAAATGCGGGAACAAAGAAAATCCCCCCCGGATAATAACAAAAAAAAGAGTCAAGTATAGCTCAGGCCTGGGTGTACCTTTGTTTTCTATATGGCACAATGCTACAGTAAGAGTGGTCATCTATAACATGATTCAGAATATTAGTACTAGTTAAAGGAACCGACCCAACAGATTAACTGTGATCTCCCCCTTTTAGCAGCATTGGTGCCAGAAGTACTTTTTAATTCATTTTCTCCAAAGGCGTTTAAAAAAAAATAAAAAAAAATAAAAAAATAAAAACAGTAAGAAGCCTTGAACCACACCAATCACATTACATAACAAGTGAAAAAGTTTCTGAACACTGGACAAAAGACTGTGTATTTAAATTATTTAAGGAAGGAAACTTATCTAATGAAGCACTGTGAATGATAAAAAATGGCAATAAAAAATGACTATAGTATAAATATTTTTAGGGCAATATTTAAATATATGTAAGTTGTTTAAAAGCGTTGTGAGACTTGAAGACATCCTCCAAATGCTTAGCAATTTACTTTTGGCAGCGAAACTAATCCAAAGTGACTTACATTGCATTATACATAATGCATTTGTTTCTGAGTATGTGAAATCCCTGGGATCGAACCCATGCCCTTGGCGTTGCAAGCGCCATGCTCTAACCAAGGAAAGGTTTAAGTTAGCTTATGTATTAATTAGTTATTTAATGAGTGCAGTTTTTACGTGTGCTGATGTATTTAGTTTAAAAATACATTTTATTAAACAGCTAAGAGACAAAAAACATAATTTAAGGTCCATTTCATGAAGTAGTGTAGAGCAAATAGTAAATAGCAAATTAGTATTATATATAGTCGCTAATTTAAAAGACATGATAAAACTATGTTGTGAATGGCTGTGCATAGAAAGAAATCACAAAATTTACACTAGGGTTCCTGAGAGCGCGCACACACACATTCTTTCGGTAGGTTAGAGCTGTCACCTTGGTTTAGAGTGGAAGTGCTGTTGATGTCTCCAGAGATGAAGGAAGACTCCGACTGTTTCCTCACCGTGTCGTTCCACATCCTCCTGATGCGACTCTGTGGCGAGAGAGAGAGAGAGAGAGAGAGAGAGAGAGAGAGAGAGAGAGAGAGAGAGAGAGAGGGGGGGGGGGGGGGGGTGGGGGGATGGATGGGAGGAGAGAGAGAGAGAGAGAGAGAGAGAGAGAGAGAGCGACTTGCTGATTAATGCATCTAATATTCATGCAGCACCAGCACACAGCATCTTAACACAATTACAAGACTCAATGTTAGCGGCTTGGATAAAGACAACATCTAAACACAAGACATGTTTTAAAGACTGCGTATGCTGCAACTTGTTACATTCCAAACAAGCCAAAAATGTTGTGAATAATTACCAAATTAACGAATGGCCCACATTCAATACATGTTAAGCTCTATCAGTATCTGTGGCGCAATATTGAAAATCCTTTTGACGTACTAATTTCAAGTTCTCTAGTTCACAGAATAAATGATGGTTACTGTAATGAATTACTGCTACTGTATGTGTAAAGTCTAAATGACTTTCTGCAGTAATTACCAGTATAGTGTTGATAAAGTGTTGTAGATCGAGTACTAAACCCACAACATTCCTTTAATGTGCTGTAATTGAACTCGCACAGGATTACTTTCTGAAGAATTTAATTAAAACTTACAAGAGAGTGTTTCTAAAACCTAAACATTTTATGAACTCATTCAATTATTTATTACTTATTTAGTAATTTCAATGAATTGAATATTAAACCACAGAGGGCTTTGTGAATTTATAAGCTCTCAATATGCCACACGAATAGCCGAAACAAAACAAGATTGTTACTTACTGCAAATGAAAGATGTTTTGTTATCCATTGCAAATAAATAATAAAGAAAAAACAGCAATACAACACAAGAATTGCTGCAGTATAATCCTTTCTAACTGCTGAGGATTTAGGCGTCTTTTTCAAACAGACATGGGAAAAAGCTCAAGGGCAGGGATGCTCTTCCGTTGGCTTGAATGTGAGGAAAGTCTTTTCATGAGCTTATATTTCACATGTGAAAACTGAAGTCATTCAAACGACACAGCTGCCTCAAGTCAGGAAAGACCTTTGACCGAGTGTGTTTTTTTTTTCATATGACAGTAGACATAGTACCTGTGTGGCAGATGAATATCGAGCCGTGGACCTGGAGGCTGAAGTTTTGTTGGAGCTGTGAGGGCCTTCGGAGGGCAGACCGCCACAACACTGAGACTGACGAAAACACTTGCTGTATTCTTTGCGTACCTATGAAGATTACCAACCATTAGCAAGAAAGATTTTTGTTACAACAAAGAAAAAGACTAGACTGGCAGTCTTTGACAGGAGCTGTGAGATATATACAGTACATATATATGTGTGTGTGTGTGTGTGTGTGTGTGTGTGTGTGTGTGTGTATGTGTGTGTGAATGTAAGTATGTTATATGAAATTCAGCAAAACACGCCTTTTGCAAAGACGCTACAACCTTGAAAATCCTCACTGCCTTTAAGATAAAAAGAAAAAAAATCTCACACACTCACATCTGCTCTTGAAACATTTTTTTTGCATGTGTGCTCATGAATTACTGCCGGCCCCTGCGGGCAAACATTATATACCATATCTTGTGGCTTATCGCCAGGCTTAAGCGCAAAGGATTGAGCTTTCATTAAATAAGACAAATAAACATCACAGGCAGAAAATGGCGTTACAAACTAGAATTATCACTTAACACAATCAGCAGCTTTCAATCCCATATACTAATGCAGGAGTTTACGCTAAAGCGATCGGCACAGGTTACCTTCTTCTGCAGGAGACAGTGGAAGATAAAGATGAACATCCCTTGTAAGGTATTGAAGACAGTAAAGAGGTACGCCATCAGTATGGACGAGTCGTTTAAGAAGAACAGGCCAAAGGACCAAGTCAGGCCAAGCAGACACAGCAACGCAAAAGCGCCTAGCACCCAGGACCTGCAAAATGATGGCATTATTGTCAATTTTGTATTTAGAGAAATGCAGTTCATAGCAGTTTGTTAACATACTTTGCAAAATAGCTCTTCGGATTGGGTTTGGAAAAGACAGTGGCTAGTAGGAGCACCCTACACTTGTAAACGAATTGTAAATGAAAAGACATTTAATAATATACTTCATTTCTGAACTTGTCCGAATGATTCATTTAAAAGAAAAGGTTCAAACGAACAATTTGTTGGCTAATCAAACATCACTTGTTCACAAAGCAGATCGAGAAAAAACTCCCCATATGTGAAGAAGAATTGTAATCCGCTCATAAATTGAATCCACTCCTACGATTAGACCACCCAGACGAATGCAAGTTTTAAGACGGCAGTATATCAGATATAAGACAGCAGACTCTTTCCCATAAGAGATTCCAGCAACTATCTGTGTGGATCGAATGTCCTGGAGGGCCGATCCTTTCATAAGGACACATGACAGGGAGATTTTTCCATCTCCTGTTACCCCCAGCTGCACGTTTAAAAGTAATTATGACTCGTGGTCCAATAAAATGTCTTACTTATCATCACACCATTGTGCTTCCCATCTGGAAATATGCATTCAGTTTCCAAGGACAGTGTTTATGAGAGGACCGGATCGTGCTTTGACATTGCGGGACGGCAGCGGTAATGAATAAGTTAATAACATGGTGCTCGAAAGGTTAATGCTGTCCATAATTATTCCCATAAACTCAAATTAGTTTCATGCTAGTCCAGTCCCAGACGCAACCTCTACCCCATGCGCCACCTTTAACCTGGAATGCCATCCATTACCACGAAACCAATTTGTACGGCTACGACGTAATTGTCACATTGTGATTATAACAATTATAAAGTCGTGCCACTTAAAGTAATGCCAGCAAAGCAATCAAGATGGTAACTGGGGGCTAGAAAAGCACGTATCTGGATGAAAATGTCAGCATGTGAAATCGCGCAGACAGCTGCAACGAAAGCGCGCGACGGTTTTCAAGGTTGATCTTACCGTATGTTCTCCAGTCTGCTGGAATCAGGTTTCATAGACGTCGAGTGTTTCACCATCTTGTACATAGTCACCACCAGAAAGATGAGATTAAGCTGTCAGGAAAGATAAAACATGTTGACAAGACCACACAACCTTCCCACACGTCCGGGAACACGCGTTCGCGATCCGTTCATTGGGACGGCGTGTTTAACAAACATCATTTAATATTCATATTTCTCATTTTAGCAGCTGGACTTTTATTGGAGAGGGCCATGTAACGGTTACACAGGCAAGAACAACTCGCTCGGGACCTGTGATCACCAAGCTATTAGACGATTGTAGCACCACCATTAAAAAATAAAAATAAACCGTGGTTTACGTTGGCTGCCACACACTGCAAAGTATAGCCTTCAATAATTTATCAAATGGACGGCAACTGCAAAAATGTCCAAATGCAGGAACGGGTGACTTGAATTCGTCTAAACTGGGCGGACATGCTACTCTGCGTACACAATCCTGAAACAGTGTTCTGTTTGTTTAGACGTGCATCAAACACTAATGTTAAATACAATAAAAGTTAGACGTGTACGGCAATGCAGTAGAATCCGTAGCATCTGCAATCTAATCCGTTTTCCAATTGCCAGTAGTAACGTTAATAGTTTTTCAGACATAAACCGTCATGCAGATAATAAAGTGCTACCATTTGTTCCTGATTTGGATCTTAAAGATTATTCAAGACAAACTGCCTGTAGGCGCCTTCTCAGACTAGTGTAAGTCATAACTGTGGCTCTGGACATGTCTGCTCACTGGCAGCAACTTGTGTTTTTCTACGCCGCCCTGAACATGGGAATGTAATTCAGACAGGCCAGAGGAGACATCTTAAAGAAGCAACGTTGGGAGAAAAAAAAAAATGAGTAGAGGAAAAAAAGAAGCTGCTATTTTAAATGTGAACTGAGGAATGTGTTCTTTCACTCGGTGAAAGACTGTTGAGTTCCAGACCACCAACGTTTATCCAAAATGTGAAATGTACAATTAAAACGTAAATTGATAGACTGATTTCAAAACCATTTCTAAACACCTTTTATACAAAAGCGAACAGTCAAGTTCTAAAAATGTGTCCAAGTTGTCTATATGATTCATGCGCTATATGTCTTCTGAACATTCGCTGTGACAGATTTTTAAGACCTATGGCATGTGGCAGACTTAAATTTCTGTTTCCTCAACATACATAGCTATCTTGTGGCTTTGGAGGAATTTAGTGCACAAATCATTCTAAGTTTTTACAGGCAAATAGTGCATTGTATGCAAAAAAGCTTGCAGACTCTTAAAACATCTCTCTTTGTGTTACACAGAAGAAAGATATTTAGTGAGCTATCTGAACTCTTCTGCAAAATGATGCTGAATGACTGGATTTTGTTCAAAATCACTGTAATTATTCCCATGCAGGTCATTGTCTGTCCGACAACTTCAGGAAAGAGGTCGATTCAAGTGTTTCTGGAGTGCTAAGAAACGTCTTAGAAAAGTTCCAGCTGTTACCCCTAACATTTGGGTCACATATTGACAAAGTAAAGGTGAATGAAACAACCCCCATTTCAAGCGCTGTATGTGCTCAGGTTGGTGCGGGTTGTTAACTTGGTATATTGTGTTTGGCTAAAATCCAAAAAAGAGAAAAACTACATGACAAATAGGTCAATTATAAGCACATTACAGCGTTGCAAAACAGTGGGTGAAAAACACACATTTATCTTGTTTATTTCTTGGAGGCACAGAAAACCATGCGGTGCAAGATGGAGAAAAACACGAATATGTTCTTGGAAAAGAAATTGAAAAAAAAGTCACAGAGATGCTTGCTTCATCGATCACCGGCACAAACCGTACGCAAACACACAAGAAAGTTTTTTCAGAGGCTTTCAGAAAGAAAGAAAAAGGTCAATAGAAATTTTTATTTTTTTATTTTTTACATTACTTCTGTGTTCTAGTTGG
The DNA here is from genome assembly GCA_026939265.1 of Oreonectes daqikongensis. Classification (NCBI taxonomy): domain Eukaryota; kingdom Metazoa; phylum Chordata; class Actinopteri; order Cypriniformes; family Nemacheilidae; genus Oreonectes; species Oreonectes daqikongensis. Next base: position 190,606 of record JAOTQM010000001.1, read on the forward strand.
ACGTTGCTTAGTGGCTCCAATAAATAAATACCCTCCCAAGAACAAACCTCGAGTTAGTAGTAAGCCACATGATTTGAGGTATTATTCATGTTTGCAGCATAAAAAAAGCAGATTTGAACGTTTGGGGTAAAAGATTTTTCTAAACCTCAACCACTAAGAATGAGCAATGATAATAAAGTGTTAAATGTGTTAACTAATTAAAAGGGGAAATGAGTCTAAACTCTACATGGAAGAAACAGGGGAGCCTGACACAAGGGAAAGACGGGGGGAGAGAGAGAGCGAGAAAGAGAGAGAGAGAGAGAGAGAGAGAGAGAGAGAAAGAGAGAGAGAGAGAGAGAGAGAGAGAGAGAGAAAGAGAGAGAGAGAGAGAGAGAGAGATCACTGATTATTTTGCTGTTAGAGTGTTGTCTGCAAGTCACCAGGGCTGCTTTGCTGGAAATGCATTTAACACTGCCTGGGAGAGATGACACAGATCCGATGAGACAGCCCGGCAGGCCAGGCACGGCACGAGAGGAAGCCGGGCCAACCGAACCGCCTTAACTCTCTCAGCGCCTCCCGTTCCGCTCCTCCCCCATCTCATTTCACCCTTCACCTACCCAAAATAGAGCCACAAGTGCGCGTCCAATGGAAAACAGCGAGTGTTTGTGAGTGTAAGCGGCTTTTTCAGTTGTTAAGGGTGAAAGGAGGATCTACAGGTCAACTCTGTCAAGGGTCTCATTTCATCCCCAAGAAAATTTATATTTCACATAAAAGAAATGAAGCCCATTCAAAAGCCAAAATTAGGTCCATTCACTTATTTTTGCATTGTTTTGACAGTGCTTTTATATTTTATAATTCTATAATATGTAAATGTATCTATAAGAAGTATTTATACACCTTGTAATTGATGGTAGTTTTAAAAAGTTAGTAGACCTCATTTATGAAACACAACAAAACCCCCCGTTGGAGCAGATTTACCAAATGCTCCTCCAAATAAACCTAATTTTGTTAATGCTAGTTTCCTTTTATTTTTAGGGTGAAATAAAACCTAGGAACAATCTCTAAATTGGCTTTAACTCCGTGTTAACAGAACGTGATCTATGTGACATGGAGGATGTAAGTAAATGGGTGCTTTAGGAATAAGTGAGCTGCAGAAGTCACGGTCTGTGTATCTATTGTTATACCCTGAACAGCATTGACTGCACACTCCACTATCCGCACACCATCTATTTCTGCACTTTCTTTTTCCTTTCCTTGTGTCATATTTTTCTTATCCATCTGTGGGAGTTTGAAAAAACTCTCCTCACCAAACAAAAATATCCCCACTGCGGTGCTGTAACTCATGTCAGTACAGTTAAACTCCAGCAATCTATAGCTGTCAGTCCCTCCTACTTGTTATCTTCATACCCGTCTCCCTCTCCAGCCTTTATCACTCTTTTTCAAGAATGAATGAATGACCTTCAGGTCTGCAGCAGAGTCATTTTCCAGCAATCTGTCTAGTGTAGTGAAGTCATGATTGGAGAAATGAATGAAGACTGACCAATAGGAACACATCATCTAACACAGAAGACATTATTGACCGAATGGAACATGTCACGCATTTATCAACTTATAGGAACTGCAGAAACAGCAGAAAGAGCACACAATACGTTTTTAACCATTAAGAACAAAGCATACTTTATCCACTAATGGACATTAATGACAGGATAATATTGACCTAACTGCATCACCGTCAGTACTTCACATGTTTCATAACTGAGAGCTGCGCAATAAACTGCAATGTGTGATAACTTGTTAAATAATTTAAGATGTGATACAATAATTAAAATCTATTTATAATATATTAAACAACTTTTTTGAAGTATTGAATCAATCAGTTTTTGCAAAACATTGCAATATTTCAATATATCCTGCAGCCCTATTTGCAACAGTCACAGTGTACATTACTTGTAAATACAGGTGATCATGATAAATGTTCAAAACTTACCATAATGACGAATGTGACAGGACCAATGAAACTCCAAATGAAATGATTATCAACCCTCAACCAACAACTGCAAAGGTGAAAAGAGAAATAAAGTGAGAAATGTCCACAGTACCACAGTAGCAATAACATTCATATGAACATTCAAGCAAGATTATTTAGCAAATAACACACACATTTAAAATACAGATGTGATCCAACCTGATATCACAAGAAAACTTTCCTACAAGGTTTCTTACAATTTCAAATGAATTCATTCAGCATGAATCATACAAAAACATCATTTTCAAGACAAGCAAAACGCTGTGAGATTGCGTTGTATGTTTCTGACTGATAACTCTGTGATAAAAAGTAGTTTCTGTATGAGTTACTTTACAAATCTGAATCTCAAGTCTTTAAACAAGCTGAATCAGCCATCAACTTCATCAAAGTCCATGTAAATTTGCCTGGAGGTCAAAGAAAAATATGCGCCGCTATGGTTGTCTGTAATATGACAGGCTTTCTTTTGAAAATGCCTGAACAAACTGTCGCATCGAATCAAAGATAAATTAGTATCAGAGAAACATATGGCCATATCACTCAAAGAGCAACACAACAATTACATAAACCAAACTCACAACCTACCAACATATAAAACCTGGTGCATTCAGGAAAAAAAACATCAGATTCACTCACGCTTTCTTGGTGCCGTAGCTTTTGTAGTCGATGGCTGCCGAAATCCCCACCACCACAGTGGGAAACAGATAGCCGGATGCGTAATAATACTTTCGCCGGGAGAATTCACTCTCAAAGACCTCCACGAGCATGAGGAACAGCTGAACACCTTCCAAACACATCCAGGCAAACGCCGCCAGGAAGAAGAAATGAAGAACTCCAGCGATCACCGAGCACACGATCTGATCAGAAAAACAGGAGTTAAGTTGGATATTTCCACCATCTAAATTCAACATTTGCTATATACAATCTGTATCAAAAACACTGCCTGCCGCTGTATTTTTTATTAAAATAAATATATATATTTAAATATATATATATATATATATATATATATATATATATATTTACTATATTGCCAAAAGAATTGGGTCACCCTATCTAATAAACAGGTTCCATGAGTACAAATCTTATTGCTGCAGCATATCATGATATTCTATGGAATTGTGTGCTTCTAATTTAATAGCAACAGTTTGGGAAGGGCCCTTTTCTATTCCATCATGACAATGCCCCTGTGTATGAGACAAAGTTCAGAAAGAAATTGAAGAACTTGACTGGTTTGCATAAAGCCAAGTCTTGAACCCAGCTGAACACTTTTTGGTGTCATTTTAAATGCAGACAAAGACTTTGAGCAAAGAACTCATCAACAAACACCAATGACTTGTGCACAGGAGTCGCCATTTTGGGACAGGAAAAGGGGCTTTTGAAATATTTCTACAAATGTCATTGTAAGGAATTTTGTTTCCATCTCTGTTGCAACAGTTTTGGAAGCACCTTTCTTCTGTTCCAAATTGGCTGTACCCCTGTGTACAAGCCATTGATGTGGAGTGATGAGTTTTTGGCTCAAAGACTGCATTTAAAGTCACACCAAATGTGTTCAGCTGGGTTCAGGACTTGGTTTTATGCAGACCAATCAAGTTCTTCCACACTGACTAAATAATTGTTTTCTTTCTGAACCTTGTCTCATAGACAGGGGCATTGTCATATTGGAATAGAAAATACCCCTTTCCAAAACTGTTGCTATTAAATTAGAAGCACACAGTTCCATAGAATATCATGATATGCTGCAGCATTAAGATTTGTACTAAAGTCATCAAACCTGTTTATTAGATAGGGTGACCTGATACTTTTGGCAATATAGTATATCTATAGCTTTCCTGTGGCTCAGTGGTTAGAGCATGGAGCTAGCAACGGCAAGGTCATGGGTTCGATCCCAGGGCATCTGCCAAATGTAAATGTAATTTTTGGCCAAAACAAGGTATCTTATAAAGCTTTCATGACAGGTGTCAACAAAGGCCTTTTAACAGTCACAACCAAAATAAAGGTTTGCCTACCGGAGGTTCGGTCATGTTGATGCCCACGAGGAAGAGGAGCTCGGCAATGAAGAGGTTGATGCACAGGTTCTTGTGGATGGTGTTGCGGTCACTCTGCAGGCCGCGGAAGAAGCAGAAAGTGAAGATACTAATGGCGAGGCAGACAAGCGAAACGGCGATGCCCATTCGCGTGATGACTGTCAGTAGGAGTTCGTGGACGCTCCCCTCGCCCTTGAAAAGACACATCAGCATTAACAGTCAGACAAAGATTCACATAACTCAAAACACTTCACTTGTCAGAATATGAGTAAGTGCTGACAGTTTTCTGAACGTATAGGGGGTGAATTAACTGTAATCTGTAAAATAGTGAAGGTTCAAATGAGCTAAGCCCAAGAATTCAATATATAACGCAAGACACTTTTTTTATGAATGACTTAATGATATATATGACTTATTAATATATATACATATACACACCCAGTGGTCTGTATTCATGAAACACAAATATATAATGAATATATATATTCATTATATATTTGTGTTTTATGAATAAAGGCCACTGGGTGTTGGTTACAAATGATTAAACATCACGGATGATCACAGAATAGTTGAAGATTTGAACTCTAGCAGGGAACCATCAAAAAACTACATCAGTTGTATTGTTGAGCAAGACACTTAAACTCAGGTTACTCTAGGGAGACTGAACTTGTAGTAAGTGTAGCACTTTGGATAAAAGCATCTGCTAAATGACCGCTTAATTAAAAACATATTGATTATGGAACAGCAAACCTATAATTAACAGTATAATTCAGCTGAAGTTTACACTGCCTCCGTTTGCTGAGTGTGTCCATTTAACTAAGATGGTCATTATCATTATTATTTATATCCTGAAGATGAAACAGGCCACAAGGTCCTAAGAACAGTGATTCAGCAAAAGACATTAACAATGCTGTATCGCGAGTTACTGACTTCAGTTCTTATACTTTCTCTTAAACTTCAGTAAATATGACAAAAAGCTTTTAACAGACATGGCAAAGGAGCTGGATTCACAAAACCTTTGTGAAAAAAGGTGATGAGATAACATTATAATATATAACGCTAATGTTATTTACAAATCTTTAACTTTGTCATTAATGTCATTTTGTCATTTATTTTTCTTAATTTTCTTAAGAACAATCTTTGCAATATTAAAATGTATGTATGTGTATGTATATTTACATCATTCCTATGTCATAATGATAACGATCTGATGAACTTATTCACCTGTTTATCACCATACGGTGTACAATAAATCAACATATTACATTCAATGTTAACATGAAACTGTGACATTGCCTGTCATAACATGATACATAATATTGATATTGATCGCTTGTCCTGAAGACCCTGGGGACAGTGTACTGGCACATTCCCGGCAAAGGGTTATATAATATAATTTCACATGATATTCAATGAAAAGACAGTTTTAGTTCTGGATTTGTTAAAACACAGTTGACCTTGAGCCCTAAGTCCTTAAGTCTTCTTACTTCATTACATCTCACTCACGGTGGGCTTGAACTTTCCAGATGTCACTATGACGTGTTTCACGGCAAGTGCCTTTGGTTCTGTAACAGTGGTTAAATTTACAGCTGCTGTTGCAGTGACGGGGAAAGTTCATGGGCCAAGACCATGTAAGTAGTCGCACCACAAATCCCATAATTTACAGCTTAAACGATTGCTGCGTATGATATCATGTCATCCAGGCGTAATTGCATTGCTCCCAGAAACTTCTAGCACAAGAGCTTCATCGATCAAAGTAGACCGAGAATTATTTTTGTGCTTGGGGAAAGCGCTCCATTATGTTCATTTGTAGAGATAAGTCGCTCGTGATGAACGCAAATTACACCCAATTTATTCCACCATATCAGCAGAATAAAATGACATTCTAAAAACTCTGACTCGATATAAATCGGGATCATGTGAACGGCATAGAGAAACCTGTAAATCAGTACTGAAGAATAGCCGATGACATTTACATTTATGCATTTGGCAGACGCTTTTATCCAAAGCGACTTATATTACATTGTACTATACATTTGTACATTTTGTATAGTAAGCAAGTGGGGGTTAGGTGCCTTGCTCAAGGGCAACTCAGCCGTTACCCGCCAGCCCTGAGAATTGAACCAGCAACCTTCTGGTCATGAGTCCAACGCTCTAACCACTGGGCCACAACTGCCCCACAATCACTCTCAGGTCTGAGAGTACAGCTGATACTCACCGCATGTTCTCGATGAGCCATTAGGATTGCAAAGTTAGTGAGGTGACTGCAGGAACACGTGGTGTGGGTCTTGTTTGTCGTGAGTAGTTTGCAGCCCTGTGTTGACCAGTATCCCATCATGCTCCTCTCAGAGTAGTTCCAGAAAGAGCAGTTTGGGTTGAAGTAATTCTCCGTCTGATGAATGGATAAAAGAAACATATATAGATCTGTCAGGCGCAAATAGAGCTACAACAGCAAGCCTTTGACCTTTAAACAATTAATAACACACAAAACTGAATTTACCCAAACTAGAACATGTTCCTGGATCAACGTCTACTGTTGTTTCTAGAGCTTTTTATCAACCAATCATAGCCCTCACCCTGATCTTCAAATTAGAGGTCAATGATTGGTTAAAAATAATTTTGTTCCAGTGTATAACCCCTAGCGCTGAATTAAACCCTCCTCTGTTTTAAATAGCTTTTTTTGCAGTGGAAAAGATACTAAAATTTTTCCTTTTATAGTTCAAAGTGAACAGACTGATCTTACATTGCCTTGTTTTCCTGTAGCACATACAGTCTGAGCCCACTTTTACATGTATTTTTTATATAATAAAGCGTTCATCATTATAGTTTGTGAGAACGTTCAAAGATCATCCTGTGAAAGAAATCTGATCTCTGGTACAAAAGAGTAAACATGTGCAATGTCCCAAACTTGCTTATTTGATTAGTGACCCAGAAACTTGTCTTAAATGTTTCAATATCCTAAAACTTTGTTTATTTCCAGGTTTTAAATTAGATTCTGAATCCCAGATTTCATCCCCCCACAATTTCATCAAAACACACAAGGACAGACAGAATGAAGCACAAACACCTGAAACCAATAGCTGTCTCTAACTAAGCATTTGATCTCTTACGTCCAGATGCTCCAGCGTGAATATGACCGGCTCTGACACAAACACCCGGCTGGACTCTTTGTTGATGGAGGCGGAGAGGATGTGGGAGTTGACGGTAAGGGTGTGGTTTCTGATTCCACCCTCTCCCATCAGCCTCACTGTTGCATTCTCTGTACTCAGGAAACCTCCAAGGTGCTTATAAAGGACGAAGACCAATTTGGCAACACCTTGAGGTAAAGTCAAGAGAAGGATCTTAACATTTTTGGAATGACAGGAACATTTTTCTGCATGCAAATTACAGTTCAAAACCTCTGACTAAAATTGATTTAAAATCGTATGTTGCCACAAGAGGAGCTGTAGGAAGTATTAGTCTTCTTTTTACATCAATTACTTTCATGCAAATTGAAATTAGTAAAATGTGGTTAAATAGTAGACATTCTCATAGCTAGCTACCTGAATACTTCAAGACATACAAAGGTAATTGTTGTCATTGTAATGCACAAACACATCAAGTATATTCAACAAGGTCTATGTGCTTGAAATGTGTTGGCGAAGGATTTCTGTTCGCGTACTGGGCAGAATATTTTCCTGGCCTTCATCACGCTACATCTGCCTTCACATCTTTACAACTCCTTGACTTCTTCAATGTATCTGAAGTTAATTCACGCGTGTGCTTTTGAAATAAAAGTAACTGTTCATTTGCTCACCGTTTTTACTGTTCAGTTTAACTGTGTTGGCGGAAAGCTGAATTGCAGCTCCTCTTTTGCTGGTCTGTGGAAACCTGAAGTCTTGAATTTGGCCGTCAGTGCTCAACACGTACACGTCCAAAACTGAGCGAAGAGAGAAACAGACAGACATGGATTACTGAATGTGACACTTCAGTATTCTTTTGATTCTTATACAGCCACGCAAAGCACGCCTTCCCAAATCCATTAAACACTCCAGCATAAAAAGCTCACTGTTAATCTTCTGTCATCGTAAAGTTACCGCACAGCTATTCTAAAACTCCAAATGCATAAACAGTCCTATTATAGCAACGCTGATGTTGATGAAATTACTTTCAGAATAAGGTCATTTTATTAACCGCTCGAGAAGTTTTCTGACCTCGCTTTCCGACACGAGCCGAGCAGCAAGAATTATCACGCCTCTATTCACCGCTACGTGCTCGCCGGAAAGATAGGAAACTTCCATCAATCAACAGAGACAATCAGATATCAGGAGTAAAAGGAACAGTCTGCCACCATATGAATGTCAAATATGCCCGAGATCAAAACTATCATTGGGTTTTCACTCGGCTTCTCCCAGTGGGTTGAGATAGCTCTGTAGTTTGGCAAAGCTGATCTGGGCTGAGCCGTCGAGTGACTACGGACCGCTCCAGTCAGCCCGTGCTCTCTTTGATGTGTGAAATTACCGTAGGGTCATGAGGACACCGGTATCAACACAAACCCCTTTCCTCTTCTCCATTCCATCTGAGAGACGGAAATAAAACCTTGACTTTCTTTCCCTTCTCTCGCCATCCTCCGATACGAGAAAAACGCTGTTTGCGGTGGCTAATTTAATTAAAACTAAAGACTGTGTGTGTCAAGAAGTTTCCCAATGTGCCTCGGGGCGCAGTCAGCTATTTGCATTTTCGCCGTATTGTATAATTTTCAAATAAGCAGCAGAGAACAAAAATTGTTAGGCGGGCGTTGAGATGAGCGCAGCAGAAATATTCTCTCATTTAAGTTGGGAATGTTATCTCATTAACAATGACTGCTGGTCGCAGATTCAAGAAATATACTGCAGCACTTTCCTAATGAAATCAAGTTAACTTGCGCTTCAATAAAAAACGCTGGCTACTTCAACACATTTACAGGTTTCTGGACTAAAATAAATGTTGAAGCATACTACATACAGGTTTAGATGAAGCAATGTAGTTTTGCAGTCATTTTTAGAATTGAGGGAATTCAACTTCTGCCATTATTTACTGACCCTCATGTCATTTAATGCTCCTGTGACTTTCTGTCTTCCTTCTGTCTGAGCAAAAAGGAGATGCTTAGCAGAACGTTCATGCTACTCCTTTTCATAATGGCCTTCAAAAAGGATGAGAAATGTGCAATGACAGAAGTCCATACACTTTGTGCACTCTCATATCCCATTTACTTTACAAACCCTAAATGCTAATTCATCATTTACTCACCCCTCGTGTCACTTGTAAAAGAACTGTGCAGAACACAAAAGAAGATATTTTGAAGAACGTTGGTAACCAAACAACATTAGACTTTATTGACTTCCACTGTTTGAACACAAAACAGACATATCTCACAATATCTTCTTTTGTATTACATATAAAAGTCATAGACAGGTTTTGAAACACATGAAAGTGAATAAACAATGACAGAATTTTAATTTTTGACTGAACTATCCCTTTAACTTAAAATCTACAAATTGGTCCAAAAAAGAAAGGAGAGCAGCATGGACATTCTGTGAACTAACTCTGTAAAAATAACTATAATACACACAGGTTTGGAGCAAGTGATGACACACTTTTCATTTTGGGTGTAATCTAAAAAACAATTGAAAAGAAAAGTCTCGCTGTTCAGGGAGTTTAGGGAAAATTTCCACGCAAACGACTTGAAAATCAAGAGGGTGGAAAACTATTGAGCCAAGGTTAAAGGGAAAACCATGGCAACCTGGAGGCCTGTGCAGCGAAACGACAGATGAGTGCACAAAGCTGACTTATATGAATGAGATCACATTACTAATAAACTCCACTGGCAGGGCCCTGGGCTGGATTCCCTCTATGTGAACAGTGAAATCAAGGCTGCTGCATGCTGAGACCTGAGCTAAATCTATTCTGTTTCAAATCCCACCTCTCTCTCTCTTTCTCTCTCTCCTCTGTCTCCAGCAGTGACGGCATCCATAGAAAATGACAAAAAGAACAATAGCTACTTACTTAGATGTACACAATACCTAAATCACAGTGTAATACACAGGAGTGTTAGTGTTGTGTCAGTGTTATTGATGCTACTGTAAACTCCTCATCTGATGCCTATACACAATAAATTAATACATTCAGCCTTTTGTTGTCCCAATTTATAAAATCCTGTTTAACTACTAAAATTAAACTACCAAACCCCTTGTTCCAGATGCACTTGACCTGACAGTGACTTTCTTTGAACAACATTATGCTATTTTGGTCTTTTCTTATTTTATTATATTACTTCAGAGGTCTTCAGAAGAATATAATGCACACGTTATGTGGGCTATTTTTATAGTGCTTTGCCCTCCTGTTAAAAGCTTGAATGCTTTAGTATTCATCGTAACATAAAAAAGCACAACTAGCATTTTGAGAATTGTTCATTTTGTGTTGCATGGACAGTAAAAGGTGTGGCATGAGGGTATGTAAATAATAGTAGGATTAACATTTTTGGTTAAAACTTCTTAATGCATGTAGTACAAAAAAGTATATATCCACATGCTGTAATTTTCATTACATTTACATTTATGCATTTGGTAGACGCTTTCATCCAAAGTGACTTACATTGCATTATACATTATACATTTGTTTCTGAGTATGGGCCTGGGATCAAACCCATGACATTGATGTTGCTCCATGCTCTAACCACTGAGCTAAAGGAAAGCTGGGATTTTCATCAATTTACATTCCCATATTATGATGTATTCATCCATTGGGAACAGATCTGATCTGAAAAGTGGCGATTTCCGCTTGGTGACATCAGTCAAAAGAGAAAACACTGGCTGAAGCAGAGCAAGCTATTACATTTTGATGAAAGATTATAAAGACAAATATTTTTTTGTCTTTCAAATCTCTCTTTGAAATAACATGCACTGATGAATGGTTTACAGCCAAAAATGAGCATAAAGAATGTAAATAGGTATAATTTTGATTTCATGTTGACTTTAATCAAAGGCCTATTCAAATTATTATGATACCATCAGATGTTATGAAGCTATAACCTAATAACTGAACAGTCTGAAGGGGCATTTTTCTCATATGAAAAGAAAATAAATTACGGAAGGAAACTTGGTGGCCTTCAAACTTCATTGGAGGCTCCAGTCAACAAACACACTTTTGTTCAATAATCACCAGACTGACCAGGGGCCACACAGTTACTGAATCTCAGATTTCCTGTGTTTAGCAGGGCTGCAATCGTGACCTGCAGGATTGCAAATTGAAACTGTCTATCCATCTAGTCCAATGCTGAAAAATAAAAACATTTTATGACCAACATGCCAGACTAGACCATCCCATCAACATATTAAAAAGCACTGTAGTGAAATCAAAAATCTCACTGCCATTAGTGTGCAAGACTTTGCTAGTACTGATTTGTAAGTTCTTGATCTTTACCATTTTCTTCTCATAGTTACTGATCTTTATTATTTCTTATCATAAATAAGAAAAAGCATGGTGTCCCTAAGCTAAAAGCATAGTGTCCCTCATGGTTCTGTCTCAGGACCATTTTTATTTTATTTTATTGTATTCAACCACTTCATATAATTATAACATTAACGTCATCTCACTGATGACATACTCTACTACAGCCAGGGCTGGCAGGGCCGCATTAAGACTGTGAGTGGCCCCTGGGCTTTACCTCTTGAGGGGCCCTTCATCCACCAGAATTACAGCCTACATTGACACTATCTTAATAACCACAAAGTGTCTTTTTTTGGCTATTAAAAAATATCTAAACCTATAAGTCATGTAAAATTTTCACAAATATCACTGCATTAACTATACACATCGTCCTAGACATCAATACAGCTTCACAGAAATCCCTTGTGTTTATGTATAAAAAATAAATGATCTGATTGTCGGATATATTTAAAAAAATATATTATACTCATATTAAAGTTTTTTGGAAACATACGGAGCCCCTTAAGGGACATGGTGGTGGAAAAAAATATGAGAGGGAAGAGAACTATATTTTTTAAAGTTTTTGCGTTATCTCGCAAAACTTTTGCGTTCCTGCGTAACTTTTGGTTGACTTAAACTAGGCAATTAAAACAATTGTATTGGTCTTATTGATATAATTTCAAGCAAACAAAAAGTTTTTGATGTGCTTTAGAAAAAACAACCTGATCTCACGGAAAGTCGTAAGTATTTTAAGAGGTGGAAGTCCTAAGTATTTTAAGAGGTGGAAGTCCTAAGTATTTTAAGAGGTGGCTAATTTCTTATGAATTCATACGTTGTGAGTTGTACAAAAACCTATGATTAAGCAATACTGAAACCCCTAATCCTGTCTAATACTTACGATTTCGCCGTGAGATTGTGTTGGAAAAACAGATAGACATTCATTACTAGATTTAAACCGATTATACATGCATACCTTTCCAGGAAAATCAGTTTAATCATCTTTTTTGTCTCAGAGAAGATGTAGATATACAATTTGTATCTGTCTTTAAAACATACTATGCAGTTTGTGGCGCCGCATAAAGTCGAGCACCTATTGCGTAAAGTGTCACCAGACTTTATAGGACTACCAAATCTAAGTGGTTGATGGACTGCTTTTTAGTTAGAAAACTTGGTCCCACTTCATATTAGGTGTCTTTAACAACTATGTACTTACACAGTACTCCATACAATGTATTTACTTAATACATACATGTTCTTACATTGAAAGTACCTGCGTGGCCAGTCTGTAGTTACAATAATGTTCTTCTGTTTGGTTGAACACTGGTAAGTACACACCAAATTACAATAGGTTAGATGTGTCCAATTGTGTATAATAGTGAAAGGCCTTAGTTAGACATGCTTAGGGTTTACAAACTTTAGGTTTTGGGTTAGATTTGTCCAATTGTATATAATAGTAAAATGCCTGAGTTAGACATGCTCAGGGTTTACAAACATTCAATGTAAGAACATGTAGGTATAAAGTAAGTACATTGTATCAAGTACTCAGTTTATTGTGTAAGTACATAGTTGTTAAAGACACCTAATATAAAGTGGAACCGAAAACTTTTCTCTTTTTCTTCTGTGTATTAAACTCCACTGTTGCTCTGTAACTAAAACTGTTGCACTTCAAATGACCGCTTGTAATTTTGTTTGTATTTTTGTATTTTTAAATTACAAGTTATTTGAATTAACTTTAGTTACTTTAATTTGTAACAAAATACATTTTGATGTATTTTTGCCCATCTCTGACTGTGGTGTCACTGAATTCAGTTTACACATCAATGCTCTCCTGCTGAATTTAAACTGATTTTAGTTAACTTATACTACAGGATGTAACACTGAAGTTAATGACCTTCGGGTTTTGCACTTTGCAGATGATCCCTTCGGTCTTGTCTCAGCCGCCTGCCACCTGAGATCATTACAAGGCTCGGTTTGTGGAATAAGTTGTAACGTTAGCTCAGGGTTTACGTTATATAGAATGAGGTGTCATTTGTTTTGCAAGAACGTTTGGCTCCCGAGTTATTGGTCCAGGAATCTGCGACTATAGGTCTGTACGAACCACTCCAATGTTTATGAGCTAACGTTAGTCTAAAACTCTGCCAGCAGGACATTAAACATGAAGTGTTTGTCCGAACTAGCAGAATGTTTTGCGAGATAACGCAAATATGTTTGTGAGAGAACGCAAATATGTTTGTGAGAACGCAAAAAAGTTTTGTGAGATAATGCAATGTTTCTCGGGGGAACGCAAAAGTTTTGTAGTTAACACCTTTGATGACGGAGACTGGGGATTGGTTCCACTTATTCCTAATTTTGCATAATGTTTAATGCACAACTGAGGCGGGAACAGTAGCTGCCACTATTTACAAGTATCGATAGCATCTAACTAAATATACAGCCGTTTTTATTTTGTGTAGAGCATATCTGTAGCCTCAAAGTAAGGAAAGAAAAAGACAGGTTTGGCTTTACTTGGGCTTGTGCGTTTATTTACTATCCAACAAAGTTCAAAACGATACCCGCTCTTTCTGCGCTACCACAAACAAAATAAAGACAGTTGGTCATAGCTCTGTCACAATGTTCAGCATACACGCACAAGTCCTCACACCAGTTTCTCTGTCTCTCAGCTTTCCACTTTTTTGCAGCTTTTCTCCCGCCACACCTGGGTGTGTTTTTTGCACTTGACTCCTTTACTCACCGCTCCTCTTCCAAGTTCCAGCTCTCCTTTCTCCTCCTGCCGCAGACTTTGCTAAACAACGCACAATATTTCTAAAATCCAGACAGGTAGATCACTTTTGGACACATTCCTGGATATAATTGCAACAATCATTATCAATTTGTTTTCTGATCTTCCACAGTCCACATGTTCCACAGCTTGTGGACTGGGTTAAGAATAATAAACATTGGTTGAAAATCTCAAGATAGGCATTGTGACATTGTAGCTGGCAAAAATGACACCACCAAACTCAATCAGAGATTTGACTTTTGTCAAGTCACATTCGAGCAATTTAATGAATCCTGCTTTCTCTGCTGCTTGGTACCTATATTCTCATATCACCAGATATAAACATCGCAATCAGAGCAATGATTTCTTCGGCCAAGATCGAAACTGCCGGGAAAGGCTCCCTAAATGAAGCATCGAGAGGTCTGAATCGTGTAGGGTTACTTTGCACTTTTTTCTCATCCTGTGGACTGACAGGGAAAGTTGATATCTGAAGAGATAAGTGAAAGGGAGGTGTGCTGTGTTAGAAGCAGAGTGTGTGAACCTCGTATAAGGAATTTTGCAAAACGTAACCTTTTGATCTACCAAGGCCAGCACTGTTTAACCTACAAGCAGACTGAAATCTTCACAAACATGAGATAAAAGGGACGTTTTTTAAAAGTGACATGGACCACTTTGCTTTTGGCTTGCTCAAATATTATAATGCTGACGCAATTAACATTATTAACATATTATTACATAATGGTTTAATTAAAAAAAATGTTTAAATGCAGCTTTTAAAAGAATCCTGTACAGTCAAACATTGAAACACTGTTGCGAGACTGCTGTAGCAAGACCCATCAAAGCTGTTCTGTTGGATATCCATGCTGTTCTGTTGGATATCCATACTGTGCAGTCTGCTTTACTGCCTGTTTAATAAATAATGTATATCTCCGCTTTACACTTTCCTTCCGTTATCTCTCAGGATCTGCTCCCAAATGTGCCTGCTCAGAAAGACTTAACTGCTCCAGTCCCGTATCAGAAACGAACAACACTGTATGCATTTCCACCAATAGCTGCTCTCCGTAAGTGGCCGTTCACACGGGACACATTTTGTTTTTATTTTTGGCTTACATAAACATACTAGAAGGACGCCTTTGACTGTTGCTGCGTACACCATGAGTGCTCTGTTTTAAGATTACGGAAGTTACAAAAAGATTAAAGAACATTCTTTAAGACTTATTGCATTCATGTGTCCCGTGTGAAGGCCACCAGCAAGTTAGACATACGCAGTAAATTTGTGCAGAATTCTTCATGATAAACCTGATTATGATAAACCAAAATCAAAAGTATTAAACAACCCGAATCTTGTAGAGGTCAACTAGTAACAGACTGTTCTGAATGTTTTTCCATGAATGTTTGTGATGCTTCCAGACATTGACTATAGCTAAACTGAATTCATACTGAAAGCAAAGAGTGCATTAATAGCACAGTGAAGAAAACCTTAAATGTTTCAAGTTTCTTTGTGACAGAGACACTTACGACAACTGTGAGAAGTCTAAAAGCCTCAATATAAGCTTGATGTTCATATTCAAAAGCTGAGATGGCCTTCACACTGTCTTATGTAACGTTGTGTACTAAAATGACTCGGAGTCGAACACTTGAGGACTGAGAGCAGATGTGCTATCTACACACTACAATAAAGGTTAAAAGGGTAAAGGGTAACTCACTCCCTCTCTTGCCTATTATTTTCATACCTGCCCATTTAGGTTTCATAAAGCATCAATAAGCGGTCCTGAAATGCGACTCAGCGTGAAACCTCGTCAGATATTTAAAAAGTTAGAGACTCATATAAAACGACTCACTGATGTTCTCAGCGGGCACTCTGACGACAGCGGGCTCGATCAGGTTGTCTGCAAGGACAAAGGCTCCTTCCTCCAGGGTATCGAGTAACATGGTGGCGGCGTGTGTTTGCTCTGTGGAATTCATGTCCTCCCAGGATTTAAGGGCTTCTGGCCTCAGGAGGTTGTCAACCGTGTCCACGATGGCCTGTAACCATGGAAACAAGAGAGATGACAGGCAGTTGATATTTTTCCCTCCCTTTCTCAGGAAAAAGAACTCGGCACATGGAGCACACAGGGGACGACAGAAGCAAATGAGACTTGTGACAGGCAAGAACAACTATAATGGGAAATGAAACAGTTTTTGGATCTGTAAAAGAAGTGCAATCGGCGCAAACACATGTTTGTTAGACTTTACAGCATGACAGTAAATGTGTTGCGAGTGTTTATGCCACTTTTGTTATTAGAGATCACTGGGGTTAAGAAAAAAGAATGCTTTAAACCTTCAAGTACAAAAAAAACCCCACAATTGTTGTTTGTCATGAATTTGCTTTAAAGGTTTAGCAAAAAAATTGAAATCTTTCCTCAAGTCCTAAGTAACGAACCCCTTGGGAACACGCAGCTCCGCTTGGGAGTTATTGCTTTAAATGACCCATTTAGCAAAGATTAATTGGAAAACAGGCCCAGCCTGCTATGCATAAAAGTTCACTTGGGTATCCCAGTAGAAATTTAAAGCTGCTCCCAGCTGCTGCCCACTGCATTGAGGAAGCAAATGCTACACAACGCACATGATTGCTGTATTAAATTTCCTCTTGGGGATCAATAAAGCTCGCCTTCCTATCTGTAACAGGATCTAACCGTAACTCTATCAAAAAAAAATCTTCCCGTAAGGTAAAAAGGGATATTGGCCTGGAAAGCCACTTGCAGAATACAGACAGCCCGCTGAAGAATAGGATATTCTCATTTGTATCCAAGAGGAATCGTTTCATTTCCTAAGGCCTTAACCAGGATCTAATTGAATTACAAAATCCCAAGGCGACTACAACACTGCAGTGGCAGAGGATGGTTTTAACATGGTGTCAATCCATGGACATTCTTACAAGGGCAAGTGAAGGAACTTAAGGGAAATTATCAACCTTACGCGCAGTATTATGTGAAGGGCCAGACTTTTGTCAGTGCATGTGGAGCCTTAAAATACAGTGCACATATTTTTTATACAGTTTATGAAAACTAGACCTTAATAATAATTTTAATTAAATAAATCTTTAGATATTAATGAATATGAAACTGAAAAAATCCCACTGTATAAAGACATATGGGTTACTTCAAAACATAATTCATTAAAATTATTTTAAGATATAAGGCCTATTGACTTGTGTTTCTTTAAAACAACTTTGGGAGAAACTGTTTTAAAATATTTATTTGAAATGTAAAACAGCTTATGTTGAAAAAAGTTTAAATGTGCATGCACCTTGCAGTATAATGTGTCTTATTTCTTAAATTAAAATCCTTGGTTTTAATACTTTTAGGGCATTTCATTTTTGGTTCTTAGTTAAATCTTAACTTAACACAATTTATTCATAAAAAAGTTTATAACTTACAAAAGCACAATAAAATAATATGAAAACTTGTAATGATATTAACTATTAACAAATATTAATTAATTCTAAAAACTATAGGGTAAACGTCCCTATTAAGACACCCATTAAGCACACTTCCATCTTTGAGCTCAGATTATAAAAAGAAAATATAATGTATTATCCTACTTAATGTCTTAAACAATTGATGTGTTTGTTATTAAATACCCCCTGTAATTTTAAATCAATTAGATCATTACACACTGAGATATGAGTGTCCATGTGGTCACACTGACTGGTGCCTATTCTGAAAGTAGCCCTTTAAATGTGCACCTTTCTTATGAGTAAATATATTTTTTCCCTCAAAATTAAGAGATTAATGTTTAAACTTGTGTGCATTATAACCTGGAACGTGGATGTGGGAAATAATTACAATTAAATCAAAAGATTGTTTTTTCAAAATGTAGCAGGCTACGAAACATAATTCAGCTCACTAGCTGTGTAAGATTGTGTGCTATTACTTCACTGTTGTTTGCAACAATCCAGAATAATATAAATGTAGTTTATTGACAGTGTGTGATTTCACACTGCTGTAATTATTCAAGATTTTATATTATTTTAAGGTGAGCTTAAAGGGTACTTCAATGTGATGTAAACATGAAAAAAAGATTATTTCATATGTATTATCAATATTAGTTGTTCATATTTAATTATGTAAAAACTCAATACATGTCCTAGTATATTTCCTTTGTAAAATATTGTCCTTTAAATTAAAGGTATGGTTTAATAATCAAAAAGTGTTGCTGTTCCCATTAAGCTCAGTGTGTGCTCCCTTTAAGCTCATTCACATTGAAAGTCAGTGTAAATACTTCATAAACAGACTTGTAATATTCTCTGATGGTTGTCACCAAGTTAATCTTTATAAAATGAGTAATACATTATTTTTACAGCAGATGAAAGGGGCATGTTATCTGTTCAAAAAGGGAGCCATCAGAAATCTCATATGTTATGTAAGTCCAAGAAAATATAAATAAGTTCCCATAAGATATAAATAAGTTCACATCCATTTAATAAGAGGCTGCACCCTGTCTTTGTACTGTAAACCTAGCTAAAGAGATTTTATATTTTCTGCATATAATCATCCCATTGTACATAATGTAAACATTATGTGAAAATATAACATTAATATTAAAATAAAGTATTTTAGTGGTCTGTTTTTTGTGATTGACACTGTACCTAAAAATAAACCTATTTAATGTTTCCATAAATCTTTTTGTTTAAAAACAAACAAATAACAATAAATGTGATCTTAATGGGAACAGGGGTGTGCTTAAAAGGTATCTAAATGTACCCATTAAGCACACCCAGATTTTTGCGTATATATCTTAATAAAAATGCTTTTGTCATTTTAGTTAAATATTATTGTATGAGAGATTAATAATTTGTTTTAACAAAACTTTATGTACTGAAATCAATATCTTGTGCACTAAAAATGTCTTAATGCAGATTTTGGTGAGCTTAACAGGTACATTTACCCTATTGTTCATAGTTAATGTTAACTAATGCATTAACTAAAAAATACATCATATTTTAAAGTGTTACCTGTTACATTAATAAATGTTAAATTACATTATGTTAAATGTTATAATGTTTTATATTTTCATTTAATCATACAGGCTGAGAACATCTCTAGCACTGCTAAACTTCTAAGGGGCTTAGAAAAACCTGTTCACTCAAACCTTTGTACGCAGCTCTATTTTCAGCAAGAAATAGATTATATGTCACATTATAAGAATGAAAAAGTGGATACGTTAAACAGCAATGATCCGACACGCTGAGAAAACACGTTCCAGCAATAATCATTCAACTTGAAGCGTCTACTTGAAAGGGGTTGAGTTGACAGAAGTGATGGAGACCTCACGGTAAGACGCTGTGCCTAAATGCGAATGTTGCCGGTTCGGTCCCAGATGGGCCGACCTAAGAACCATAGACTTTCTGAGAGGATCCCATTACGACGGAGCCCTTGAGTGAGACACTGGACCCGCGATCTGCCCGGGGGGACAGCCTCTGCAATTAGTCTACTGTAAGTCACTTTAGATCCAAAGCATCTGCTAAACCACAAGTAGAGTCATGCCACTTTCCTTGTTCTCTGCCATGTTAATCTGTCTGGTGCTTGATTGAGTGCTGTGTGGGTTGAATGAGGTGCGAGTGACCCAGTGGGCTGTAAGGATTTCTCTCATACCTGAAGGACCACAGCTACACGGCAACTGCCACCAATTACAAAGATCTCAGTGTTACAAAGAGCCAGACACATACATGAGTCTGTCCTCAACGATGAGCACTTCTGACAGTTGGTTTGTGGAGAATCGACCGGCTCTTTTATCACTGTGTGTATTGAGCGGCGTTGGAAGCAGACAAGCTTTTATCTTCATCCTGGCCAAGGTCACGGAACGCCCGAGCCGACCAGTTTTACGCATTTGCGGAGATGTGGGGTGTAAACAGTGAAAACTGGTGCTTTGTGCGTTTTTAATTTCCTGACTGTTTGTCGAGATTAGCACATTCATTTAAATGCTAACGAATTGTAAGGTAGAAAAATAGCAGCTCACATGCAAGGAATTTATAACAGAAAAACAACGTGATTTTTCCAAATTTTCATAGCAGCCTTTTAGTTTTTATAACGTGGTACATTTTATTTAAACACAAACCAACAGTGCTGCTATGAAAATTACAGTCAAAATAAATTTTATTTAGATAAAAACTAATCTGTGCTTCTAGTGCAGAACAACAGCAGATTTGCTGCATTTTGATGTCAGAAGTCCAGAGGCTGGTCATTTAGCACATGGCAGATGCTTTTATCCAAAGTGACTTACAGCACTTTTAATCGCTGATAATGTACTGTATCCTCTCTATATCCATTTACAGAAAGGTGCTTTTAAAAGAACATCAAGATTTAGAATAAACAAGTTACTGCAGAGTTTATGAATAATATATCTGGCAAACAAGACCATCATTAAGAGTCGGACCTTTTAAAAACAGACCAATGACATCTCTTACAAAGCAACAGGTCTTCGGAGCAAAGAACAAACATTGGGTTTGTGACAGAAAAGGCACATTGGTATGAGATTCGTGGCAAAGCTGTGTTTATGTTTTCTAGTAAAGCAGCTTACAGATTCTGTAGCCAGGAGGCAAAAGGTGGTTGGCTATGATTGCCCGACACCAAAATCTGGTGGCTGGAAGACAAAACAAAGATCTAATGCAAAACACGCTATCATCTAAACACAGTTCTGATTTCTGAGAATTGAGGAGCATGTCGGGATGGGAAGGAAAACAGATCTTGCAACCTTCTGCCAGAAGGTAAAAACACAAACACATAAAAAACACAAAGCACCTGCAAAACAACTGAAATTAATGATGGTGAAGCCTAGTCAGATCCCCAAATCAAATCCCATCAACTTTCATGTCAATTTCTATAACTGACCAGACAACATTTGACAGTCTGATAAAAAACTACTCAAAACAGACGCTGTAATTCAAACATAATATGATTACGAAATTATATTCTTAATTAAAATAACATCAAGCAGTACAAACACTATACTATTCAATAAAAATCACTACTGCAATTTTTATTATAACGTAATAATTGTAACGTGACAATGCATTTACATAAAAAAAAAGTTTTCTTCTTTTCCTTGAAAGGCTCTATACTATTTGCAATTGTTGCTCCTTTTCTGTTTTTTTCATTGGTGAATTTAAATAGCCATTTTACATATCTTCTACATGCATACAAACTGTATATACTGTATGTGCCATGTAAATATATCCGTATTTTTTTTACAGATGCAGCTTTGAATAAAAGGTGAATATAACACATACTTGAGGTTGACAACATTTAATGAGAGTTATGCATGACATGTAGACAAACAGATGAAAGAAACAATAGAGAAAGACGTCCACTAGACAGAAGAGAAAGAAAAGTATAAGGGGCTTAGGGGAGAAAGTGATGCTTTGATCAGGCTATCAGCTGACAAAACAGCACAATTATTACTGTAGGAAGACAATTATTTGCAGCAGAATGAGAGAGAAGCCTAAAATAAAGTGTTCTTACACCGGAAGTGGTGCTAAAAGTTTGAGGAATAAACAGACATTGGGAAGGTGAAGACTACGAGCATGATGAACAGAAGAATGTGGACGGAGTGAGCAAAACGAAACATACATATAGCTGCAAGCAGCAATTCTCAGGGTCCAAGCACAATAACATTAAAGACCAAGATTCTACATTATATTACAATAGTTGCTGTCTTAACGACATTTGTTAAGAGTTCATATGTGCTTATTATTCATCCCTTAAAATGACACACCAACATTTGTGGCAGTATGTCCTTTATTTCTTTACATTTACACACTAAATCAACTTGTTTTCAATATATACATTTCATCAGTTTTTGCATTTGCTGGGAGTCAAATCCCACAACATAGACACTACTAGTCCATGATCTACTATTTCAGCTGAAAGAATGCATTCAACATGGCTTCTTGTGGAAGCTGAGTAATATATTAATAAACAGTTGTCCTGTAACAGATTTTAGGACTTTTGTCACCGACATAAACACAAGTGTCCCCATAGTTAAAAATGTTTTTAGGTATCATAGTGCAACCAGCTCCCATATCACATAAAATGTACTTGCTCAAGAATTTGAACCATTTTAGTAAAATAGGCCACAGCCCACATTATTCTTTGGCATTAGGCAGCCATGTTGAATTTAATGTTTAACATGCTTTTGATGATGACTGAAAATAGCATGCAGCCTAAAAAATTGTTGGTCCATTTAGGGCAAAAACTTGACAAATGCTACAGAAAGCTAAGACAAAATGATGGACAAAATTGTGGGTAGACACCAATGTATATACCATGGTTATATCCAAAGACATAAAACATTGTCACTAATTTGTAATACTTTCACTTCCTAAGTTTACTGTAAGTTCCTGACAAGTTCATGCTTGGACCCCTAAAGATGGAGGCAGATGCCAGCAGAAAAAAAACATACAGATAGACTTCCAGCCAGACACACAGAGAGACGTGCTGCATGCAGTTGAGCAGGTGAAGGGAATTCTGTAATTGTGTCCATGTATACCTTCATATAGGCCCTGCAAGTCCTCTCTCTTTTTTGACGCTTTTATTGGTTTAAAACACAAAGACGGAAGATTAAGAACAGCGCACACACACACACACACACACACACACACACACACACACACACACAGAAAGAAAGAAAGAGAGAACAAACAAGACCCCGTAAAAATGTGCCTACATCACCCATCATATAGCTGGATGCGATATCGCCAAATATCATTAGCAGCGCGTCAACGGCCCCCATTTCAATTAAGAGAGTCTTTCTGAATGTTACAAAAGAGGTTTGCTGAACGGGGAAATATGAAGATGGGCGTATTGGAGCATGCATTCAAATGAAGCCAGAGAATCCATTAAACTCAATACCGGCTGCCAAAAGAGGTCACTTGTATTTGACGGTCACAATTACAGGGCTATCTGGTGAAATTATTGTTTCAAACTCTGTGATTGCCGTCAAAACAAAGTATTCCTTTCTCTACAAACCACAGAAGCTGGAAACAGATTTTATACTATTGTGAAATTTACTGACTAAGAGGTTCATTCCAGAATGGCTCAGTTTCATTCAAATCGGCTTTTTTTTCACATTAGTTTGTGGGTTGTAATTTTGTTTCTGAATGATAAAATCATGCTGAATTACAATGTCATCTCACTGTCACCATTTATAAAGTGTGAGGTAGAATACTGCATTCCTGGAAGGATTGCATTTTTTCTGCTTTCTAGCCATTAATGCACATTTTCGCATCTGGTGAATTTGGCTGCACCAACCCTGTGATTACCAGGGAGGTGATCTGGAACTTCTAATCGCTTCCTCCAATACGGACACAATGCCATACGCTGTGGTCGAGAAAGAAAAATTCCCAATAGGCTTACAATAATGGACGATTTCAAACAAACATGCCATAATGAGAGTCAAAAATCTAAAAAATGCGGGTGGGTGGGTGGGATACAATAGTCTAGTGATAGATGATAAAATACGTCTTGGGACTTTTTGCAATGACGGATAAATTAGCATTGGGAATTACCGGGGCAACTGGCCTCAGGAAACACATAAAATTGCCAACATAAGCCTCAATAATGCTATGAGGGCCTGTGAGAATAGATCAAGTAATTTCTGCGAACAACGGGGGGTGGCATTCCCCTGCTTATCAGCTTTAGAAGAATTTGGGAGTATAAATTACCTTAACCTGCTAACCGATAGCTAAATAACAGACTGTCAAACCATTCATTTTGTAGCTTGAGGATTCAGTCAACCCCATTAAACAAATGCATGTGAAATTAGACATGGAGATGGTTCTGTACTCCACCTTGTTGAAACTGCGTCCCGCTGAGTCTTTCTCACGAGGTTTGAGTTCCTGCAGTTGTGCATCTAGTATATCCACGAGTTGTTCCATCAGTCGAACGGATGAGCTCACATCACCGGCGTACACGGGACCCTGAGTGTGACGTGCCAGCTCATTGGCCAGGTTTGCTGCGTTTTCTCCACTGCGGATCTGAGAGAAATGTAAAAACAATTGACAAAGCATGATTCTAGTTAAATGGGAGATTTTAAAGGTGAAAGGGAAGCCTGTCTCAGCAGCATACGACTCACCTTCTGTGCCACCTGTGTTACCCAATGGGACGTACAGTTGCTGAGATCGGGACCCTTGGGATTCCATGTCCCGTTGACACCCATGCATAGAAATGAAGCGATTCCTGGACACAAGGGGGAATTGGGTTCAGTGATTTTAGGTCAACACAACTGTGGTGGTCCTTATCTTTGCAATTAAAACATCAAAAGTGTTTTCATTCTGCAATTATTTTTTACTCTTTAATGTTAATTGGGACTACATCTGATGGCATTTGTAGCAACAAACAAAATAACCATGCTGTGGAACGATTTCTATATAAAACGTTGTTTAAACAAAGAGCAAATCAACTGATTTGAGCAAATAAATAAAAATCAGATAAAAGGCTTTCATCCATTACGGACTGCAAACTCTGGCACTCTTTAAAACTCATTATGTCTGTAATTTCGACATCACCATATGGCTGCCATTTAAATAAGAAATGCCACATGCCTGATAACAGCACAAACAGATCTGATGCCAAAGACATCTACTTCTTCTCCAAGATGACGAAATGCATACATACCTCGAGTTCCTTTAGGACAGGGCCGCTCCACCGTCGCCCCGCGGTGCGTTTGAGGCCAGGATATTTCTCGCCTCTCCATGCCGTCGCAGAAGCGTTTGCTGTAGGGGGGCAGACTTACGGCGGTGGGCTCCGCTGACTCAGGGTGGTCAGCAGCTGTGTCCCTGCCTTGCTTGGGGTTGGAAGTGGTGGTGACATTCACCACAGGTTTGTGGGCAAAAACGGTTGTGGTGGTCATAACAGGAGGTGTAGTTCTTCTGGGCAGCACCGTCGACCTAACTTCATCTGAGACGGTCGGTACTGTGAGAACAAAAGTGAGTTTGAGAGCAAGATTATTAGCACAGACAGCAAAATGTAACAATAAGGCATCAAAATGAATTTTGCAAGACAATCAAACAGCACATTACAAGTCATTTCATCATATATGATGGCCTTTACAAAGTTATATAATACATGTCACCCTGTCTGTGAAAATCCAGCTACGGTCATTTTACCTTGTTTTGTCAAAGTTTGAAAAGGAGAATGTTTAGAAAGCCAACCTTATTATTATTATTTTTTGTTCAAAATAATAAAACCCAATGTGAATAAAGGCATTCATTTCAATATTTATCATATCATATACATAAAAATCCAAGAAAATATATATAATCTCTCATTTACAGAGATAAACCACACTCATTACATATTTATAATTTTATGTCTCTCTTATCATTAGATTGTGCTATTTAATGATGAATTCCCTGCAAAAAACTACATTCTGACACATACTGTCTGCTACAATAATATCAATTATCAAATAATGACAATGTTGACGTGGTTAAAAAAAACGTTAAATAACATCCACTATAACACTGAGATCACTTTTAGAGTATTTTTTCCAAAAGATCAATAAAACATTAACAGCCAATAATTTGTATTTAAAAGGATCACACATTAGAAATGTAAAACAGTAGCTTGCAAGCTTAGAATAAACATAACGTTATTGTTCTTGGTGTAAATGGGCCTTTATCTATACAAGGGTTTTGGTCTTGCTATCTTTAGGTCTTTGTAAATTCACAGTGGCAGATCAACAAAAAAAAAGTTCTATATCTCCTCCTTTGATTTGATCTGTGAATGAATTTCACATTTTAGGCCTTCGTTTCTAAGCCAAAAATGGGTAAAAATGCTGATTCACATCATCTGTTCCGGCACAAAAGACACCAGTGGCCGATACAAGCGACAGACTCTATTAAAGCTGAAACTGTCTGACAGCCTTGGGTAGACTGCTTTACATCATCTCCCGAGCTCACATCCTGAAGGATGCTGAGATGATCAGTACTGTATTCTGTAATCTTCCAGCAGTGTTAATGAAGGAATGAACAGGAAGTCGAATGGCTTGTGTCTGGCCGTCATTCTATATGTGGCGATGTGGACGTGGGACCAGATTAAATGTCAGCCAGGATAGACAGAGTCTGACTGCACTGTGGCTTTTACCCATTTCATCTCCCACTTTCTCAGTGAGAATATATGAGGCAACTCAAATGAAATACAACTGGAGACATCCTGGCATTACAGTAATGATAAGATGATACAGCCCTGTGGTTATGCAGGAAATGTGAGTGCCTTTTTTATCTTTATGTAGGTCTGACAGAAAAAACAAATATAATTACAGAACCCAAAGGTACTTGCAGATCTGTAATATATACTGCATATACCAATATCATAAACAATAAAAGCACAAGACTTTTGACATATTCAGAGAAAAAAGGTGAGCAGCACGGAGCCACCCATGCAATGTGCTAGGAGTTGAAATGAGGTTGCCAGGGTGTTTTGTTTTGTTGTGTTACTATGTGTTCCTAATTAACCCTAAAAATCAGTCACTGTGACAGTACTGCAGCAAATAACGTTAAAGTTGAACATAAATCCAACAGATAAAAATAAGTAAGAGACAGCTCCCCAGGTTGAATATCATCTTGTTTATTAGTAGATCACGTCATATTTATGTCATATTTGCTTTTTTTTTTCTTCAAACAGTAAAGTCGTATGAGTGTCGAGCAGTCTGGGTAATGCACAAAACTGTGAATGGCGGTGCGAGTTGGCAGTTAGCAGCTCAGGTCTCATGAGCGTTCCCACAGAAGGATTGTTTAGTAGACAGCCAATATGATGCTGGAGAATGTGCTTGGCACAAGAGCAATATCCGATATCTGACATCTCATTGTCAGATTTAGGTCTTATAAGTCAACAAACACACCGGGCCAACTTCCAAACCACCAATCTGGAACATTTCTGGTTTTGTTTCTCCATCATTGCGATCCAGATCTCTGCTGACGGGCTTCGTCTGCACAAACACCCAACAAGAGGCTCGAAAAGGAAGATAAACAGTACCTCAGGAACTCTAATTCAACTATGCTGTCGCAGCCGCTTAAACAAAGGGACAAACTGTCTCGCTTGTGGCACCGTGACACACTGTTTGCCGTCTTTTCAAGTTAGCAGACACAGCGTAATTAAATGAGTGCCCGGTCAATTCATTTGGATGCTTATTTGTTGACCATTCAGTCACATTCAGTTGATTCACTAAAGCGTCTAAGCAATATATCAGGCCTGTTTACATACCAGTTTCAAAGCAAAAAAAACAGCAGAGGGGCTGAATGAAAATTCACTTTCACTTTGACAGCGAAGAACAAATACAGAAGAGCAAAAATGCATGGCATGCAAAAGTGATGATGAATTTATGGTTGTGAACTAAAGAGTTTCATGTTGTAGAAGTGGCTTATTCCAACTTGTTTTAATTGAGCTTTACAATCTGCATTTAACGTATTCAAAAGCTCGGTATCACTGAAAGGCTTATCGTCCATAAATCTGACCCTGTCAGCCTCTCTAAACGAAAACCTGCGGATCGCTATTCGAATCTTAAACATCTCAGAGCGCCGACTCTATTCTTCTCTTGTCTGCTTAAACGCTGCTCTTCATCCCCGAAGCCTGTGGAGAAAAAAAGAAGAGTGGACGAGCGAGAGAGAAAATAAATACAGAGGTAAACTGCTTGTCAATGGCCAAGCCTGCCTCAACGCTTTATTTTGACATCTCCCGACTCGTGCCTCTACAATTTTCTTTTGATTATGCCGGGCAATTTCACCGGCTGGCGGGAGGTGGAATCGCAAAGCATCGTCCATCAGCTCTCTAAGGAAAAGGAGCCTCAATTAGCTGTCATTTCA
This sequence comes from Oreonectes daqikongensis, assembly GCA_026939265.1. Taxonomy (NCBI): domain Eukaryota; kingdom Metazoa; phylum Chordata; class Actinopteri; order Cypriniformes; family Nemacheilidae; genus Oreonectes; species Oreonectes daqikongensis. The sequence goes on from JAOTQM010000001.1 coordinate 218,682, forward strand.
TGAGTCTGTGAAATCATCGTCCGTAGAGGAATCACGTCGCAAGGACGTAAGGACCACTCAGCAGCCCACAGCGGTTGTGAAAAACATGAGACTGAGAGTAAAAAGCAATGCTGGGGGGGTCTGCTGAGAAAAAGTGGTAAGGCTATGAATGAAACAAATCAGAGAATTTACAAAAATTTCTGTGAAATCAAATATTAGTAGCACATCATAACCAGAGGTGTAGAGTACTTAATAAATTTTACTTGATTACTGTACTTAAGTATTATTTTTGGGGATTTGTACTTTACTTGAGTACAATTAAAAATGAATTTTTAAAGGAAAAAAAAGTACTTTTTACTCTTATTTACACTCAAAAAGTACTCATTTTTGGAGTTCTCTTTCCTCTATCTTCCCTTACTACTAATGAACCAACTGAATTGCGCTGATAACCAGTTTAATTCAAATGTTTTTAATCAGCCAATGAGATTCGTTTTAACATTCAGTGAAATTGGCCAGACATGTTCATTGGTCCTTTGGAAGTGACGTCATGTCACATCAATTACCACAATGCACAGCACCTTGACCTGGGCCTGAGAGAAATAATCAGTGGAAGAAAATGGAGGAACACGATTCAGCTGCGAATAAGTTCAAAATCATACCTTAGCGAATTCTTTTCTTGTAGTGGAATGAGTAAGGATTCGTATAAGATAAAGTGTATTCTTTGTCTCCCTCTCACCAAGGAAATATCTGTCTTCAAAAGTTCTCCGTCAAACTTAAAAAAGCATATTGAGATTTTTTTATTTTCTTTTTTTGTGCGTATTTTGACCTTGACTGGCAAGCCGTGTATCTGTGTATGTTTCATGTGTCTGTGTATGTAGGACTATGTTCGCTATTGCATGTGATTGCCGATATTAGGCTTGTTATAAAATGTTAGGAATGCATAATTGTCTGGAAATTATGTACTACGGTAACGGTGTGCAATCTGTAACAGTTGTTGAGGGTTAGTTTCGGCAACTTCGACGTCCAATAACGTTAGCTGTATTGCTTTGAATCATCATTATTGTCCGGCGATCTTACTGTGGTTGAATTAATGCGCAAGAAAATATATTCGTGAATTGCTCGTCTAAGTGGGGAAATGTGTTTCTGCAACAAGATCTGGCTTACCTAATTTTTTTTATTTTAGGTAAGCCAGATCTTGTTGCAGAAACACATTTCCCCACTTAGACGAGCATTGTATTTGGTGCAAAACTAATGCAACTAAATCCTTACAAATCACTAATGTTACTGAATCAATACACCCTGCCTTACAGTTCTGTGTTTTTTGTCAAAAAGAAATATACATTCATGATTGATAGTCACTAAATTATATTGCATCTCTAAAATCAACATGTCTCAAAAGTTTTTATTAATGCTTTAATCAGAGAGTGCAATTAAACTACATTTATATTGCATACCAATATATAGACATGTTTTTTGTCTATATTTATTTGTTTTTTCTTTTTGTTTCACAGAGAATGCACCCCAATTACCTCAAAAACTAGTTTTTATTATTGTTACATTTACTTTTACTTTTTTAATACTCAAGTACAATTTTAATGTGGTACTTTTTTACTTTTACTCAAGCATATTTCTGGCCAGATACTTGTACTTTTACTTGAGTAAAATTTTCACTCAGTAATTGTACTTTCACTTGAGTAACATTTTTGAGTACTTTTTACACCTCTGATCATAACTAAAGGGCCACCTTTATATACTAAAGTCCATGCATATACTATTCAGACCCAAGCCTTAAACAATAATTCAGCAGGTTTGTTATCAAGAATTGTTTTTAATGCAGTCATCAAATGTAATAACAACTCTAAAATATTGATATAAATCCAGGCACACTCATTCTGCCTATCATAAAGACTCAAACAGATACAGAAACCATTTCACTGGATTTTTAAAAAGACTAAAACCCATCAAAAAACGTGTTTTTATTTCTTTCAGCCTCAAACATTTCTTCGCTAGGCAATATGCATGAGTTGCCAAATGCAAATGTGGTGTTTATCCAACGCTTCCTCCAGCTGGAGTCCTCCGATGGCCGTTTGGAGGCGGTTTATTACATGCTGGTTGTGTCACAACAAAATAATAATGTAGGATCAGCGTGTGCGTGTGTCTGAAAGCGGCACATTAAGAAGTTGCTCCTGTGGAACTTCCAAGATCTTCTTCATGTGTATTTTTCTGTCTCTCAAAACTGCGAGGCATCAAAAGAAAAGTGAAAGAACCACAGCATGTTTATGGCCCGATAAAAAGCCAATGGAACTGCAATCTGTGATTGTTCTCTGTTTATTGTTAGAATGATAGCTAGAACAAGCAATCTGCTGTTATGACATCTCCTGTTAAAGTTTCCCACACAAAATCTGTGTCCTTAGATAAGCTTAACCCATCATTCAACATTCTCTCTATCACACGGTTTCAACACATGCTTATTTGCCATTAATGAATACGTTTGCTCATTTAAATAGCAAAAAATCGTCCAAGGTCACCAGATGTGTGCACTAATAAGAACCTCTATTGATTTTTTTTACTGTATTGCAATGGCATCAATATGAGATCAATTTCTGTGTTGGTGCAGATAAATTTGAAAATCTAATGGAAATCTTACTGTTACTTGCAGTGCAGACTGTTTTAATTGATTTTAATGGGAGAGATGAGGTTTTGCTGTGTTGCGGTTGTAATTTCCGCTGGCATTACAGCAACACATCTAGGAATGCGTTTCTTCTTGTGTTCAAAACAATGAATTGGTAATTTAAACGCAGAGCCATTTTGCTTGCTTCTATTGATAAGGAAAACAATTTTGTGGAATGCCACAAATGACTCTTGAGAGTTAATCATAAAACAGTAATGAAAGTGCTTGGGGGGTGCCGATTTATTCCTTGACTTTGGGAACCCCTGGTGTGGAAACAACTCTGGGCTGACCCAACAATAGGCCCTTTTCACAATGACGTTATTTAACTTCCGCCTTTCCACAGTGTATCATAACTAACGCAGTGTAACTTATGTTTTGCAACAAACAAGAAAAAGACTTTCGTTTTGCCGTCACGCTGGAATTTAACAATGACTGAAAATATGAGTGGTCAAGACATCAGTAAGATTATTATTGTGTAGTGTATGTGTTTAGTATCAGGCATGTTAATATTTCATATTCAAGTACTTAAACTAGCACCTTCGCTAATTCAAAAAGAAAACAAAACACTTTTCACTTTCATAATCAAACAGGTGCAACAAAGAAGTTGTATCCTTTATCTAGCTTTGATCTTGTCGGAAGCGAAAATTGTCATCTAGCCGATTTGTGGCAGCTGTGCAAGGGACTTTTGGGTAGATTTGGTAAACTCCATTCTGAGGCGCTAGCGGAAGTAACGATACACTGCTTCCCGGCATAATGGAAAATGCGTGATGTCATGTGAAAAGGGCCTATAGTGGTTTGAATTTCTGAATGAGTCTTTTCCCACAGACTACATTCTTTTGTCCATTACACATTCGGCACATAAATCTCAATAGCTTCTTCTGAAATCTTGCACAGACTGTCATTTGGTAGTCTGCGCAGGTCCTGACAATCCTCAAGGGAAAATTCATCAGTGGGTTTTCGGCTGCACTATTGATTAAATGACTGAATATCTCTGGCTGTTGTTGACTGAGAGTCAACTTCCCTGACATCTGCAGCAGTAATCGATGTGCGATTGAGATAGATGAGTGCTCTATCAGGTCATCTGAGGGAACCTGCATCTTCCCAAAACCTTAGTGCACAGCGGACTGGACTCAGCAACGCCATCATGAATGATCACAGATGTCCAGAAACAATTAAATCAATGAATTCACTGTGTCAAACAGATTATTTTGTTCTGAACAAATATCTGATTCACACTGAATTTGCTTTGTGGTTACTGGTGGTTTTTACATTGACATGTACGCATTTGGCAGATGTTTTTTCCAAAGCGACTTACATTGCATTATACTATACATTTGTTTGTATGTATGTGCAATCCCTGGGATCGAACCCATGACCTTGGCGTTGCTCGCGCCATGCTCTAGCCACAGGACAGCAATACACTTTGTTTTTAGCATGTCGCTAGGGTTGGTGCCCCAACTCTGATATTCTGGTTTGTAGATATGGCTTTAGAACCTCTTACAGGAACGTTGTTCTGTTTATCATTATCAAGTCTGTCCACAGAAAAGCACACGTTTCTCCAACAAGGTAAGCTGCAAAGGTACACTGAGGTCAATAGTAATGATGCTTCCCTTAGCAAACACCACTAAATAATATTTTAATCTGAATAAAAATAAGCAAATTGTTAACCAGTCTGCCGCGAAATGCACCGTCTGTAACACTAGAGGTCTCAAAGCCCAGCTGAAAATCCCACAGCACTTGATCTATTTACTTCTGTCCTGTGGATGTGTGAAAAGAAACACCTGTTGTGCAGAATGTCTTGAGATTTAAGGCTTTAGACGGCACTAAACACATGGGCTTTACATTTCCGCTAATCACAGCTGACTAACAGGTGTCAAACGCTCCATTACCAAACAGCAGCATTACCAGATTGACTGGTGTGTCGCCACGGCATTCAGCTGAAAGAGCCGGAGGCAGATAAAAACCTGACGGATCGCTGCCAGGGACTCTGTTTAGAAACTCTCACGTACGCACGCTAAAGACCGTGGAGAGGCGAAATGCGGATTATTAACTGCGGGATTGACACTGCCTCCAGGAAAACACTTCGTTTGTGAGCCAAGGGAAGGGAAAACAGAGGCCAAAAGCGAGAGGGCGGGGGAGAGAATGCATGAGAATACAATGCTTTCTTTTTATGCTCGGCCCTGTTTGCTCTCAATGTTTCTCTTCCTCTGAAAATGTGGCTTGTGTTGAGACTGAAAACACACAGGAGCACCCTTGTGAGATATTCTCGGAGGACAGCGGCCCTTCGAACCTCGCTCGAATTACACTGTCAACAAGAAATCAAAATTGACCTTATTTACTTTGCTACGCGCTCCCGGGTCTTTTGTGCACGATTCATCATTGCGTGTTATTCTACGGAAAAAAGGTTTTGAAATGCGATGACTCGCAACACCTCTAAAACAACTACTCTTTTGAGCTGATGTCACCTGGGCCATGGCAGTGAACCTGATTTTGCTGAGCTCAGCGTGTTTCTCGGTCAACATGTGAGCCAATCAGATTCTAGGGTTTGGATTTAGTGCTAATGTTAAGGTTATCCTCAGGACTGGGTTCAGAGCTTGTATTCATATCAAACTATAGCTATTGAATAATGTTAACAAATATGACCCTGGATCAAAAAACCAGTCTGAAGTAGCACGGGAACATTTTTAGCAATAGCCAAAAATACATTGTATGGGTCAAAATTATAGATTTTTCTTTTATGCCCAAAATAATTAAGATATTAAGAAAAGATCATGTTCCATGAAAATATTTTGTAAATTTCCTACCATAAATATATCAACACTTAATTTTTTGTGTGTAATATGACATGCTAAGGACTTCATTTGGACAACTTTAAAGGCGGTTTTTGCAATATTTGCACCCTCAGATTACAGATTTTCAAATAGTTATATCTTGGCCAAATATTGCCCTATCCTAACAAACCATATATCAATAGAAACTTAGAAAGCTTATTTTTGTAAAACAAATCGACAAATTGACCCTTAAGACTGGTTTTGTTGTCCAGGGTCACAAATAGCAAAATCAAATTCACATTCAGGTCATTCTGGTATAAAAGTGGCACTTTTCAATTCCCAACATCCACTTTTTCCTGCTGTTTCACTCAAAAGTGTCACATTACACAAGCAAAATACGTTTCAACTACCCTCGCGTGTCATCTTTAAAATATCCAAATGCGTGATGCGCACCACAATGGACTTTATTATTTATCACGCCATTTTTCCTCCTATTTTGAAGCTGACTTCACGCATCCAATTGAAATAAATCAAAAACCTCATTTTCAGTGCTAGCCGAAGCCTCTCCACACCTGCGAGAGTCATTCATTTTACGCTTTTACGGCATGTCATCTTTAACACTCAGATCAATGGTGGTTCTAAGGAAAATTAATTTTCTCCCTCATGCCTTGCTTTACCTCTGAAAGTTCCTCGCAATTATTGCCTCTTCTGATTCTGTCTTTTTACCTTGTTGAACAAAGACTCGCCAGGCTTTGTGCATGCCTGACAATGCCTTTTAAGTGTCAATATGAGGATCTTGAAGCGTCAGGACTTAGGTACGCATATTATTAACGCTTCCCTTTGAAGAATGAGCTATCAAGGAGATTTTAAAAATACACTGGATTTCTTTTGACTTTCTCCTCCCTATCCACAATATAATATCTTATTTATAATGCGCTTTTCTATGTGTGAAGTCAACCTGAAACTGCGTTCGCAACCTATTTTACTTACGTAATCAGACAAATTGTGTATGAGTGGATCTTGTATAATAGGATGTCTTGAATCAGTGTTAAAACTGTCCTTACAGTACCCTGATTCACAACAGTAAGCTTACAGTAACAATTTATCACTTTAGATATCGGTTAAGTGAGAAATGGCAGTGGGAAAGCAACTTGCAATTTTATGTTTCAAACTGAGATAGCGATAGAGAGGCAAAATCTACGGATTGCAGCTTTTAAAAAATCTCAATGGTTTATCATTTATATGCATTGCACTTAGAAATCTATAAATTATAATTAATGACCACATTAATGTATTCATATTTTTAGAAATGCCTATTTTTTGTACCATTAATTTCACTAACTTACTAAAACTAAGTTGAATTTTGTCCCTAACAAGATACTTTAGACAACACTTACATAACAGCTCATATATTATTGTTTGAATAAGGCAAAATGTTGAATGCACCCTCGTTTGTGAGTCGCATTAAATAAAAGCATCTGCTAAACAAATAAATGTAATTGCAAGTGAATAAAACATAAATGCGAATTGTCCAAAAACATTGTTGTAAAAATATCACGAGCATGCACATACAAACAGGCAAAATCTGCAACACTAAGCTCTTCGCAAATGAAGACACGGTCTGAAACTGAAAAACACTACAAAGAGGATTTAACGCTAACAAGATTATTATCTCCAATACATCAATACACTAATTAAAGGAGTCGGGAAATGGCATTTATGCAGCGTGAGCTGAGAGCACTTAATGTCTTCCTAATGAAAAAAAAAGCACTGAAATCTCGTTCCTACTTTGGCTCGCTTTCCAAACAGTGAATGAACCAGAATAGACGATTTTGAGCACTAAGCACTATTCAAGCCCATTTTCCACAGAACGGCCTACATGAGCCGCACGCTTTTCACTGCACACAAATTCTCCTTATAAATCAGATGAGTTTTGTGTTGTGCCCTTAAGGAATTATGGGAACGGTACAGAAGCATTAGAATGCCACCACTTTTAACACACAATGTCCCTGGATAAACCTCTTTGCAGTGGCATTTCTTCTAGGTGTCAGTGATGTAGGAGCACAACATTGTTGCTGCTACCCGTTTTGAAAGGCTGGAAATTGTGCTAACATGTAATTACCTAAAGTACAACTCGCAGTCGGGGCTTAATAGGTACCTCATAAAGTCTGGTAATGAGATTTAATCGCTCCCATAGATGCATCTCGTCGGACTTTGGGTCCGTGTAAATTCTACAGATGCTTTGCGGGCAGGTATTGCTGAGGGACTTTACCGTGAGCCCAGTGAATCTTAATGGATGCAATTAATTTTATCGGTGCGCTCAGATGCTTCCCTATTTCGGCAAAAGAGACGTTATTTCAGCACTATTAGATTCTCTTTCGGAGCAAGTTATTTTATTGCATTCTATATTGAGAGCTGAAATAAAAAAGAATATTTTTTAGCGAGGCATTTAGAGAAGCGCGAGGCTATCTAAGACGCATTAGCGAAGTAATTGACGCTGAATGCTGACAAATGAGTGTGTTGTATATGTTCCTCTGAATACCAAACTCTAATTAAGTTTTCATCATGAAACAGACCAGACGTCCTACTTTAAGCTCTGGGTTTACAACTGCGGTGGACTAAAACCAACATTTTTGCAGTGCTCATGACAACGCCTTTTCTTTAAGAAACACTGCTATTGTTTCTCTCTTTCCAAGCAACTCTACCGGAACTGGAAAAACCTGCTGCTAGCATTCAACAAAATCACGGCGCCCCGGAAAGATGTCTGGGGTGTCAGAGAAAGATGAATATTTAAGCTTCTCGTTGGCAGCGCGCCACAATCCTGAGTCGCTGCACTGCCGTGATCACCCACGGATGGCAATTATGATAATTCAGTTGTTAATCACATTTACATACATGTGAGCTCCAGAGCGAAAGGGGCTCAATGCATGCATTCCCCCTCATGCACGGCAGGCCAATTAAAATTCTGGTGTCTACATCGACGTAATTGTGGCTCAGCAGGGGGCAGATTCAAGGCTCGACCTCTGTGAGCACGCTGGTGGAGGACAGACAAAAGCAGACAGAAACAAACAGGACTGGTGAAAGGGGGTCACCGCTGCTAAAGGATGCCAAGGCTTTATTTCGTTTAGAGAGGTAGGTGTGGATAATTACGCTCATTCTCCTCCTGCTGATAGAAGAGAGCCGTCTAGTGACACATCTGGTGCCACTCAGCTCTTAAGAGATGAATTTCAAATCCGGCCTGTCTAGCTAATGGCCCTTGATGATTGATCTCTCCTTCTGTGGCGAGACATTTCTCCAGCCTTGTCGCAGCCAATGATACATGCGTCTTGCCGTGCACGAGCTATGCATTTCCTTTTATGCTTGCCAAATCACGTTGAGATTGTCTACATTTATTGCAAATTGTATCCTGAAAGAAACTGAACAGGTAGCAATGACAATGTGTTGAAACGAAAGTAGTGGCATGTCAGTACACGACAATAGCCTCTTTCCAGCTGCAGCTGGCAAACTAAGCGTATGAGTGATGTTAAAAGGATGGTTTCACCCTCTTGTCATTCAAAATCAAAGAAGATATTCTGAGGAATGACTCAGTGGTTTTGCAACCATACAATCAATGGAAGTCAATTAGGTCCAGTGTTGTTTGGTTACCAACGTTCTTCAAAATATCTTCCACTGTGTTCTGCAGAAAAAAAGAAAGTCAATATCTGGTTTAGGTGAACTATCCCTCTAATGACATGCCGCCAATGACATTTGCTTCCTGCCATGGGCAGGCTACGCATTTTCCACTTCCAAAATGTGTGGATGTTGCGTTTGTCTAAATTTATGGCAAATTGCACCAGCAAACCAATAGGTAGCCATGGCAACAAGTTAAGACAATTTCACTAAGTAGGGTCACCTCTAGGCTTCTCACATATGCTGTGCATTTACACAACACAACAATGGCGCCTTGCTCCCTAAGTCGGTGGTCTGAGCTCAGGGGTGGGGTTAATAGGGTTACGACCATAATAGCTGGGAAGAGGATGGCAAGAGCTCCCGCTTGATGAGTCTTTTCAGAGTGAGTCGTTGAATGGCTCGCTATGATAATCAACCTTCACAGGCAGTCACTGCGACAATCACACATAACAATAATGTAAATCATCTCTGGTGCCTAAACCTGTCATTTTTGTTTAGATGTGGACTCTCTCTCCAGAAAGCTGAGGAAGGAAAGCTCTCTTTAATCTCACAGCTGTATCACCACTTGAAATTAAAACTCGGCCATCCGTAACATCCCACGCTCTACGCGTATTAGGTGCATACTTGACAAATCAGACCACTCTACAAAACCAAACAGAAAGAGCGTAATGAGTCTTACCTTCGGCTGGATCAGGTGGACCGAATTCAAGATTGTAGCGCAGAATGTAAAAATTATTCCACACGTATAGCTGGTTATCCCTTGGGTTGTAATCCACAGCGGCGATATATTGATACTGGTTGGGAAAGAGGATGTCCGTATAGTCCCCTTGGCCCAGTTTGGTGTTGTACACATAGTCAATTTGGCTCTTACTGGCTTCGCTTTCATTCTCCTCGTAAGTGGAGCGCACCACGTGCAGTACGCCACATACCATGAAGGCATTGGAGGCTGAACGTTTGTCGTAGGCCGTTTCCCACGTGGCTTCGAAGCGTAGAGTGTACGGATTGAGTTGGCTGAGAACGATACGTCCGTTGTTCTGCTCAGTGGCATAGATAACCCACAATCCTCGCTCATCCACCGCCAAGTCAATGTCGGTTTTGCCGCCCCAGCGATACGGCGAGGTGTCGTGGTAGTTGGCATTGGCAACAATGGCCTCTCCGCTCTTTATCCGAGTTCTCAAGTCAAATTTGACAATGTTTCGCGTGCGCTCCTTGTTGAAGAAAATGGCCCCGTCGTAGGCCACAAATCCAGTTCCATCCACACGGTGTGGAAGCTTGTAAGTAGTCGTCTGTCGACCGCTGCGCAAGTCATCGAGCGAGACATACTCAATGAGCGTGTCTGTGCGGTACGGAGTCCACGGCATGAAGTAAATCTTGTCCCCGGCCTGCAGGGGGTCTTTGCACCAGGCTCCGGATTGCTGTTCGGCCTCAAACACAAAGGCTGGGTCACCGACTGCTTTCAGAGTCCCGGGGCAAATAAAAACTGAAAAAACAAAGGTCAGGAGGCAAGAACAACAGTTAGAAAATCAACCAACAATAGACTCTGTATTGATCTTCTACATAAATTCTTTGGGTCCAATATATGTTTAAACCAAACACTTCTCAGGCTATAAATCACAATCTCATTACGGCAGTGTCAAAACTTGGTGTTGCGTGCATAGTCTAAAGGAAACACAAAAGGTTAAGTGAGAGCAACTTCACGGATTGTTTTTGCTCCCTGAGATCGTTCTCAAACACGATTAACTGAGAGGAACAGACAAAAGGGAAGAAGGGAAACCAAACAAACAGCAAAAAAGCCCTGCAAATGAAAAGAGATGAGAGAGATGACGCTAATGGAAAGGTAAGATTCTTTTAGGAATTGCTACCTAAATTGCCACGATTCTTTTAATGCCAATGTTACATGGTGAGTTTGTCACAAAAGCTCATACCTTTGAAAGTAAACACATACATGGATTATGTCTGAGGAAAGACCAGAGGACAGATGAGAGGCGAGAGGACACAGAGGTCAAGGATAGGGGGGACATGACAATGCTGTTCAGGACAGATAAGATGTCAGCCAAAGGGAAGTGTCTTGACTCAGGTCACTGAGGAATAAAAGCTACGAGTAGGAGAGCGAGGCCCTTGCCGAACGCCCCCCTGTCTGGGTGTTGAACCAGTTGCATTGTGTCTGTGATGAACAGCATATCACATGCAGATGGCTACAGGTAGGTGGCCTCTCTCTCCCAACAATATCACATGACCGGAGGTGCCACGAAAGGAAAATGCAAAATAAAAGGAATGTAACCAATCGTGTCAATGTTATTTTCTCACTTAAAGGTGAAGTGCATAATTTTCTGAGTTCACTCACATTACATGTTTACCACCGTCTTCCATTGGTTGAACAAACATTGTCCCAAAACTACGCCATTGGTTGAGCAAATGTTTCTGTGTTGGTCTGATCAATGTTTACACTTTGTATTCAACAAGAGAATGGGCCTATTTTATGTTGTCTTTGCATATTACACTGGGATAGAAAAACTTATTTTAACACTAACATAAATTACACACATCACCTTTAAAAAAATGATGATATTGAAGTTTTATTTTTGTCTGAAACTTCAAAAGTTCCTTCAGGTTCTTCAAGTTGGACAACCCAAGACTGTAGACGATAATCAATACAGGTGTTGAGAAGAACAACCCAACAATGTTTTTTCGGGGTGTTGGTTTGGGAAATCTTGTCGATCTAGATATCATGTAGGGAGATAAGGATGGGGAGGGGTGGAAGGTTCAAACCATACAACACAAAACAAGGAGCTGAGGACTGAGAACCAGAGCAGTCATTTACCTTTTTGCTCCACTTCTATTTCGAGCCGTGAAAAACAAGAGAATGGAAAGAGCGTCAAGGGAGAGAAAAGATTAGAACGAGCCCAAAAAAAACATTTACATATACAGGCCAAAGGAACTTCCAATGGGAAAGAGTCATACAGTGTATGCAGAATAAGAGGTTCTGAGAAAACAAAAACGCTTAAGTACGACACCTGTGCTACTGAGAATGAGGCATGATTAATTATATCAGTAGACACCTAACAATGAATAGAAAAGTTAGTGATAACACAAAAGAATAAAAACACACACATATATATATATACACATACTTTACATAAACAGAGATAGACAGTAGAAACAGAAAGAAAACTATTAAGATGAACAATTATTACATAAAAAATGTTAATTATCCATAAAATTAGACATGATCCCATGAACATATACGGGCAGTTGACGTCACTTGGTAACATAAAATACTGTATAAGACAATAATATAATTATTATTCATGCAGTTTTTATGACCTCAGATTAAGCGAGGAAAAACTTTTTAATGTGTGACAACATTTGGTAAAGCTGCAATCTTTAACATTTTCCTCTCTATCGTCATCTCTGTTTGAAATTGCATGTTATGTGACATACTTATTTTTCCATGAGCTAAATAATAGAAGTCAAATGATATAATATTTTAAAATAACTTTCTAAATAACTGATTGTAGTTTATTTTTAACCAAAAAGGTTAGAGATTGCAGCTTTAAATGAAATAAAAGCAAAAAGAGAGAGAGAGAGAGAGAGAGAGAGAGAGAGAGAGAGAGAGAGAGAGAGAGAGAGAGAGAGAGAGAGAGAGAGACAGAGAGAGAGAGATGTTTGTTCTGCCTTTCAGAGGAGCAATGTTTTCTGAGAAAATCAGAATTGAGTGCTGCAATATGTGATGAAAACAAACAATAACCCAAAATCTGAAGCAGACAGAATCCTCCAAAGTGTCCAAATCTGCAAAACTAGAGACTTTCAAAACAGGAAAAAACAAAGCATGTTGTCTCGAGACCGAATATTTTATTTATCAAAAGATGCAGCAACCATCCGGTCAAACTGCTGCAAAATGAGCCGTCTGGACAAAGGAAAAGAAATTCTACAGATGAGAGAGGAATATATGAATATATTAACCACAGAGTAAACAGCACACAGAGGATGTGTAGGGCAATCTGGACACGGGTTTCCTGTCATCAGTGAATGAGAAACACTGGCAGAAGGTCAAACGTTAAAGTAGATACTGGCTCTGTTCCAAACCCTTGAGAGATGCCTACCTAGACAGTATTTTTAGATCACTGGCTGATGCCTTATTAGATAGGGGCAGTAGGGTTTGCTGTGCCACGTTTTTCAAGCAAGCAGAAGTATGTCAAATATTAAAAAAAACATGCTGACACATCTTAACCCACTCTTCTCTACTACATTTTGACCAAATTCTAAGGCAGCATTGAAGAAATTATTTTGCAGATAAGTTAATCCCAGAATCCTTTGCACCCTCGGCTTGTTTTATTTTAACCAATAGTTTGTGATATGAATTTTAAGCTTGTTTTCAGATTTGTGTGTTGTTAGCTTACCAACATGCGAACATCAGACTGTTAACATTCAAACGTGATTGAAGCTTCCCATATAGACAGTAGGCAGCGAGGCAGCTCAATACAGTTTGAACCAGAGCTCGGACTCAAGCATTAAAACAATCTAAATTGTCTCAAGCTGAATATAGGCTGTGGACTGAAATAAATTATTCACCATCATACGTTACATTACCAGATCCATAATAAGACATTAGAACATTTTACATAGTACTGATATTACTGCTACATTGAAGACAGTCAATGATTTTAGTATTCGGCATAAAGTAAAATTAGAACAGTTAAAAAATACTGTAAGGTTACTTACTGTACGGCACACATTCGTACTGGACCTCAAGATACTTGTACGTCCCGGGACACGGATCTGGGAAGACATCTGATCCTGTGATGACAACGCACTGCGTCCGATTGTTACACCTGAAGAACAAAGCAAGATTTCATTTCATTCACAGCGTGAAACTCAGCACAGTTACACACCACAACCAAAATATATCAAGACATGTGTCACTACAGATTTATCATGTCCTATTAGAATGCATTAGCACATTAAAGTGATGCTTAGTATAGACATTATTATGACACTAATCATTATAAACATGACACTGAATGAAAAAATATACAGAAGTAAAGTTTGCACTGTTTACGAAATTTGGGTACAAGATACAAGAATGAATATGATGTCAAGTAGATCTGACTCTACGTACACCAGCTGTGGATTACACAGACAGACATTGTAAAAGCAAAATGTGACCACGCTTCCTGTTGTGTACATCCAGAACACAGTTGTTTACAGCAGTGACAACCACGTTGATTCTATGACTGAATAATGTACTGCGTACGGAACAAATTAAACTACTATTTGTCAGTGACATAATGGAAAGTGCAAATTAAATGATGTATGTCTCTCTTTCCCAAGTGTAGTGAAACTAACAGGAAAAGATGAAGTTTGAGTCTTTGAGTAAAGTCTGTCTGCGTTCTGAGGGAAACTCATGCAAAGTTAAACATAAATTTATGGTACAGAAAAAACATTCTGTTAAAAAAACGTATAAAGGAAAGCGTAGCATCGCTGGCATAAAATGATCCTAAGTTATCATAAATTCAGGTGACTCCTGTATTCAGTTCAGAAAGTAAAAAACAATTTAGGGGAGGAGTGCGACTATTTTGGCATTATATTTAGATTTATTTTATTGACGAATCAAATATTATACACCCAATTTAATGTGCAAAATTACATATTCTACAAATTGTGTTCAGAATGTTACAACATAAAAAGATATGCATTACACTATAAAAACGGTTTACATAAAACAGAAATAAAACTTCAAGCATGTTTAAAACAGTTATAAAAAGTACCAAACCATTTGATTCGTATATGCATATATGTTAAGTTTGAATTATGATTATGATCGATTCAATCTAAAATAAGTTATAATATAACAGTCAAATGCATGTAAATGTGCTTGTTTTTTACAAAAAATGTGAGATCACTTACAAAAGTTTACCATGCACACTGCAAAAAACCCTAATGAATTACTAATGAAATTCACTGTCATCAATTGTTATCATGTTGAATATTGTGTCTATTAATTTGATGTTTAAGGCCTAACTTAATGGATTAAAATAATGTTTTGTAATATGAAAATACAATGCTTTAAAACAGTTTCTTAAACAGTAGACCCGCGAGGGGTTAACATTCCGTAATGCCAAGCAACCATTCATGGATTTGTACGCATTTCTTCAGACAGCAATGCAATATGCATTCCTTTGTTGACTTTCGGCAGAATAATTAAGCAATAAAAAACGTGAATAAACAGCACTTGTGTTCTACGACTGGGAAAACTTCCTCTATTCCTTCAGGTGACCTTTCCCATAAAGACGGTTAACTGTCTGAATGAAAATGGGGGTGGTGTGTAGAGCCAGAGCCCATGTATGCGCGTCGAGTAAACAATGGATGAAATTAGTGAAACTTCAATCAAGCGTCTTATATGCTCAGAAATGGGAGGCAAACAGACATCCTTCGGCGAGAGAGAGAGAGAGAGAGAGAGAGAGAGAGAGAGAGAGAGAGAGAGAGAGAGAGAGAGAGAGAGAGAGAGAGAGAGAGAGAGAGAGAGAGAGAGAGAGAGAGAGAGAGAGAGAGAGAGAGAGAGAGAGAGAGAAAACTGGGCCTCTCAGCAATTCACAGAACGTAATAAATATTTCAGAAGGTGGAAACCAAAGTCAGTAAACTTAGTGAAGTTTTGAAAAGGCATGTTTTGAAAATGCCCTCTTAAGAGATCATTATTTTTTTTACTTATTTATTTGCTTATGCAGACAAATGGTGCCAAAAAAAACAAAAGCAATGCTGCTTCTGGAGCTAATCCATCCTTTCTGAAAAGTCAACACTATCCACAAAAGATTTTACTTCAAATAAAACCAGACAAGAAAAAAGATTAAATGGGACTTGACTTCATCCATCAGGAATTTACTGCACTGTGAAAACTGGGCATTCCATATTAATGGACATGTGTTTGAAGAGGAGGTAAAAAAATAAGACCTCATCCATGATATCACCCAAAGTATAGGTCAATTTTTTAAGTTACGAAGACAAAAAATTTATTAAAGAGTAGATAGCTTGTGATTTTTAAGGGCCTACTTTGGTTTATAGAGTGTCCGACACTAGGTTTATGTACATACACTGTGTAAAAAACACTATTATTTAGTAATAATAAGCAGGCAGTTACTTCTTGACTGACTCTCAAATGATTCGTTCCGTGATTCATCTGTCTAATCCCCCCCTTTCCACTAGCCTAGTCTGATGTGATTGGTTTAGCGCGTGTGTTCACTAGGTCACAACTCGTTTGCGTGATTCTGAGTTGACTCCCTTTTTTCCAAGCCAATAACGTTGTTAATTATTCACCTTCGGATTTACAACTTGACAGACTGCTTGCTTTCAAATACGGCAACATTACACACTGCATGAAATGTAATTTTGATGATCTCGTGGTATGTACTTTTTAATATAATAGTCATTATTTATTTATTTATTAACCTTTCTAAAGATTTTTTATGTTGATTTTGCTAAAAACCCTTTTGCACCCTTTTCCCCACCCTGCAGATTTGTGTCCCTAAATCGTGCGAATCTCCGGACAAAGACGTCTCATAACGCTTTGTCAATTGCGTCTTCCTTGCATCATGTTCTTTACCACAGTCTGGGACTGTATTCACAAAACACTCACATATCCTAGATGTTAACCACACGACAGCTTGGCTTTGGGCTAACCGGGAGCCCCAGAAAGAAAATATTAATTAAAAAAAGAAATGTCATTACTTCTTGCCCAGGGCTATAATTGCAAGTTATTCTGACAGGGAATATAAAACACAAAACCCTAAAGGATTTCCTCTTCTAAAACCCCCAGCACTGGATATAAGAAGACTTAAAGATTTCCCTCTCTGCCATGTTTCCATTTACAGGAAAAAGAGAGTAAGCGGGAAGATGTCGCATCAGCCAATCACCACGAGGGAAGCTACGCTCATTTGCATGCAGAGGCAAACCAGTATTATCATCATTCAACCATCAGAGGTTTAACCTTGACTCCGGCAATGTTAGTCATTCAGTCGCTCGAGTTAACAGGCAGAAGCCGACACAAAATAAATGAGCCAAACTGCATTAATGTTTAACAGGTAAATTTACACAGTGAATAGTGCCATTTGATGTTTATTTATTAAATTGTTTAATAATTGGCCCCTCACTAGTTATTGAAATAACTCCTGAAAACTAAAGGCTAAAAAGTGTTTCAGTATGCAGTTGGAAAGCAGATAGAACAGTTTGATATTTATTAATTTGTAAATATGACCCCACTTATATATTTATATTATAAAATAATTTATAGCTTTAGAAATTTTAAGGTATCCGTTGTGTTTTTCTTCACTATTTTATCTCTAAAGGTTATAATAATGCATTTATTGCTATTATTCGTAAATTTGACAGTTCACCCAAAAATAAAAAAGAACACAAAAGAAGATATTTTGAAGAATGTTGGTAACCAAACAATGAAGGTATACAACGGATACAAAACCAATGCATGTTAAAAGGTATTGCCGTTGTTCAGTTGCCAACATTCTTGAAAATATCTTTTTTATATTCTGCAGAAGGGTGAAAGGCCATCAAACAGGTTTGGAATGACAAGAGGGTGAGTAAATGACAGAAATTTTTTTGGGGGGGTTGGGTGAACTATTCCTTTGATAATATAAAAGAATTTACTATAAATATAAAATTCTGGAGTCAATATCATTGGGATATTACGATAATAATTTTATAAGATTTTAGTATACAATCCTGTGCATTAAAATCATGTGCTTCAGTGCCCGTTCAGCTAATAACAGAACAGCAGATTGCAGTGGAAGAATGCAGGCCCTAAAACGCCTCATAAAATGCTAAAGTGAGGTTTACAGGCATCTGAGTCAGGTCGAAAATAGGGCCTTCTCTACAACAGAGGCTGGCATTTCACCACACAAAAGCTAGCTGGAGATGGTTGCTCTTATGAAATGTTAATATCTGAATGGCTTTTGATGTCACAGCACCATCACAGCAGCTGGGCGAGGAGTCCCCCGCTCTCTGTGCGTATGTGCGCGTTCACATACACTGGCAGTCGCACAAGAACGTCCTGAGAGAGCCGGCGCAGGCACAAGTGTCACTAATATAAATGGTATGAGAGGCGAGCATTACTCAGGGCCGCAGCTCCGTGCCAAGCTCTGCCATTTCAGCAGAGCTCTTCAAAGTATGCGCAAGGAAGCGGTATGAAATTAAACTCTGAATTTAGAGACCGGAATCAAACAGCCGGTATAAAGCGATGCATATTTCAGCTCTATTATGGGGTAGGTGTTGAGTTTTCCCCTCAAATCCCAAACTAATTTGTCATACGTAGACAAACGGGCAGAACACGTAGCGCTTATGTCAAACCCTAATGAGGCTTCGACAAATTAGTTTTAAAGTGAACTAAATAGGGCTTGGAAATGCAAGTGGTGTCTATTTATAAAAGAACCTGTCATTTTTCCTTTGGAGGAAGTTAATGTATTACACAAGTCAGTTTTACTCTAAAGTTGGTGCAAGAATAAAACTTAAAACAGAATAGAATGGATTTGCACATTTCCACATTCGGACTGAAAGCAATGCCTGGCACATGGCCGTTTACCTTTGAGATATGATTTTGTAGGCGTCAGGAAGGTAGCAGTTAATGTTTTCCATCTGGAACGGGTCAGCGTCGCAGATCTTGTCATCTGTGCGACCGTAGTTGGCGGTTTCTATCATGATGACATCACTCCCCGGGCAGCGGAGATCGATGGGGTAGCCCTCGCATGACAGCTCTCTCCTTACCAGGCCAAATGGTAAAGCTGCCCGACTGAAACCTAAAACAAATAAAGAATATTAGCCATTGCATAAACTATTGTTATTGGTAAGATGACAGTTTAAAACCCTGATTTTGGTTAAACAAAGAAAAGTTACATATTGATATGCCGCTGCACCTCTTCCATGGTGCACGAGACATGAATTTTGTCACCAGCAGGGCTTGTATGGATCATGCAGCAAAATTCCTGTAACCGTACTCTTGAGCGCTTGTGCGTGGGATCGACTGCACAAACGCATCTGTTCCGGCTCACAGTCAACAGACTGTATAGTTTGAAAGGCTTGAATGCTTTACTGTATGTGATAAACATGCACTTTAACAGTATTGAACACTCACTGTGAACCAGACGGCTGTCGAACTGCTTTCTGCACGCATGAATGGTCAAGCGTGCTTCTTGATAAGGTATTAATGTAAACACAACCAGTTTAAATAAAAACTGGTGGGACAAAAAATAAAACAAACAAAACATTTGGTTTATGCTCGCAGCATACATGCGGCCTAATAGAGCCACTGCTGTCTATTATACTGTTAAAACTAAACAAACAACAATATTGACAAGAAAATTAGAAAACCATTCACTGCTCTTAATGAATTTATTTGTTCTTTGTTATTGACTGCTTACTTGAATAATTACTTGAAAGGAAAACAATCGTGACTCTAGTGCTGTAGTACAAAGATAAGAGGACGACAGTGAAACCACAAACTGCAATGAGAGGTGCATTAGTAGCACATCTACTCAGTTATTGAAATATAACAAGACTTTAAAAACAAAGACTTGTAAATACACTTGTCAATTGCGATTTAAGTAGTATGTATTTATCACAAGTATTTATCACAAGTAAAACAACAAAAGCCTTTAAATTCCGTTTTTATGTATGCCAAATGTTTACAAACAAGTAATCTCAGGTGCCGTTTCTAAAACTACAGATTGTATTTTGGCCATGCATTATGTTTGATGCTACTGACATAATGTCACAACATTCTTCTTAAATCTGCACAGGATGCCCTGGCTTCTAAACTGTGCAGTAATACAAAGTATTACTATTAAGTAATACTATTTTTTGATCCAGAAACTGACCATATATAATGTTAACACAAACATACAGCAATGTCTCTTGACTGAGCGCCTTTGACAGATAAATGAGAAAACATCCGTGCATTTACCCAATATGAAAATTATATGTTGATTTGCTTTGCATCCCCTCAAAAAGCCCATCAGACCATATGATATAATGATAATGTGTCATGCAGAGGCTGTAGTTATGATGTCTGCCATACTTTTCTGAGATGCAGCTGAGGTTAAAGTTAGTGGAGATGTGGATATTACTGACCAAAATGTAGACACGGATTATGTGTTTATATTTATGTGATGCTGCAGACGTACCAGGCACATGTTTTGAAAATAACATATTTATAATACAAAAAAACAAAACACAGATGGTGCCCACCACCCACCGTGTTTACTAATGTAACTGCATATTATCCAAATGCATGTTTTGACATAGATGAAGTTCTTACTATAAACAAATCATGTAATGATAGTTGCATTGTCATAGCATGCATGTTAGTAATGTATGTACATTTACTAACGTTGCTGAATGTCGTCATCATAACACATACAAACCTTTTCAGCTTGCAATACAATTATTAATAGTACTTCTAGTTCAACAAGATCAATTAAATTAATAACTGTAAAGAAATAGATGTGCATGTCTTTCCTGGTTTTCAAGTATTTGTGAACAAAATGAGAGAAAACCGAAGTGTAGAGTGCAAGCGAGAAACATGAATCTTACCAGCATGAAGTGTAATTTAATCTATTTTACAGTCGTACCGATCGAAACAGAGACTCGTGTAGAGTCGGCACAGGAGAAAAAAAATCTATATGCCGTGCTTCGCACATTTGAGCGCAGCCAAATAGCTGTGTTTGGGGAGAGATTTACTCTTTTGCTCAATTGTGTTCCATTCAACAAATGATTCTGACACTTTTGTGCAGCAACATGTTTGAGAAAGAAACAATGACTCAATACATGCGAGCCATAAATTTTGATCATTTGACAAAAAATTATTACTGGAAATGAGAATGACGAGAATGAATTCAAAAGGTACAAATTTGAAACAACTGATAATATTTCAATGATGCTCCATGATGGTGAATGGTTGAGCGAAGAATGGTAGACGGCAGTTTCCCTTTAAATGTAGCACCAGCGGCACATTTTAACTTTGCCCATAATTTGTTATCGGTCTGGGTACAATGCAAATTCAGATGCAGATGGAACAATTGTGGCGCTGTGTTATTAGAGATAAAAAAAGTCATTTTCCAAAAATACAAACGCAATAAAAACTTTTTAAATGCGCCATTAAAATGGACTAAAACCAAACTGATATTGTAAACCCAAACAGAAAACAAAATAAAAACAAAATAAGTGACATTTTCAAAACTATAATAACATCGGAGCAGATGTGCTTGTGTGTGATCAAAGCGAAAACGAGAGCTACTGCCGCATGCGCTAACTCTCAATGATCACAGTTGTTAGCAGCAACATTTCATCCCAAGGGCTCCAGCTGCCAGTTGTGTTTTTCTGCTCCGTGCTCCCCAATTAGCCTCTCTCAGCCTGTTGCCTTTATGAGAAAAAACCCTGTACACTTTCTCATATTGTAATTCACTCGCAGCTCTGTCATGCAACCAACTACCCAACTCATTTAGCAGCTAAACGCTAATTACTCCCGCACGGTCCTGGCGCCGTTTCAATGCTGCTGATGTAAACGTTCGGGTGGCTCTGCTTCTTTACTTCATGTTACTGTCATAACGTTACACTCCACCACACAATGACACTGCAGCAAACCCTGCCAAAAGAATCACTTTTTATACTGCAAAGGTTTCTCTAAACGTCTCTGATATCAAGCAGTTGTTTGACGATGGATACACTTTGTGAACCTTCAAAATCTCATCCACCATTCACTCCCATTCTAAAGCTTGGAAAAAAAAGGATAAATGGTATTATGACTCTAACTGTATTCATCTGAAAGAAGAAAGTCATACACCTAGGATGCCTTGAGGGCGAGTAAAACATGGTGATTTTATTTTGCCTCTGAAATATCCCTTTAAATCTACAATCTGTAGATTTTGCCTCTTTATCGCTATTTGAAACAATAGATTGCATTTTTTACTTCCTCAATACCTGATTTGTGTACATTTTCTATAAAAATGTATGGATTGCAGATTTAATTAAAGGAATGTTGTGGGTTTCAATTTACTATCTTACTGCAGCTTTTTTCTGTCGCATCTGACATTACAAATACAGGTGATAGAATGTAATGATCTCAACCACCAGGTCACACCTAAATCATTGGCGAAGGATTTTTTATGCAATCCACATGATCTGTTTTGAGCTCAAATGCACATGTGAGTTACTGGAATACAGTAAAAAGCATGAAATGCATGGATTTCACTTGGCTTGAATGACTCATATTTCATATATGAAAAATGGGATGGGATATAACACTTTCCTCTGGCCTAGTTTACATTCACGACCATTTGACCTATAAAACCGCAGAGACCAGATGAAAACTGTACTGCTTGCTGGTTTGGCCCCTATTTACAATTTCTGTGTTTTGGCAGCATAATCAAATCAGAGTACCAATAACCGAAGATAACAGCATACGAACAAATAAAATGTGATCAAATATATTGCCACTGTTAAACAGATTAGGAAGTGAATAATATGTTTGTTTGTTGGACCGTTTATAAGGTCTAAAGGTTACTCAAAGATGAAATTAGCGCAATTTCTTATTTCCAAACTTGCTTGTGATTTACCAAAGGTTTTAAGGACAACTTTAATGTTTTTTTTTCTTCTTTATTTGTCATTTGCATTAAATTAAAGTGTCAAATTATCCTAGTGAAAAATAATTATACTAAAATGTATTTGAAATGCATTTATTTTATGCTAAGTAAACTGCAAATACATTTAATTCTTATGTACTACACCGCGATTGTATTTGTGGTATACAAAACTGGTATACTTTAAGTGGAGGTAACATGCTGCTATGTCATGCATTCTGACTTATTTACAATGTTAAACTGCTGGCTTCTCATACTTAACATGGTCAGCTTGTTAAAAAAAACGAGTTGGACGTATGACGTAGTATTTCTGTGCTTGATACACTCCCCCAGCACTACAACCTTTTTCGGAAAGCTTTTTATATATCTGGATCCTTGTTTCGAAACAGAGCTCCTTTCCTTTTATTGGGCAATTCTCCCGGAAAAGCGAAAGAAAGAGCCCACCCACACGCCAACCATTGAGCATTCAGTAGTAAGACCTGCCTACCATCAAGATTGTCTGCACTGTGAGCTGCACTGAAGCTCGTTACTCTTGTGATAGTGAGAGAAGTCAGTAGTTTGTTTGTTCATGGCATTTCAGTGATGGATGTTATATAAACAGTGGATATAATGCTGGATTTGGAGATTGTTTAAAACTGATAGATGGCGCGGTCCCAGTACTAAAAGATGCCGGACATGAACTGCATGCGGTAAGTGAAACTAAATCATATGTGTGTATTTTGTTGGCATCGGCGCATACATGCATAATGTTAACAACACGAAGGGATTAATGCGATGATGTAATTTTATTGTGTGCTCGTGCTAGTGCCCTCCCTCTGGCCTGCCTCCGGCAGATTGCGTTGTTCCAGAAATTATCATACAGCTGCATCTCATTTTTATAAATGTGATCAAACTAAACACTCTTCGAAGATACGACGTATGCAATACTACTGTATAGGTACTCAAGATGCACTGTCACTTGTCACTTTATGGAACATTGGACTGCTCAACCCCTTTTCAGTAGTGGTCTGAGCCTCCTCAACTAACTACCTCTAAGTCAGTTAAAACAAGCCTGCTCTACTGACACTTTAAAACAGACCGATAAGTTTTGCACTACATTACATTTTCACTGTTGATATTTTCATCTACACTGTTGTTTATTTCATCTGCACCATTTGATTTGATTATTTCATCTGCACTACTGTTTATTTCATCTGCACTGTTGTTTATTTCATCTACGCTGCTGTTTATTTCATCTGCACTGCTGTTTATCTCATCTGCACTGTTGATTATTTCTTTGGTTTGCACAATTATTTCGGTTACATATCCCTTGCTTGTAAAGTTGTTTTGTGTACATATATAGATTTTGTATTTATCTGTAATTTGATATATTTTTTTTGATATATGTTATTCTATGTTATCTGTATGCACCTATAGGGTCTGAGAGTAACACAATTTCAATCCTCCACTTGTATGTACTGTACATGTGGCAGAATTGACAATAAAGCTGACTTTGACTTTGACTTTGAAGATTAACATGAGATTGGCAGAAACTGCGTGAGTTATGCCCGCTTTAAAGTCTGCTAAATTGGAACAACAAATTTTTGTAATTAATATATTTTAATTGTGCAGAAATAGTGCTGAAGTCCAACTAAAGATACATTTTGATTGTATTTGATTGTGCTAAAGCGGAACTATTGCAAGTATACTTCAGGTACACTTTAAATATCTTGCATTGAAAGACTGATTGTAATAAATAAATCATACAATCCTTATTAAAAGTGACATTTTTATTAAAACACAGGCTTAAGAAATGTGCATTGTGTATAAGTAGTACTTCGAATAAAGTTACATTTTAATTTTATATCAGTAAGTCGTGTCAGTAAATATGTTAATATATGTAAACTACACTTAGTATGAAATAAACATATTTTTTTACTAGGGTAATCCAGAACATTCCAAATCTAAAACAGAAGGTCACAATTATGCCTATGCAGGGGAGTACTGAATTTATGCGTGTATAATGTGAAATCTATGGTTCCATTGGCCCAATCCCTCTGTCCACCACATGTCTCTGTCTCCTCAGCCTCATCACAAGCCCCTAGTGGCAACTCCTAACCACTTGAGAGACTTCTCGAGCTGTCTTAAATAATTGGGAGAGTAAGAGTGATTCTTAGCTTTTAGAAATTTGATAACTTGCTTTTATACTTAAATTTGGAAGTAGGAGTAAATTTAATGAATTTTCACTACTTAAGACTAAAATGGCACTTTGAGAAGCTTGATAAATACGGGCCCAGATGTGTGTTTGAAGGTCTTGGTCTAGTTTAGGCCACACCTCACAAAACATCTGTTCCTCTTGGTGGCTCAGTTTATCACAGCATTGTTTTAAACACTGCACAGAAAAAGAGAGAACATGTTCTGTGGCTTTCAAACAAGCTGTGCAGTCTGTCTTTGCATGCCCTGCGGCCGCTCCACCGGCTCTACCTTCACCGCAGAAGCTACGTGCATCCATCAAATGTATGTGGTCTGCTCACAAACAACTGTCAACAGAAAGCCCAGAAATTGATGGGGTCTGCTTCTAGAGAGCTGGCCGAGCCCTGCACAAGACGCATGTTTCAGAGGCCCAGGGGGGCCGAAGCAAACTGTTAAATCAATACAAGGAATTGGTAGTCTATCTGGAAGTGAAGCTGGAAACCAGGGAACTGATTACAAACCCATCAAGAATTCCAACCCCTCCAGTCAACAAACTCCTCACCTTCAAACATGCTCTGCTTTAGGAAAACCAACACTTTTCAAACCTGAAATACTATTTTCCCATAAAAACAAAGCAAAGAGCGCTGAAGAGATATTTGATTCTGAAACTTATGGAGTGTGTTGGTTTACTTAGTCTAATGATGTAAGTGAAAAAGAGGTGGAGCAATAGTTATTACAAGTACAATAACAAACAGTTAGATATAGTACAATAAAACCAGAAAAAAATATTTTGTAAAGTAAAGATACAGATGATGTCAGCGTCGGTAGCCTTGTGGTTAATACAGTTCTCAGCGGTCCTTTACCAGTCCTGCTCCCTGTCTCCTCCCGTTATCCTCCTGTCAACTCTCCACTGTACACTGTCATTAAAGGCATATAAGCCCCGCAAAAATATAAAAATAAATAATGATACAGAAGATTCTGTGGGAAATGATGTCTGGATTTGAGGCCTTATTGTATCTGGATTTAAGATGCGCTTCTGATTTAAGTGGCATTGTGAATGAAATAATACTGTTGTCTAGAGTTAATCAAGCATTCTCTTAAATATGCCAGCTAAAAACGTTATTGCTGAAGCCACATTTTATTTCAATAAAAGACAAATAAAAAGACATTTCTTCTGTGGACTATCATAAATCAGGACATTTATGAAGTACACAATGTTTCAGTTTTGTGTTCTTTACAGAATAAACGTCTCTTTTATGTTGTCTACTACATAGTGTTAAAATGTGTTACAGTCTACAATTGTGACTTGTCTCTCTTATTGCTCTCTAGAGTAACTTGATTTATTTCCAAGTAGCAGCACAGTTTTTTAAACTCACCTATGTTTTAACAAAACACGGCCAGCGGTAGTCAAGATTTACATCAAAGCTGAGAATGAAGACACAGTCACCCCAAACAAGATTGCCAAAGCTCGTGCCTCTTTATCTTACTTTCGCTTTTAAACGAAATCCTGTTAAGGGGGTATCCTAGGCTGTAAACAATATATAACGTGGAATGTTCGATTTGATTGTCATGGCAACTGTTCAAGGCAGAACGTAATTGGCTGTGATGCCGTTTCCCTGGTTTTGTTGACATGGAACCTTATCAGGCATTCTGGTCAGCGGCTGGGAAAAGTAGCTTTTCTTTTGCCCCCACCCAACACCCTCACTACGGGGCTCAAGCAGGCAGCAACCGATGCCGTCGCACAATATAGCACTTTTCGCACAACTCTCTTTGCTGTTTGTCGACAGACGGTAATTTGCGGCTAAGACCCTCTCTATAATACAAATTGTGTTTTCTATCAACACCCTTGAAATTGGATGTCACACTGCAGCTCATATGATTGCATTTCAAGAAAAGGATAACAAATAAAATCACAGGCAATGTACTTCCGCAGTTCTTGTATACAGATTTTAGATTAGATAACTACCACTGGGCACATCAAACATGTCATTCGGGCTATCCATGCAAACTAACATTGATCCATCATCTCTCCTTAGCTGACGTCCAAACGTCTAAAATAACAATTTCAAACCTTCCCAACTTCTTTCAGGAAAAGATCTGAGCCCAGTGACCATATGGGCTGGAAACCAGCGCAGCTACCGAGCAAACAAGTGTGTGAAGCCTGGTCCAAACAGGAGGTCTGTATGTCGGGTGATGCTTGTCACCCTCTATTAATGCAGCTTTGATTGGCTTTTGTGGCTGTGGAAACAGAAAACAGCTGCATGCAAATCAACACACTCCCCCCTGGCCAGCCCCCATTGTGTTCCAGACTCCAGCCTCCATCGGGGATTTCTCCAAGAGAAAGTGGGCAGAGGGGGAAAAGGGAGGGTGTCACCTTTAGAAAAGAGAGGCCCCACAACGGACCCAGCAGGGACTTTTTGAGTCCACTTGTCTTTTTTTGTGATTTTGTTCCCAGTATTATCAGCCCCCAAATGTCTTCAGAAGAAAAGAAAAATGTGCGAGCAAAGCGAGACTGCTCTCATGTGTCCATAATCCAATATACAGAGCAATGCAGGGCTTACTGTACTGTAGACACATCCAGAATTGAAGTCAAAACTTCCAAAAAAGTTTTCGGGAAGGGGGTGCATGTGCAAAATCATTCTTCTAATATCTGAACAATACGTTTCTTTTCTAGTTTTTTATCTCTGAATTCAGCCACTATGTTTTACAGGGGAGGATACAACACAGCCTACTGAACAGTACGCACAGATTTTGAAATAATGTGAAACATTCTTTTATTTGTAATCTGTTTGGTCAGGATATCCAGAAGTCCAAAAGAGGGTTATTGGCATACATTTTTTATTTTAAGTTGTTTAATCTCTTGTCACCTTCTATGCATATGATAATGTTAACCAATAGCCAAATAGTTATTAAGGTGTTGTTTTAATAAACTCCTCATTCTCCATGACAAAAGTCATGAATTTCTGACTGAAATAAATCCAGCTATTCTTATTTTTATTGAAAATCTCGTTTCATTCATAAACATTATAAAATTAAAATGAGTTATTCATGAGATTCATGTTTACTTTAAAGTAACGTTGATTTAACATTCAGCACAGCTCCCATGTGTCGTTTGTCAGTTAAGACACTAAGACAAAAAATGTGAAAGAAATTTGCGCAGCTACTTAGGGGGAATAATAAATCCCAAGAGACAAAACCAACCTTCAGAGGTGTGCTATTGATAACTCCGGCCTGCCATATTTGCATTCCAAAGCACCAAAAACTCGGAGGTCTCTCCGAGAGTCCATTTACTTCAGTCTGATCTTCTCCCAACCACGCTTACGTGCCACTAACAATGGCCTTATTTTAAGTTCCCGGATAGCAATTTGTATTCAGGACAAAACCCTTCCCTTCACTTCATATAGCTACTGTAGATCTCCCCCACCTCTTTCCCCTCTAGACTGCTGGAGAATGACTGCACGCTGTGCACGACTGTTTGGGCCTCTGGAATCAGAAAAGAATATAATTTTTTTCCTTTGTTCGCTCAAGCCAGCAGTGATAGAATACATTGCCCAGGTAGGAGAGCATGTATATGGTTTCATGTGAGGAATTTAGCTCCTGATCCAGTGCAAAATGAGGTAAACACCTCAATACTGGCCTTAAACTCAAATTATACTCAATTGAGCCTGTCAAGAGAAACAAATCCATGAACCAAACATCTTTGCTTATTAATGAATACAAAATGTTATAAGTAAAACCTTAAAGGGCCTCTATCCCAGGTGTTTTTCGCAATGTAAAAATAGTCTCTGGTATCCCCATAATGTGTCTGTAAAGTTTCAGCTGAAAATACATCACAGGTCTTTTATTATACTGTTCTCTATGTGTCCATTTTTGCCTGTGAGGAAAAACGTGCTGTTTTGGGGTGCGTCACTTTAAATGCAAATGAGCTGCTGGTCTCCGCCCCCTTTCCAGCAGGAAGCGCCGGACTGAGAGCCTGAGCTTCAGTAACAACAAAGCTGAAGAGAATGGTCACATAAAGCGAATGAGAAACACTTTCTCATTTTAATAAACCAAACACATTGCTTTAATAAGTTAAAGTCCACAGGACAAACGCGTTATCTGTCTTTACAACGAGTACATTGACTTTATCAGTGACGTTCACAGGATAAACGCGTCATATAAAAACTGAAAACACGAACTCTGTCAGTGAAAGCACGCGCGCGAGGTCTGCCCGCGAATGCAGTCAAAGCACGCCCGCGAAGTGTGCCCGCATCCCCGCGAATGCACACGCGAGGTCTGCCCACGAATGCAGTCAATGCACACGCGTGATCTCTATCAGCGCGATCTCTCACACATTCTTGTAGCTCACTGCTAGTCCAGTATGAAAACAATGGCGGACAGTGTACAGCTGGATGAGGGCAGAGACAGCAGCAGTCCATCAGCAGTCATGGGCAGGGCTTAATGAGTGTGACGTCACATCGTCACAATCGTCTCGTTCAAGTGGACTGATGAGGTTTATTGGATTATAGAAAAGTGAATGGGTGGACCTTTTACATTCTAGGGTTGTTCTGTGCACACACTCCTGACACACAGTTATGTTTAAACACATTTAAAAGTGCATTTTTTAGGATAGGGGCCCTTTAAGGGATAGTTTACCTGCACAACACAAAATAACATATTTTAAAGCGGCATTCCCAAAACATCTTTTACATCAGACAGGTTGTAAACGACAGGAAGGTAAATATAAATAATGACAGAATTATTTTTTTATTATAAACTCTCTCTAATGCTCTAAAGGCATGTGCACATAGTTCTGATATTTGTGTCATGTGACATTTCATCAAGAAAAGTCAATGTATGTCCAAAATTGCTAAAACCAATGGTTGGTCATTTTGCTTTTGACCTACGCTGGCCAGATGTAGTCAGTGATGATACAGGCTATAATAATTCATATGATTTAATGATAAGACTTAATAAGATTTATTTTTACACATTTGCCCAAATGCGATTAATCGCTACCAGAATAAAAGTTTGTGTTTGTAATAATGTTGTGAATATTTTCTTTAAATATATACATGTTATGTATTTATAAATACAAAATGAATATCCAGTGCACAGACATATATTATTAAACACAAACTTTTATTCTGGATGCCAGACAAAGTATTTTCCCAAATGAGGCTGTTTGATGAATAGGACTGAACTGGCCTCTTAAAAATAATCAATGTCATCCCTGATTAATGTATTACTCAATTCTATATTAACAGGCCGCTGACCTTTAACCTGTAAGCCCCCCCCCCCCCCCCTGCACACACAGCACCTCTATCACAGACAGAGAGTGTTTTCCTGCAGAGCTGAATCAAAATGAAGCACATACTCATAATCCTCCGAGGATTACAGAGGTAATCTATAATAAGGCTTATAAAACCAGGGTAGAATTTACAATTATTGGATGTGTTCCAGGAAATGAGATGGCTTTAAAACTAATTGTTAAGGCTTCCTGTAGTTAAAATACATTAGTCAGTGGACTAAATGTACCATAAATTCTTGGCAAACTTTTCTTTAACTTTGTCTTAATCACTAAAAATTATGAGGGACACTGAAGTTTGACTTTGTGGAAAATGTATTCAAAAGTAATAATTTTAGCCATCATAAGCATTATTATTAACCAAACTGCACACCCCATCCTGCTAACTTTGTGTATCATCTCGCAGGAAATATGCCGCTCGCTCATTGATTGAACAAACCTCCAATCACAAGTACAATGGGAACCTTCAGACACATTTCAATATGCTTTCATGCTTTCAAAAGATGCAAAACAGCATGAAAATAGTCCTCTAAATAAATAATTATATGCAGCCTACATTTATATACCGAAAT
Source organism: Oreonectes daqikongensis (assembly GCA_026939265.1). Classification (NCBI taxonomy): domain Eukaryota; kingdom Metazoa; phylum Chordata; class Actinopteri; order Cypriniformes; family Nemacheilidae; genus Oreonectes; species Oreonectes daqikongensis. Next base: position 249,440 of record JAOTQM010000001.1, read on the forward strand.
GATCCTGCATCCAGCTGGCATTAAGTGTAGCAAGTTATCAAGGCAATAAACACTTCTTAAAAAAGTCACCTTCCTGAGACTTGCTCAAACAAAACTCAAATACCTTTCTGCAAATTTAGATCTTATTGTAAGACTATATTCTTCCAGAATGTCCTAGTAATTTGGCTTTGGAACAACATATGAGACGGCAACACTGTAAAAGTCTTTCCCTTCTGTTCCACCAAATGAAAACTGTGTCGACAGTATGCACAATATAAGTGGTGGTGTCAATGATGGGATGTCTCCATCACAATTCCCTTCAGCAGAAAGTGTGTTTTCTTCAGCTCCTGAACATGTCACAAACACAGGGACACGTGAATCCAGGCATGTTAGAAGTGCCTGGACCGGTCAGGCCTTTAGCAATCATGTCTGGAGCTCACTTGCTGTCCACCCCTTCCATCAGTCTTCTGCCCGATGTGACAAAACGACAGATGGGTCAAGCAATGTTTCCCTATGTGTTTGTTAAATAACAATGGCTTTTAATTTGAATTTCCTGCTGTTCAAAAGCAGCAAGACCTAAAACTGCTGCAGGTTTTGTTGTACTTGTTTGAAAATGTACAATTTATGTGAAAATGTTTTGTGCAAACAAACATGAATATTCCCTGTTGTGTATTTTGCCAGGTTAACCACTTAGCATTCCAAAGATCTCATTTTCATTATGTTTTTTGTTTTTTTACCTCAGGCGGTACGTTAGAATTCTTAAAAAAAACATCACTCTTGGTTAACTGAATTTTATTGTTTGCATTTTGGTACTTGAACTTCCATAATAATTATTAATACAGATTTTCTATTTAACCTCCAAATGTAATGTAATGACTTATATCAGCCGATACTTAATTTGAGAAATGAAATCCAATCTGTTAAAAATGAAAGCTGTTATAATTCACTACTATGTTATTAAGAAATTATATTAACAGAACATAATAGAGTAAAATTCAGATAAATAGGTTATAAAATAAATTTTCATTAAAGAAAAAGTTCTTCCTTTAGTGTCCATTTGCGTGTCATTTTAACAGATCTGCGATTAATAACTTCACTATCCTGAGCATTTCTCAGTACGACATCAACAAACTAACTCTGCCGACGATTGCGCAAACAAAACAAAAACACATTCTTTCCAAAACAAGGTTCTCTCCTCGAGACAGCCGCAGCGTTACGTAAACATCTCCTATTGTCGAACGCCGGCCCTGACAACCAGATTAAACGCACAAAATTCTTTCTTGAGATGAAACGTATCGCTTATTCAGAACACCTGTCAAGCGCGTCCACCGTGGAATGCGAGGCACCTCGGAGAGCTTATATTAGGGAAAAGAGCATTCTTTCATATCCACCTCCCGTCTTAAGCTTTATCTACAGATGGACACAGCTGAGAAGCATCACACAAAATGTAATCTCCCTCTTTCTCCAGAGATGTTTGAGCAGGCCAATTGACTGGATAACCCGAAGGAGGTGGTAGTCGCGCAATACGCGGCTCGTACACCAGAGGCTAAAAGTGCTTAGCGTTATATAGTCCGTCAGGAAGGTTGATTTAAAGCTTTCTCACTCGCTAAAATCAAAATGTCAAGAGGCGCAGGTCCCACCCCATTAGACGCAGAACCTGTTCGTCATCGCCACATAAAGAAATAGGGACGTTTTACAATCAGATGTAAATGGACAGTAAAGCAGAAAGCTCAGACAGCTAGCGGACGAGACAGCTGTGGGCTGTTAAATCTTCCATCTGCCCAGTCGAAATATGCATTTATGCATCCTGAGACCGAAAGAAAAGGGGGGAAAAAATGCCTCCTCTCAATTTCCAGCCTAGTTCTTTCAGCCAGCGCTATGAAGTTGTTTACACTGAATTGCATCATCAATAGTTCATACTCTTTGGGGGTTATAAGCTATAAATTGGACCTGTAAGTACAACCTCATTAAAAGAGACAAATATTGCAATTCTGTTTGCTGTTAATGTGATTATTTAGTGCTTAAAAAAGGTTCAATTAAAAGTAGTCGGAGAAGTGGCCACGCTCTTTAAAATAAAGGCACTTCTCAATGCCGAGAGAAGATGTCTTTTAGAACCTTTACCATCCAAAGAACTTTCTATTTCACAAAAGGTTCTTTATAGTACAAAAAGGTTCTTTAGATTATTAAGTAAAAGGGAAACTAAAAATAGTTCTACTTTGCCATCACTCTGAAGACACTTTTGTACCTTCTTTAAAAATGCACATTGCGTGATGATGGTCTGGTGTTCGTGATGGTATGGTGTTCACATTCTTGTTGACAGTTAGTATAGACAACACAAATTTAAATCAAACTCATTCATATCAAAGTTTTGCACAGTCACAGAGCTTTGAATAAATAGCATTCAGCCAAATTGCTGCAAGCTTTGGCATAAAATGTAGATTTTAAAAAAGATACAAATCCTCAAACATTGTCATAGTTTTGTTTCTTGCATACATTTATATTTACATTTATGCATTTGGCAGACGCTTTTATCCAAAGCGACTTACATTACATTGTACTATACATTTGTACATTTTGTATAGTAAGCAAGTGGGGGTTAGGTGCCTTGCTCAAGGGCACCTCAGCCGTTACCCGCCAGCCCTGAGAATCGAACCAGCAACCTTCTGGTCATGAGTCCAACTCTCTAACCACTGGCCCACGACTGTCCGTGCATAGCAATATTTAAATAAAATATCTTCTGCAGGTAATTCACCAAACATTTCAAATTCTAAATTTCAATGTTTTGAAAACAAAACACAAAAGCTCAGTGTGGAAAATCTTCGCACACAAACGCACATTCCATCTGGGAGAAAATAAATCATCTCCATTTGTCAAGATAAATGAGAAGTTTATAGATGTGGAGGTTTGTAGATATTGAAGACCCCCTGAAAAAAAGCCCCCTGTCGAGTGAGATGTTTCTAGGGAATCAATATGAATGAGTTTACTAAAATACAATAAAATCCAGATTGTAAAGCAACGGAAAGTTGTTTTGACACACATTCCTGCTGGAGATAAGACTTTTCTTGTTTCATGGATGGCTGGCATTGAAGCAGAATAGCGTGTAAGATGTATAAATCATATCTTTGGCATGCCTGTTGTTGGCACACTGGTGAATCCATTGTATGTGCTTCTCCCATGGCAATGCAGCGATAATTCAAGATGGCCATGTCACACACCCCCATGATTCAGAGGTGAGCTATCAAAAGCTAAAACAAAACTAAGACAAACAGAGCATAAAGGTGTTTGACAGTGAATGTTTGTGTCAGAGGAACAATCTGCTCTCACCAAATCTGACTCAATCCATGACAATGGGCCTAAGAGATGTAGGATAAATATCAATTAAATACAGCATGTCAAAGTTGTGCAAATTTAAGTCTAAAGGCCTGTACACACCAGGACAATAATCGGACACGCTTTTTGCCAGCGTTTTTCTCCAGCGTTTTTCCGAGACGTCCAAGCGTTTTTCACTGGTGATGCTTAATGAAAAACAGAAGGTGGCACTGCACAGTTTATGCTTCGGACACTCGCTTTTCACTTAGAAGAAGAAGAGAGCCAATATTTATGCGCTTGTCAAACCATTCAGTAAATTTTTGTTAACTGGCAAACAAAATATGGATTTATTAAGCTCCAGCAGCTACACATTGAGTTTGCCTGGATGCATCTTCTTCGACGTGTGCTTGCAAGACCTTTTTGTGCTTGAGCGCCACAAAGTTGTGTTTTCTGTAACTTCAGCAGCACCAGGCACGTGATCAAATGTGACAATCTCATTTGTCAGGCAGTTTTAAACGAGGCGCGTCAAACCACAAAAAACGAAACCGAGGCGTTTATAAAAAAAAAGACGCTTTTACGCCTGCCGTTTTCGCGTCGGTGTGCACGCTCACATTGGCGGCCCTTGTTTAGTCGTGAGGCGTTAAACGCTGGTGAAAAATGCTGGCGATTATTGTCTCGGTGTGGACAGGCCTTAAGTCTCAAAGTTTGAGTCTCAATTGCAATGTTAATATCCATATAAACTAGATTCTTTATCTTGTGATCAACTTGTTTCTGAAATATTTTTGTGGCTCAAAATCCTTATAAATTCTGATTAAAAATAAACTTAATTTCTTTTTTGTTGAAACAGGGAAAATATTGCCTAATTTAAACCTTTTTCTAGATCATATTAAACCAAAATCAATAGTAAAAATATGAATCTATATTTAGTATAATAAAATTATGCCTATTTGTGATCATATTCATAAATTAAATGTTAAATTAAAAGTAAAATGTTTTTTTTACCCCTAAGAGTGAAAACAAAACCACTAAGCAAAAGAGCATAATAGTCCCACATCTAGCCTTTATGAAATATATAATTTATTTTTATTAATTCTTCTCTTTTAGTAATGGGATGTACAGTAATGTGACCTGGGCATTTTAACTGAGAATCCTCCACGAGCTCTGCATGTCAGCATGTGGGCTTTTAATCCCATTAAACCTATTAAGAAAAAGAAAAATACCTTTGTGTCACTGGATCAAGAGAGATTTAATCTACTTTCACTTTTCCATCAGCACGTTCTGCCTCTATAAAAATGGCAATGCTTCAAGCAGTTCCTCCATAAGGCACATATTCTCAAAACAAAGATCCCCATCTACACAGTGATGACAGATCATTTACTGTCTCTCTCTCTCAGCCGTGCCTGAACAACATCACTCAATTTACATTCAACAGCTGCTTTAGTCCTGTTGCACATTTACAACGTGTATGTGAAAAGACACATATATACTATGCTTTGAACAAAGTAATTACATCTATTACTGCAATTCAACATGTGTAAACATCCTGGGGCCAAATATAGACAATAGTTTAATTGTAGCTCACATAACTATGCTAATGAAAAGATGCACAAAATGGCAGCACAAAAAAAAAGACTTAAACATGAAAATCAGTTTCTTAGTATTTGGTCTGTTCTTCTTTATCCTTAATGACCGCATGCACTCGAGCTGCTATGAACCCTTGATCCATGTTATCCCAGCATGATCGCAGATGTGATCTTATGTGCCTCAATGGAAGCAAGAAAATCTTGTCAGTTCACATGGTTTATCTCATGTTAACTGTTCTGGATTTTCTTCTTTTTTCTTGTGTTTCTTTGTTCATTTCCGAGTTTAAATTAAAAAGAGCTGATTTGTATTTTTTGAGACCGCAGTCATTTATACTCGACCCTATAAACCAGTTTAACTTGTAATAGAAAAATCTGGTGAAACAAACATTTCAATAGAGATCTGTAAACAAGACAGAGACTTTTCCCAAGACTTTTCTCTTTATACGTTATGATTTCAGAGGCACCAAAAATATGAAGAGGAACAAAGGAAAACTCGAATTACATTAGATTTTAAAGCGTTTGTTGAAGGTTTTCTGTGCGATTATCCAACATTAGACGAGCGATGCAGAGGAAGAAAGCAGATTGCTCTGGTTTATGCTAAATGACTTGTGAATGGATGGAATATTTTTTAGGGTAATCATTTCACATTCATTCCTCTATTGATGGACTGGCGAATGATCATTCATTGATCTAAGAGCCTTCACATGAAAAACACTAAATACAATGACAAAAACAAAAAGATGTTTATAATTCATAATAATATTATATTTATAATTCTGCGCACAATGCACAAATCTATCAGAAAATCTGCTGCATATCAGCATTTTTTACTTTTAGCTGCACATAACTTTTAGCTCGTTAATTTTACGATAAAACAAACAAGCAAAAAAGAAGAATAACAATTAACAAAGTAAAAAACTGTTTTGCTGCTTGTGTATAATTAATGTTTGGCACTCAAGTGTGTGATTAAATCCATTTTGTTTAGAAAAGCAACAAAACTGTGAGAAAGAAAAATAATGATTGTCATTGTGCAAAGATGACTAGATGTGTAGTTTTGCTGGGGTGTGGAAGGCAACTACACATGTAATTATGATCGAACATGCTAATCAAACCCAAATAGTCAGTGGGGAAGAAAGCTCAAGAAGATTGTCAAATATTGATTTCACTTGGTCGTCATCATTCTGGCGACCAGCCATAACCACACGCTTCATGTTCTCAGGTGCGCGGATAATCACGCTGCCTGCATTTCAAATGCTTTCAACCGGCATCACATCGCTCATCCTAAACGTGATTTCACCGCTCCTGCCCGCAGGACAAGTGTGGGACTGCAAAATAACATGCAGAATCAAAGCAGAACTAATTGAATTCGTAAACTAAAGCAAACACGCCAACACATGTGAGGAAAGTGTTCCACTTTTGCTATAAACACGTTACGTATTAAATCTTTCAATATTTCAGGTGTGTCAATTTGTGAGCAGTCCATATTCAGAAACAATGCAAATAAAAAAACCATTGGTCTCTTACCTTCTGAACATTGAAAAAAGATCACAGTTAACAAAAGTCCATGCACAAAGGGACATTTCCACAGTGAAGAAGCCATCGCGGTTAATGGCGGTCTCCACACGCCGGACGAGAGTTTAGACTTTAAAGGGGAATGGAAATGTATTTAGGACACAATGTCAGCGATCTGATGTTCTCAGAGCTTCATCAATCATCTTCCATCTGAAAAGACACATGAAAAGACATTTTGTTAGCAATGTGAATAACAGATATTACCAACAAAAAAACTTTTATTTTTTTCAAATATGTAAATGTTTCAACTTTAAAGGCATAAAATTTGTCATCATTTGTTCACCCTCATGTCTTCAAATGTATATGTGTGTATGTGTGTTATGTGAAACACAAAAGAAGAAATTTTGAAAAATGTGTCAGTGGTTTTCTGTCCAACGGGTCCATGCAATGTAAGTCAATGAGGTTCAGTGTTGTTCGGTTACCAACATTTTTCAAAATGGGTTTGGATGATTTTTGGGTTACTCTATCCCTTTAATGTGCCCTGGAAATATTTATTGGCCAAACTTTCAGTAGTACATTTTATTGGCATTTTAAATAACTATGCCAGTAGTAGGTACCCTGACACAACTCTCAGTTTTTGAGCCCTTTCCAACAAAAGTTTGACACTGATCTGCATGTATCAAAGAATGAGATATAACTTGTCTACCTACACAAAAATGCAAACCAGAATGAATCACAGTGGAATATGGAATCCATGTCATGTTTTACTTCAAGCATACCAAATAAAAGCAGCAGTCTCAAATCAATCAAATTCTGTTTCAAAACTCCCACTTGGGTATAAGAACATACAAGAGAGTATAAATCAATTTGAATTAAAGGTAGATTTAACATTTTCTGTGGAAAATGTAAGTGGTGCTTGTCTGTGCCAAACTCACTGCCACAGTGCTGGAATATTATACGTGGTTGTCATGTCATTGCAATGTGGTTGCTAAGGTGGGAAAGCCGGCTCGAGTCAAAAGAGTCCACCCTCATGTGTCTTTGGTATTCTGGTATCTAGATATGACAAGTTGCTTTTAAACTCCAGTTTTATGAATGCATTCCAACCAGAGAGAGATGAGAAAATCTAGGTTTCAGTGATCCACATTAAAAGCTTACTTTAAAAACATCTTAAAGCATTGTTTTCAAAGCGTGCTGTATAATTTGGTGCAGCTAAAAGGGTTTTGCGGCCGAGTCTCGCTTAGCCGAAACATTTTGCCAAAGCTGAAGCTCGGAAGCTGGTTTCCACAAACCTTAATGTGTCACATTAACACCGTTCAAGTCTGTTTTGAGGATACTCAACGTATTTCAAGAGAAGCCAAAATCTATCTTTGGACCTCAGAGTGGAATTCAGATGCCTAGGCTTGTGCTTGTAATTGCACTGTTTATATAGATTACAGGCACATCGCTCATTTCTCCACGTCTCTCACTTCCCCTCGACCCACCCTGTGCTAGATAATAATTACTTTGGCAACTGGTTTAGTAGGTAAACTATTAAAAACACCTCTCCTTTGTGTCTGTATGTTTGTGTGTGTTTGATTTTGTTTCCCCGTTATCTCATGGGGGGGGGATGAACACATTCAGACTGCTTTGTCTGCTTTGGAAAAGGTTACTATTCGAGGCCCTGGGGAGCCCGAGCTCATTATAACACAATGTCAAACGCTGAAGACGGATGACATGTCAGCCTCACTTTGCCCATGAATTCATACCCACAGACACATACGCACGCAAACATCCACCCACAAACTAAATAATACTTTCATCTTCGAGAAAAAAAACTCCCTGCCCCTCCTCCTCCATCCCCCACAATGCATCGGCTCAGCATGTACATCACAGGTAGTTTGTGATTTTGACTCATCCGCAATGCCTGCGGAATTTCGCACTTTGAAGTGTGCTTCACCAAAGCCTCTGCGCGGTTCCTCATCATCAAGCAGCGTGATTATTTTATAATGAACCTAAATATGAACATTACGCCGTTCTCAGAGCTCCAGTAACGTTGATGAAAAGATGAGAAGTTTGAACAAAACGCAGCATACAGCAGACAGAATTGAATTAAGTTTCATTACAAATCCAGCTGCAGGAAATGTACTTTCTCTTCGCAGGCATTTCAATTCAGACGCTGGTGTAGAATGAGAACGTTGCGCAACGTTCAAACCGGCAGGCAGGAGAAATGTTGTTTTAAGGAGCATGTCTGAAGTCCAAGCACATTTATCTTTAAATAATTAGCAGGGGCGCGCTTGACACCCGACGAAAACGCGACTAACTGAAACGTTCCCGGAGGGTTTAGGCTGAATGGTTTTCACTTCACGCTAATACGCATGATTAAGCTTATCATAGAAATGCAATCTGCCTTATCACTGACTGCGCATTCAGGTGGGAAAATCATCCAGGGCATTGCACGATGAGATCAGGATGCCAAATATCCCGCAGCCGTGCAGATCCCCAAACAGGGTGTCTTGAGTGTGGCTGAGGGTGGCGTTGAGCTGTACTTCGGTAATCGGCGATCATGGATATAACTGGCCGGAAAATCTCACACCCTGCTGAGTTTGCCGAGATGCTGATCCTGGCAGACGGGAGGTGTGGAGGAACGGGTTGCGGGAGCCGAAAAGTGAGGGACTGCACCTTCTGCCCGACATGGTTTATTTCTCTTCATTAGAAGTCTCACCCTGCTGAGGTACATGCTCGCTTTATGTCTGGAGGCTTAATCACAGGAGCCGACCATTATCATGCGCCTAAACACCATTTTGTTGGGCAGATTTTCGGACTGGATTTGTTCTGACTTGAAATAAAAGGATTAAGTGATTAGCATTAGAGAGCTGTGTGCCGTTTTTGACAGATGCGTCATATTTTTGCAAGGGCAGAGATCAGGAATGCGAGAGTTTTTGCTTTTGCATGAATGAAATGACTGAATAAAGTGAAGTGCAACAAACCCTATATACAAACTCTATATTAACCTTTTACTTCCAACTGATGACATCCAGGGGACCCAAAACGTTTTTGTTCGTTCAAACCATTCCATTGTCTTAATAAAGTCACTACACCATGATAATCCTTCACTTCTAGGATTCTAAAATATGATCCGCCATGAATAGGAGCCATTTATTTGCCACATTTTCTCATTGTTTGTCAAGAGAAATAAGCTTTATATCCCACAACAAATCTCCTCTAGTCATTTAGACAAGATGACAGATGTCATCATTATAGCAAAAGGGTACAAATGAGTGTGCACTAGAAATTTCCCATGTTATCAGAGTGGAAAGAGGGCAATTAAATTATAATGAAAATGAACGGGTGGGAAAAAACGTCAGCCAAAAAGGAAGGCTTAATGTTAAATATGGGTCTGTTTGTGAATGTGAGATTCATCACAGCGCTCCCGGCTTCCTTTCGGAGGCCGTGGAGGCGACTGCTGGAAGAATAGCCAAGAAGGAGTTTCTAAGAAAGAGAGGAATTGAATGAATGGGCCAGAAAAGAATAGAAGAGAAAAAGAAAAGGGCGGGCGGGTCACACGGGAAGATTGACAGCTAGTGAGTGTCGCTTGACCTCTCAGGGTTCACCTCCAAGTATTCTTGACAGGCTTAAAAAAGAAAAACATAAAAGAGCTGGAATGTTAATTTATTTTCAATAGTCAGGGCCAAGACGGGAGAAAATAAGGAATGTGTACATACATGCATAGCAATTGAGGTGGACACAAATTAAATGTAAAGCTGCATGCGAGGGTAAGCTCAAACACAGATAAATGAAGACGTGATGCTGCCGTAACCATTTTTACAGGCATTTTGGAGACCGCTTACAGCTGTGAATGTAGATTGTAAAATTTGCTAAATTAACCCAACTGGAACAAGATCAATGTGACAATTTCGCAATCACAATATTTAACCTTCCGAATACTGATTTAGTTACAACACAAGTTACAAACACAAACAACCAGGTAGGCTATTTAATACAACCTGGTAGGCTATTTAATACAAGTGTTTATTAAAACGAGAATATGTTTTCTGTTAAAATCATATGTAATTATGTAGCAGTCAAATGCACATGCAGAGGTGTAAGAGCGGGTGTAAAGGAGATCTCTTTGGACACTCTCGACATTCTCAGAGGAGGCGTCTCCGAGACATTGCACTTTGTCATGACAATCCCTGACAAGTCTAAGGCAAGCTAGGTCTCCCCCTCAAGGATTCAATGTCATTTTCTCAACTCCAGCAATGTCTCAAACTTGTCACAAACCACAGCGAAAGTGAGACAGGCACTGGATGCCCATGTCAGGTGGGGGTGTCAACACCAGGCATATTCGCTGAAAGCACCAAAATGCAGGTAAAGGTGCAGAAATGGTGTCACAAACCTCTGGTGTCAATCAGCAAACCAATGATCTCACCTCTGATTTTCCTGCACGCAACATTTCACGTCAGCGTTCTATCCACGCAGACTGATTCAATGGAAGAAAGACTTACTAGGAGCCAATTTCAGCACGGGCTAAGCCACAGGCTTAATTTTTATTCTCTTCTCCGTTTCATTGTTGTTATAAACATTGGGTTGCCTGACATCTACAGCTGTGAAAATCTCCAGCATATCCAGAGTGATTTGTTCGGGTTAGCAGATCTTACAGAGAAGTCATAATAAGGCGTGTAAATGCGTTACGACTGATAATCTATGTGTTAAACTGAAATGACTCAAACATCACATTCATTAACCAAAAAAAAAAACACAGTCTTTTGTGTGCGATACTGTAATTCTTTTCAGATTCAGGGCTCTGACACCTTTCATAAAGAAACTAAAGGAGCTGAAGAATTTTCTTTCTTTTTTTATCCTGCACTGAACCGCATGGTGCCCGCAGCGACCCATTCCTCCGCATACTTCAGTTGTTCCTTCACAATTCACCATATACAAGAGAAAATGTAGTTGGCTTGACAACCACACATTTACTATGAACAGAATAGGCTGTAATGTGTCCTATCAGTCAACTGGTGGGTGAATAAAGAATACCCACAAATCAACAGTTAAACACCCCGCAGGCCCAAACTACCATCTTCATTCTGTTTTTCTTCACACAATTACACGGTGCCATTCACGGCTACACCTGAGCACTTGCCATGGAACTGGGACAACAAGAGAAAGCCATCGCCTTTGAGAACATAATCCCAAGGATTTTTATGGCCATTGTTGAAAATAATCCAACAAATTAAGTGTAGCCTGAAACAGAAACCTAACCTGAAAATCTTTAAATTTTTTCAGGACCCCTTTGGTGTATAAAGATGGAGCCAGTGGTCTATAACATACATACAATATATTATTATATTTATATATATTATCTATATGCATTATGATCCTCAAATAGCAAATGCATTAAAATAACAATTAATAATGTGTAGAGTCATATACTTGTATGGTACATTTTAATATTAGAATAAACTGTTTAGTCTGCACTTTTCATTGCTTCTTTAGTTTTGGTTGAAGTTTAATGTTGTATAATTGCTTAATGCAAGTTCAGGTGCACAGTTGTGTGATTTTGCAATAAAAGGGCAAGTTTTAGCACATCTTTTACCATTGGAACATCCTAATGAAGCCATAATTAAGTGTGTAATTAATGTTTTGATGCTGTCACAGAGTATGAGGGCAAACAAAGTTTTATTGCACAAGCCTGTTGCCTCATAAAAGTGAAAGTGACCTGTTTGTCAGACATGATGACCCATACCCAAAATGTTACCTCTGCATTTAACCCAACCAGTGAATAGTGAACACACATACACCGGGAGCAGTGGGCAGCTAACACTGCAGCGCCCGGGGAGCAAACGGGGGTAAGGTGCCTTGCTCAAGGGCACGTCAGTTGTTACCTGCCGGTATTGGGAATCGAACCGGCAACCTTCCGGTTACGAGTCCGACTCTCTAACCATTATAACCAGTTGTATTCTCTGGAAAATTTCACAGCTTTTCTTCACAGTAGACCAAATGTCTAAAATGTGCAAACTAAGTGTAAAGTCAGCATTTTAATAATAATTGTTTTTAAGCAGTTTTTTCACTCCTTGTCTTCCGTTGGCCAGTAAACAGGATTTTCATTGTAAATGTGACATTGTAGTGGATCATTCGGACTTGACTTGACATGTTAGTAATGATTTCAATGGAAAGGTACAAAAGACACGAGAATCTACGCTAACAATCACTGCCACATATTTAATAGCTTTTCAATAAAGATGAATATATCTAATCACCATCTTAGTATGAAAAGAAACATCTGCACGAGTAAACAAGCAAGCATTAATGTGCTACACATTAATAATCAATGACACTTCTTTAACGATACTGTCGTACATTCGCTCTTTATTCATGTTGTCAATGCTCAGTTTGAAAATGAACCAAATTCATGTGGAATGTGCAGTCACTGCAGCTGCGCTGGCTTTGATATCTATCAAAAAATGAAATTCAAACAGAAAAGAAACAACTTTAGTAATAAATCGAGGCAGGAGGACGGACTCCTCTGGCTTTGATATAGAATCACAATACGCATAGATTAAAATGGTAAGACGCCCCCCCTCCAGTCGCCTTTAAATTCTTCATGTTTTCTTTCTGCCACCAGTCTCGTGTTAATCTTCTGACTGGCCGCTGGCTGGCGAGACGCTCCCATTTCATTTTCTGCCTCCAATCCACCATACCAGCTTTTCTCCCACTCTACTCTTCCCCGGAACATATTTCCTCCTCGTGTTTGTGTAGTGTCCCTTAGTTACCATACAGAAGACAAACCGACACAGTGAGTTAAAAGCTTGCCCGGTCCCACTCAAAGAAAACAAACCTTTCAATAATTTACCGTCATTGGAAGGATTATCTAACAGACCGCCTCGATTTTTAGCATGGCCTGTGACAGCTCGAGACACACAGAAGAGTATTGTTGCAGATCTCAGCCCCTGGATGGGGTTTTAAAAAACGTAATCAATCCAAAAAAGATCTGCAAATCCTTCTTTACATGGATTAAAGGGACATAAAACTAAATTAGAATGGATGTGTTCGCATTCACTGTTTATCTCATAAGAAACTAGCGAGCGGTTACATCGGTGGCTGGAAGAAAAATCTACGAGGCCATTATCAATTTAATTCAATTCCAAAGTAATTCAAATGTCTGACTTTAAACAGAAAACTCGGATCTGTAAGAGTCTGCCTGTGGTGCCACTTGTATGTGCATCTAATGAATAGGAGAATGACATGTCTCAAGGAGTCTGTTGTGTTGGTAATGTGGTAAAATGGGGTTAAAAATGCATAAAGGCATGTTAATTGAATAAACTGAATGCAACAAAACTAAAGATGGTTAGCAGGTGGGTGTAATGAGTTAACCAATCTTACAAGATCTTGGAAGGTTTTTTTTTTAGGATTCCATTGTAATTTAATTAACAGAATGTGAAAATGTAGTAACAGCTAGCAATAGTGAACACATTTGCAGTTAACACAAGACCACTTGAGTTCACTTGCTATGTCACTATGTGATTACACTTGTACCTGATAATATCATGCAATTCAAGCAGGTAATTACTTTGATCGCAAACACTGATACACCAAACCCCAAAAACACTCTCTGATTATAAAAACCACAATCATTGCATTCCGTCTACATACCATTATATCCTTTACGATCACGTGTGATCACAGCACATTTTGCGTAATTGCGCAGAAGTGCAGAGCAACATAAAATTCGATTTCCCGTTTTCATGACTTTCGCCATTAGCCAAATAATCGCGGGCTGCCTTGAGCACTTTTAGAAGCTCGTGATTTCTATAATTAAACCCAAAGCAGCCACGAGCAATCACGCTAGCTCTCGCCCAGCCGATCAACACAGACACATGTACAGCGAGACGGTCATGCCTCCCTCTTCACAGGTCGGTTTCAAATGGAACAAATCAGAGCCAATCAAGAGGGAGGACAGAAATTATGAGCTCTTATTTCACTGGCACTATATGCCACAGCACATGCTTTCTTGTAATATTTCCTTTACATTTGTATAAAAAAAAACTTAAAATAAAGGGCGCTGATGATTTCCACATAAAATGAGGACAGTGTTGAAAATAATAAGCCTGCAGCAAAACACTAAAGAATTAAATACTTCATAGGCCACAACAAAAACACAAACATAGCCTCAGAAGAACAAAGTGATTACAAAGTGGAAATGTTTGTGTTTGAAGAACAAACACTTGAAATATCTCATATATATTTTATTATAATAAACCTGTAATATGTGCTTTAAAACATCAAGATTTGGTGCTAATGTGGGATCATCATGTTTTGATTTCCTTTATCACAGTCACAAAAAAATACCAAACGTGAAGTTCTCCAAAGATATATCTATATATATATCTGTCATACAATTTTCTAATCCCATCCTGTCTATCGCTATGGGCAAAGTAGCAAAAAGGTCTACAACTCATCTTAAACTAATCCAAAAAGCTGAGAAATGCACACGCGCAGTTCACATCTTAGAGCCCTAATGAATGTCAAATGGGTTCATCGAGGTCCTTCTCAAAGCCAATAGAATCTAGAAGATGATTCATAAGCGTTTGGCTCGAGCACTTCGGGACATCAGCATGAAATAATGCGGCGCACATTAACGCATCAACCTGATTCCACACGTGCTCCCTTCCACTTCAAGGAAACGTGGCATAATCAGCGCAGACAACCGACTCGAGTGGCGCATTAACCGACACGCACACGACAGACGCACAACATTCCCCGCCAATCTGCCTGCATGCTCTCGCCCGAAAACGAATATAATACATTTAAAATTCCCACAGAAGGATAAAAATATATTACGGCTGTGGGCTCTGAAAAGCCTGTGGTCTCTATCTATGCTAATGTAGCCATTTGTTGTGGCGCAGGAGCCCAGGGGCCAGTAGAGACGTCTCACAGGTCAATGCTAATCCCCTGATAGATGGAGCTACAAGACCTTTAACCATTCATCAACCTCCAATTCACAGCTCCAACAGGGTGTGCAGCACCAACACGAAGCGCTTGATACACAACCAGAAAGGTCTAGCAGCTATCCATCATTCAAAGCTGGCAGCTCCAGCAGAGTTTGTTTAAAAGAGCGTTTTTCTCCTGGAAAAAGCCGTAGGGATAACTAATCATCAAACGTGCCCCCATTCACCGTCACAGCGGTCAAATAGTGGATGCGCGCTACCGGTCCTAACATCCACAAGTGCGCAATGTTCTTCACTCTTAGTTCCTACAATATACAGAGAGAAAGAGAGAATCAAAGGTGTGGTGAAAATCTCTTGCTAGTCCATCTCCAATTTTTATGCACGTGAACTCATTTGTATTCATAGGTAGTCCTACATGAAGTGCGGTTCTAGCACACATACAGGGAATGAGTTTCATTTAACATTTATGGTGTTTCACTTACATTTCAAATTTATTGAACTTTGCTGATAATTACATTCAGCAGTAGAAAAAATGCAAATGACTATCTAAAAGACCAAAAGATTTGATCTCATTTAGAAATAATTTTCGCTATTAAGGCAGTCTTTCTCCGACACTTTTTTCATTTACTAATAAATAAGAGATTGGGTATAGTATTGTGTTCGATTATACAACTCAATTGCTGGTATGCTTGAAAAACGTCTAACAATTCAAGTGCCAGCAGATCATGGGCAGGTTCATTAAAATGGGTAGAAATAGAAAGATGTTACATGAAAGGCTTTAGGTTAGTAGCACATCTACCACAATTACACCAATAAATAATCTTTTTTCCACATTAAAGGGATGTTTTCCACAGAAAACAAAAATGTAATTTCAAACTCGTATGACTTTCTTTCTTCTGCAAAATACAAAAGAAGACATTTTGAAAAAAGTTGATACACAAACAGCATTGAACACCTTGTATGGACACAAAACCACTGAGACACTTCTCAACATGTCATACAGATTTGAGAATGACAGGAAAATGATGCAATAATGTAAGAATTTTCATTTTTGAGTGCACTATTCTTTAAAGCACAAACATCCATGCAAAATCCCAGCGTGCTTCCTGATAGCAGTTTATGCAACACTGCGTTCACCAGCATTTTCTTTTCTCTCTTCTCTTACATCTGTTATTACCACACAGATCAACTGGTATGAAACCCACTACAATTCTTCTGATGGATAGATGAAATCCATCGATAAAAACCATCATTTCCATCACATATAAACACAGCGTAAGTGCAGCGATAGTTCTACAGGAGCGTAAAATCGCTTTGGCAATGCGGGGGTGCATTTCTCTTGATTCATCTCTTGTTTTCCTTCTCCATCGTTTTCTCCTACTTCAGAGAAGCAGACAGTGACGTGTGTTGAGCGATCCTGCTGTGATTGAAGATTGCACTTAATGCTGGAAAACTGCAGCATTACCACCACACCCTACAGATCTGGCCCGGAGCACAACGTGCATTTACACTTATTTATTCAGGAGATGTTTTACAACTTACGGTGCATTCAAGGTATACAGTTTATCGGTTACCTGAAATCCGAACCCATGACCTCGTCAGCTCCATGTTTACCACTCGCACAACAACAAGTAAAGTTCCACTTTTGCAACAGCCCATCGTTCAAGAGTTTGTAGTTGCATTATTTTTTAACTTTCCTGCTCTTAAAGCCGGTAAGAATTCCTCTACCTGCCAGGTAGCGCTTCATTCTGCCTCTGTGTACCAAGATGACTAATAACCAAGACAAGAGAGAGGTGTCTCTCTTTAAAACAACTATTTTAATGGCCTCCATACAGTCTCAGAAAATTCTGAGGACGATCAATGGTTCTGGTGAAATCACTGTCACTCAAGAACCCCTGTGTGTTCTGCAGTACTCAGAGGGGCTTCGGCTGGAAACTCAAGTTTCTTTTCAACCCTGAAAGCTTTTTGGCAGCTGAAAAACTTGCTAATTCAAAAATGTTCTTTCACAAAATATCAAAAACCAGGGCTTTTATAGAGTTTTGAGGTAGCACTAAAACACTTTTTCTAGCTTGCTATTTAGTTACATTTTCATTCTCGCATTTGTGGTCAAATATAAAACATGCCTATTTTATAATGCATTCTAAAATAATAACAAAGGAACATTTTTGGCTTGTGATGCTTCATAAATTAAAGGCACAACATTTTACTTTATTACATTGGAAAAACAAACAATTCAGTTCCCTAATTTAGTTTGTTAATAAACCACATCTTACTGGCATTGTGCATATTAAGCTTAATTATATTTTACTATGGTATTTCTATATGCAGAAAGTGTTTTGTACTGTAGTGTCCTATACTTCATTTCTCATTTATTTGATTTAATGAGTGTCAAAAGGCTTATTCTGCTGCTACAAATAGTTTTTTTTTCGTTTGTATTTATTTATTTTTATACATAATTATTGGTTTGTTCATTTTAAGTCTTAAATTTTTTATTATGTATCTGAAAAAGTTGAACATTGCAATTATAAAACCAGTCTTAAAACTTCAAGTAAAATATTGATTTGTTTTTCTGTTTTTAAGTCACACACACATTTCTTTCCTTAATAACACTGAACTGAAAACGTAAAAGTTCTACCCATGAGCGAGCGTTCTTTTATTATTTGCATAATATCTGTCAATACCGTAAATGCCTAAAAAAAAGTTCTTGTTTCCCTCTGGAGAACCAGTAGGCATACTATTAATATAAATTCTTCATAATAAACTGACTTTGTCTTACATTTTAAGTAACTAGATTTACAAAACATTATTTTTGGCTTGTGAGGAATCTGTAGAACTAATTCCATCTCATTCTTAATGTGTAATGCGTAGTGCTGTTCAACAGCAAAAGATTGGACTCAAATTGAAACAAATCTTTTGAGAAGTGTTTTTGTAGGTTGACACATGATAGCGGGGGCTTGTTAGCATCAGGAACTCTATGGAGTGACGTGAAAGACTCAAGACTTTCTAGGCCAGCAGAAATGAGATCTCGGCAAGCGCTTGAGTAATCCAGCTCATTTCTGTGGGAACGTTGGCACACCGAAGGGATCAATCTCAACGCTCAAGCACTGGCCTTGTGACGTTAAGGAATGAATGAAATTTGAAGCGAAATCGGGAAACTTTAAACACTTCAACACACGTCAAAGGTTGCGGCAAACATGTGCTGTATCCTGAATCCCGCGTTTGTGAAATCATAATACTAATGATTATAATTAATCATCTACGACAAGCTTTCACTCAGACAAGTAATAACACGTTTCTGAAATAAACATTATCAGCATTCCTCATGCGTGAATTCAGACATTAGCCAAAAATGACCTCACGGCATCCAAATGAATTTTTTCAGTGCAAAAACATTCCCCAAAAATATTTTCCTCATTCCAAACAGCTTTTTCACCAGCTCCCCCGAGTATACAAATAGCGTCTTTCTTCCCTTCACCGTAAGTTCTTGAGCCATCATTGCTTTGGACATACAAAGGATTTTGCTGGAAGAAGTTAGTAAATAGTGGAAAAGGAAACCAGTGGCGTAATGCGATATGGCCGAGCGCTATTTTCATGGCAGTTTTCTTCTGAACAGGCCTGTTGTAAATCATATCTTTCTTTCAAAAGTATGATAAGCAGCCCGTTTTGCACCTTTAAATGTAATGCGCGAGAAGGCATTCGGTATACGCTGTATAACATTATGCGTGTGTTGAAGTGCAAGATCACAGTGTTTCAGTGCTGATCTACATAAAAAAAAGTCATAGTGCCGTGCTGTTTAGATAAACTGTCTACACACACTTTCATATATTATAAAAATAGAGAGAGAGAGAGAGAGAGAGAGAGAGAGAGAGAGAGAGAGAGAGAGAGAGAGAGAGAGAGAGAGAGAGAGAGAGAGAGAGAGAGAGAGAGAGAGAGAGAGAGAGAGAGAGAGAGAGAGAGAGAGAGTACAGTAATTGTAGTAGTAAGTCATCAAGAGATTTACTGCAGTAACTTTGGTACATTTTCACTGGTGTAAACTATGACTAAACGGAGTGAATAAATGGAGTAACTTGGTTTTGAAAACTCAACAGCTGCAAGAACAACTGGAAAATGCTGGTGTCTGCATTTCATCATCTGGGATAAACAATACTGCAATAGACCAAATGTCATAAAATACTGAGCGTGAGACAATGAGAAGGTGCATGGCAGAATTTTTAAATCTAAAAGGTAATAACTAAAGGACTGAAAAATTGTGAAATCTTGGTACAAATGCCAACACCAGAATGAAAAAAAATATTTATACACGTATATACTTCATGAATCAAACCAGGATACATGGACCGTTTTTGATTCTATTATATTCATACAGGATTGGGAAAACATTCTTCAGGCCTCTAGTCTACAGTGATAGACTACTGATTCAACAATTAATCAACCAGAAATAAGTCAACTGATTTGATGGTATTATAATCTCAAGAAAAAAAAATCTTCAAAGGACAGCAATTACTGTATTTTGTCAAAATCCGTTTCAAAGATCCATGAATCCAACTCAGCAGTGGCCAAACTTTTCAAGGGGGGGGGGGGGGGGGAGGTTTGGTGGCTCAAGTTTTTGGCCATTTAGATGCAAGCACTTTGATATGTAAATGAATGCCTGGAAAATGAAGCGCCAGAAATCACAGGCAGTTGATGTGAGCTGAGATGGCACTTCCTCTAAAGACATGCACAACAAATGGAGCGAATGAGAGCGTACCACAACTGTGCATTTGTCTATGTGAATTCACTCTCTGCATTCAAATGAATGAGCGCTAAACAATGACTCACAATAGAGATTAAATGCACTGTACTTTCATGCATTTAAAATGTAAATCATAGGAGGCTTCTTCGCTTTTTTCTATGGGGATCATTTGGGTTCTTCTCATACTTCTCAAATGCATTTAAGCAAAATACACTTTAAGTGAGTTTAAATGAAAAATCTAATTTACGTTGTACTCCTGTCTTGAAGTTTTTGAACTCAAGAACGTGCTCTACGTGACTAGCCTTCAATTTTGATTTTACATCTTCACACACCCAAATTTAAGGTTACTTAAAAACATTGTTTTGAAGTCAGTTTGTGGTTCCTCTGTTTTTCCTGCACTTTAGTCTGTTATAATGGCTGACACACACACAACACACAGTTTGTGTGGAAGTCGTATTTAAACTTTTAACAACTAGCAGCCTAATCTGTAAATTTCTGTCTTTCACATCCACACACACCCACAGACACAGTGTGACATGAGTAGCTCATAGCACGCTAAATAATGCATGTGCAGTAAAATGATCTCATTTCAGCTGCTGCAGAAGGACTTTCAAAAGACAAGGAAAATCAACCATTTATGTTTTCCATTTACAAACCTCTCGTGAAAACGGGGATTAAACGCATTCCTGTTATACAACCTTTTTTATACACTATTCCTTTAAGTTTACTTTAACCCTGCTGTTTTATTTATTTGATGCAGCTTTACTATGCAATCTTGAATGCTTTGGTAACATTGTTAAAATGTGCATTCGTGCACAAAGGTTTTAGGATTATTTATTACTCCAAATCCTTTGATGTGGCGTAATAAATAAGGCCACGGAAGACAATGCATCTGTTTCGGCCAGTTTGAGAAACAGCCCCTTTTCATTGATTGATTTCACTGGCCTGTATAATTCTTCTATAAATTCACCAGAGATTATAATGAAAAGGTATAAACACAGCGTGCGCTTTTTGTTTAAAAAAACAGAGAAATTGAGACAAACGGCTGTGTTATCGATGTCCTGGACCAGGACAGAAAACTGAACACTTAGGCTACATGACCCAGCATGCTTTCACATCTTTAGACACAATTCAAATGTTACCTTTTTTATGCATTTTAATTTGTAAATTTTGCCATTATTATAAAGAAAAAATATATTTTTGAGCACTGCTCGTTTCATGTTTACTGTCCCGGTGTCTTACGAACCAAATGGAGATGGTAAAAACACGGTAACGTACACGCTTTCAGACGGACAGTTACAACGATAAATCTGAGCGTAAATCTCCGTATGCACTTTACTGAAAAGTAAAATACTCACATGTTGAGGAATAGTCCCAGCAGATAGTGTTTTGACGCAGTATAAAACGACAGGGTTTATAAGTCACCCCTAAAAGCAGCGCACAAAGACTTTCAGCGCGTCCAACGCGTTCGGATCCAATGCGTTCGCTCAGGTAGACGTGTTTCCGACAGATCCGTGCGCTCCAGATAATTCCATCAGGCCCATGAGTTACCGTATGCTCACAAACGGAACAACTAACACTCGTTTCAGAGGAACATTTCGCCGTTTTCGGGAGCAGGGGGTGTCCCGGTCCATGCAGCGCTCGGTTCGGACGCAAAAAAAATTCGCGTTACGTCTACGAACCCACGCGTTCTCTCGCCATCGCGCCGGCCCGAGCGGTTTTAACGAACTCTGAATACCCGTTGACCGTACCGGTAAGGGACTTGCCGCACACTCAAATGTAAATATGTTTTTGAACTTAAGGAAATCCCAGTCGCTTCGTACTGCGCAAAGTGAATCTCGACCCAGTAGCTCAAAGGAGGCAAGCGAGCGCGTCGAGCCGGCTGCATGTCTCTCTGCAGAGGCGCGCTGGAAAACCCGAACTGGATAACGCAGAATCTGGATTGGAGCAGCACCTGGCCTACAGAGTCAAACCCATTCATGGGGCCATAAACCTTATGGAAGGCTCTTTTCCTAACAACTGTTTAAACACTGCCAAACTTTGCTCCGGGAGAGTGACATAAAGGGTGATTTCCTGTGTGCACACCACATTTCTAGATTAATGTTTTATTGTAATGTCAGTGCGTGCTGACATCCACTGTGTAGCACTTGCCTTTATGAATTTACTTAGGAATTCTGTGTGGT
The DNA here is from genome assembly GCA_026939265.1 of Oreonectes daqikongensis. NCBI lineage: Eukaryota > Metazoa > Chordata > Actinopteri > Cypriniformes > Nemacheilidae > Oreonectes > Oreonectes daqikongensis. The sequence continues at coordinate 271,665 of JAOTQM010000001.1, forward strand.
TATATTTTTGTAGTTTTGCTGTTTATTAATAATGTTGTTAAAAATAATACGTAGTGTTATAAAAGTAATAGATACACAAATACACAAAATAATTCATTTATTTGGTAAGGGAATTCTTCACTTTAATTACCATTATTGCATATAGGCTATTCAAATGTCTATAAGTCATATTTTGGCCTACAGACACCAGAACTGGAATTTAAGAATTATCTTTCCTTAAATTACCTCAGTTTGAATTTAAATGAATCCAACCAGGCCCATACCAATATATTCAACTGGAATGACAAGAAAATGAATTTACGGAATTGCACAGAACAAATTAATTTGATTAGTTTTTTAAATAAATAAATGAGATAATTTACAAGAAATAAAATAATGATCATATCATTATTTATGACAAATTAAGATGAAGAACATATACCCTCCTTCACCGTGAAAATGTCATTAGAATGACGTTGTCAGTGTACGTCTTTGTGACCTCCATGCAGGAGCTGCATCGTTTCTCTTTGACGAAGAAGGGAATTCGGGAAAAATCCTTACTGGTGATGAATGATGTTTAGAGTAGAGTCAGATCAGCGGGAAGTAAGTAGGAGTACAATGACATTCACTGGGAGAGAGCGGGGCAGAAGAGATATGACTTAGGCCGACTCAGTGGTAACTCGAACCCCATGCAGACATCTCAACACTTCAAGCTACAAAAAATGTTTGTCCAGCCATTTGTTCCCAGTGGTGTCAGTGGTACCTCCCCTGAGGAATACCTCTGGGGGCTCCAGCCCACTCCATAATTCCAGAAGGCACCAAGATTAGCTGCGGAAACCAATGATACGTGGTACAACAACAGTCGCGTCTTTGAAACGGCTCACAGACACCCCTTGAGACTACGCTTTGTCATTGCGATTCCTGTTCAGACAAGAATACCTCACAAAAACAGCAAAAAGTTTCCAGCGTGAGGACTGAAGTTGAGCAGAACTCAAGTCTCTGTTGTTAAAAGAACAACGGCTCACATGAGCAGGAAAAAAGAGTTACTCGGCTCAGGGAAAGGTCCCATCACGTATAGCTAAAGCCTCTCCATTTGTTTCAAAGACACGGTTTTCATTACTTTACCTGCATATGCGAGTGATTCTTCAATTAGAGGGAACTTTTCTCTCCCATAGGATGATTTTAAAGAAAAAGACATGAAGAAAACAATCATTCTAGTTTTGAAGAGTAGATTATTAAAGCTCTGAACTTTCTTTTGCGTCTCTCTAATGACTTTTCCCTCATTTTAAGAGTGTTCTCTTAAAATGGTTTTGGTTCCACAAAGAACCATTCAGTCAAAAAGCCATCTCTTTTTTAACTTTTTATGTTCGGAAGAACTTTTTATCACCACAAAGAACCTTTTGTAAAACAAAAATCTATCGTGAAGCACCTTTATTTTGTACATACGGAACACTGGTAACAGTGGTGAAATGGGGCTTTTTCTAGCTATATTTAATATAGCCTAGTTCAACACGATTTTTGCACAAGCGTTTCAGCAAACACAAATGTTAAATAGATGCAAGCAAACAGAAAAGAAAGTTACCATAGCAACAGTAGGCTGTTCGAGCACTTTTCATTTTGTCAAAGTACATAAATACTGTAATTTATTAGGACTATCACTTTTTATACCATATATTTCATATCACTAATATTTCAGCACAAGTGTTTGAAAAAATCCACACCATTAGGCTACATGTTACACCAAAACCCATTGAAGTTTGATCAAGGCCTTGGTGCCATTGATAAATGTTTTAACATAGATGAAACATTGCTTGAAGACGTTTCACTTCTCAAGATTCAAAAGTGCACTTAATTGAAGAATCAAACCTATTTCAAGGCATGACAGACTTTCTCTTTTGACTCCAACTCACTACACCACTATGCTTTAACAAATACAAAAACAAGCATCTCACTAAGAAGATTAATTTCCATCTTGTTCTTTTTCCTTCCAAGACCAAGTACACAGGCAGGTCAGTAAGATCTCATACACGTGGCTTCAATAATAATAATATTTAATAAAAAAAGGAGGGGGAGCACACACAAGGGAAACTATGAATTTGGGTCAGATTCACAAGGTGGAAAGTGAGTGGATTAGTGGTGAGCTCTCTTGTATTCACAGGCATAATTTTACATAATAAAGAATAGCGGAGTAAACGAAAACAGATGTACCGCAGGTTACTGCCACCACATTCACTGCCACACATTGTTATTTGAGCACAAAAATGTTATGCAGTAGGTGGAAGCAGCAAGAGGAAACACGATGAAACATTCAATGTTTAGTATCTCATTTATTCTGGTTTCATTTTGCGTAATGTTGCACACTTATATGCATGTTACAAACAACTAACTGTTAAATTGGTAATTAAAAACAGGAAGTGTGTTCTCTTATATTGGTATTATATGCTTAGAAAAAAACTGATTAAAGGGATAGTTCACCCAAAAATGAAAATTCTGTCATGAATTACTCACTCTCTAGAAATATATACAGATTTGGAACAACTCAAAGGTGAGTAAATGATGACAGATTTTTTTTTTGGGGGGGGGGGTAACTGTCCTTTTAATTTAAACCTCGAAGTCACTTAGGATAAAAATGGTCAAATGCATAAATATTGCCACGCTGAGATGATGAGATAACAAATAAAAGCATAATTAAAAGACTTGAATTTTTACAGAAAAAGTAATTGTTGGTGTTATCTTTTAAATGTTTGAGCATTGTGCTAGTACTAAGGTCATGGGTTCAACACTCATAAAACACACATACTGATAAGCTGTATAGCCTGAATGTACTGTAAGTAAATTTGTATAAAAATTTGAAAAAAATTGAAATGCCCAAATTAAGCAAAATGTGTATGTATTCAATGTGTAGGGACAATATTTTATTGCTTTTATACCACTTACAATTTTCATAATGATTATATTAAAACCTTTGTTTAAACAGTTGATTTAAAACAAATATGAATGCACAATGGAAGATGTCGAAGAATATGCTCCATGCATTTAAACTAGATTTTTAAAAATGTATTTTGTCATAAAAAAATCCTCATCTTGACAATCCTTATTTGTCATTGACCCATGTATAACCTTCGCTCATTTTTCATTAATTCAAGTGTAACTGTCTGGAATATTAAATAAAACATGTATAATGATCACATCAGTGCTGTTGTTCTGTTGGTCTCATATCCAGAGTAAACCTTGATAAAAGCTGAAAAATGTTTTGAAACCCAGAACGTTTGTCAGAATGAACCGTCATCGTCACCTACCAAAAGCACATTTTGTGTAATCTAGTCAAGGTGATATGACTTTTCCGTTCACATGCAGACGTGAGGCTCCTCTCTTTACATATACACGTGTTTCCCTCTTAGATATATTGTTCTCTATGTTGGGAAAACCTCAGAAAGAATCGAGAGTCCTTCTGAAAGCTTCGCACCACTAATAAGAGAGCACTGGAGAGATCTGCGGTAAAATATGTCTTGTGTCATTATTCGGCGGTTATGCTGGCTGAGTTCAAAAGAGTTACATTCAAAAGCAATCCAGAGATGGAGAGAGAGCAAGCGAAAAAAAGAAAAAAAACTTGCTTTGACTGTTGTGGGGATGATTTTCCATCAAACTCTGTAATGAAACACATTGCCATGCCTTTTCATGGGAGACAAAGAGCATGCCATGCACTCCACAACCCACAAACTGTCTCTCACAGCCCGTGTTTTTAATCACATGCTTTGCTGCTGAAGTCGACTGTATCACTCACCCGACTGCTCATCAAAGTCTATGAGAGACTGGGCGATGTTTAAAATGGTGATGAAAGCAGAATTAGGTTAACTTTGATGAGCCAGATCTTCTCTAGTTCAAGCATGCAGGTCAATACCAATGACTTCTCCCTACCAGCATTGAATTCAATAGACCAAAATGAAAATAGATCTTAATGTTCTCAAGTTCAAGAGAGAGAGAGAAAAAGAAAATATATTTGAGTAAAGTTCATAAAGTACAGCGAAGTATTTTGGTTGTTAAATCTTTCGCCTGTTCTGAAATAAACAGGGTTAGTGTCAAGCGCACGACTTGCATTTGCATTGGAAGCAGTATGTTCAATGTTAATATATCAACGCACAGCGGCACTGCAAATTTATATGAATATAGCAGTGCATACTCATTGTTCCAAATGCCTCATATCATTTCCATTTCAGTCACAGGCAAGAGCATCATAACAATGTCAAGGTGAGATTGCGCCAATAAATTTTTCCTGTTTATAATGCTGGGCAAAGGGCCAACTTCAAATAAAGCCCGAAGTATACTTCTTATTCGACCTAAAAAATAAAATCACACACGACAAGATTTGTAAACTAAACAATATATCTCACTGAACTCCTTCACACTCGGTCCGAAATATTCTACAACGATGATCTGTTGCCTCGGATTTCTTTCAATCAGAGCTAAGATCAATTTTTATTGTCCAGATGAAAACGGCATGGAATGTGGTGGGAAATGGGAATTGTAATGAATTTAATGTTTCTGGTTCAGATTCTGATTTCATTGCACAACACTGATTTCTTTATAATTTCATCAATCATTCTTTTAGTTTTTTGATGGAGCTTTTTGACACGATTCACTGTAAAAGAAGCAGATTATATGGGAGGACAATGCAGTTGAAAGATGTGTAGTCAATTTATTGGCTTTGCATCATTTGGGACTTTCTCTGTCAGCATTTTTGGGAACAGATGCTATAGATTCAATGCTGGTAACCCTGTCAGGGTATTTTCAATCACAGTTCTCTTCATATTGGCAGAAGAATGCAGACATATCAAGAAATTAAATGTCATGAAATTATTCAATTTTGCATTTTTTCAAGGAAATAGTTCCGATTCCCAGTCCTAGCCTTGCAATAAATGACTAGTCCCCCTGACCCAGACCTTTTGCCTCTTTGCATATTGACAATCGGCACGCTATCAACACTATTATGAGGTCATGGGCGTGCGCCTGAAGCTGAAACTAATGGGTGACTGACGGAAAATCACAGCCAATGTACACTTTAAATGTAATACATGATAGATTCAAGTATTCTTGTGCAACTTTAATATCAAAGATAGAGGAAAGTAAAGAAAGTAAACCAGGAACACTTATTGCAGAATTATAATTTTATCGTTATTTTTCATTTATTAATATTATTATTTATTTCTCTTCCCCTGAAACTTTTCTGACATTCTGTTTTGATCTGCATTCTGAATTTGAGAAGTCTTTGAGCAAAAAGCTGAGAGTAGTTTTATTGTCAACGTGTTTTGTTTTTCAAAATCTAAATTATTTTTATCAAATAAAAATGCAGATGGTCCATTCTTTCTTTCAATATATGAAAATTTTGTATAATAATGAAAGACAAAAAATCGTGGGGCCATTCATTTTTTTTAATGGAGAAAAACACAAAGGACCAACTTATGAAAACTAACACACATGAACTGGTGAACAAAATAGATAACACAAGTTTTTGTTAAGATTTTTTTTTTGTTAACATTTTTAAGGTAATGTGTAATTTCTGTAAATAAATCTCTCCCTGGTCTTCCATTGATCAATTAAACGATAGTCCTGCCCCAAACTCCCACCATTGGTTAGACCAGAAGTTGAAGTGCTCTTTGGATAGCACCTCAAAGACATTGTTTGTCTACATCTTCAAGAACAATAAATTATAAGATAAAAAAAAATGTAAAGACCCCCATGTCTCCTTACATGGTTTTAGAGTCCATGAAAACATCGTAACCCATCCGTACATTGGTAACTGGCTCTTTTGGGGTTTGTGAAGCTTTAGTACAGCGGCGAGGGATATGAAAGGTTCACGTGGTACTGTCGTGAGTGTGTGTCTGGCAGTACAGCAGGGTGGAGGTAGCAGAAACACTCTGATATGCGTGTGGCTATTCCTTTAGTGCTGAGGACAGGGCCAAATGGAAACAGATGCTGCTGGTTGGTGTCCCGGCGGAGAGGAGAGAGATGGGGTGGAGAGAGGGAGGGAGAAAAAATGGAGAGGGAACAGCAGAGGAAGAGAGAAACAGAATAGATTTACAACATCTGATAATTCAGTTTCTCAAAGGCTGACCTCCCAGTTGGCTCCATTCATTTAAAGAGTGCACTCGCTGACAAAAACTGCCCAAAACACAAAGAAACCTTTTCAGTGCTTGTTTAAAAGTGTCTCTCTGAGATTTAGGAGACACTGAGAAATCATACTTAAGCTGTGTCAAAACTGTAGTCAATCAAATTAAAATTTGGACAAAAACAGAGTGATAGTATAACAAATCTTTGTTTATTTGTATTTAAGTGTTTGGGTTATGAATGTAATGGTGATGAATTTTAATTTTACTGTGAAAATGTTTGTATTGTGTTTGGTGACCAGTTGATGTCCAATATAAATCCTGAAGATTTGTTTCCTAAAATCATTAAGCTTTATTCAGCAAACTTTTTTCATTGTTTGATTTGTGAACATGGACTGATGGTTGACCATGTTAAGACTCAAGCTCATTGTTCATGTTCAGCTGTGGTGTCTCTTCACATGGATGGATGACCATAGCTGTGGCATATTACAGCTGAAATGAATTCCACTGAAATAGATATTATTAGAGTTAAAGTTCAGCAGAGAGTCTTGGCTTGTAAGATAAGTAAAATGGACAGAAAGTGGAATGATTTGTTTTTATTAAAAGGGCTACATGAAAATGGAGTAAAATATTATTTTAGAAAAAGCTAATTTCCTAAAATAAACACCATGATATGAGCTCTGTGTTTGTCTATGTTAATTTCAATTGAAACATGAATGATGTGACATAACAAAGTGCCTGTCCTTTACAAAACTAACAAATAAAATGTTGTTTACATCACAGATTTGCAATTGCTAGTCAGAAAGGTCAATGTTGAGGGAGGGGCCATTATCATTTGTAATCATTTTATTGGACAATAATTTTTACCAGTGCAAGATGAGTCATCACTATTTTTATCAATTTTTAAACTGCTAAACATGACTTTTGTTATCTTTCAGGAATACACATGACATACAGCTAACATACACGAAAGCTACAAAGTTTTGATTTCAATTTTTTATTGTAGAAATGAAGTAGAGTTACTCAACTTTGCAGCTCTACCTCATACATGAAGTCCTGATGGGAAGAACAGGGCAGATAAACAAATTTAGTTGAGGCTTAGAGAACATTGGTATGCCACCAAAACAAATGTGCTCCGCAGCTCAAGGCAGATTTATGGAGCTTTATCTAATATTAGCATCAGGATGTGAGACGGCCAGCATACGGCTAAGACATGGCACATTCAGATAAGATGAATCACTCGACTAGCAGACAGAGGGGCAACAAATCTCTCCCATCATTTACCTGGTGCAATCATTACAGGAGCGACAGTTTCATAGAGGATGTGATGGAAATTTGATGGAGTTGAAAACAAGATATACAGCGTCATATAAGTTATCAACCAGTATTGTTGACATATAATGTAAAATCCTCCGGTAATTCAAGACACATGCTGAGGAAAGCACATGCTTACCTACAGACCTTGTGTGCAAAAGGTTTGCGTTATGTAGACATGGATGGTAAGTGTATGTATTTGTGTATAGCTGTGCAGGAATTGCAACATTGTCCTTCATTGTGATCTCTATCTATGACAGTGAACAATGAACGACCTTGTTGGCAGTTATTTTTGGTGTAAAGAATGTTTCCATGCATAACTGCGTGAAAATAGAGCCTGTTTAAAATGACACGTTTACACGTGTCACACACATTACACGTAAAACTATTGCAACATTTATCAAATAAATTGCCAATGAAAGATTGTGATGATAAGGTGGAGGTTGGCATGCGCAGGGTGTCTCTGTGTGTCTTGGTATCTTGACCATTGTTGGTTTCCTCAAGTCATACTCTATGATATTCTGGTCTCTATAGCTCAGCACTGTGAGATTTGTGTTCGACTCTCGTAAAGTATTCAATTTTACTTCACTTTTATTTATATGGCGTGTTTCCCAATAGACACTGTTTCGAAGCAGCTTTACAGAAAAACATTGTCGCAAAGCAATGCGATTGAAACACTACTAATAATAAATAGCAATATAGCAACAATACTTACAGACGGTGTTTACGTTCTTCTAACTGCACTTTGTTTTTCATTTGTTTCGTCTATGTGTATTGTAAACTGCACTTATGTGTCAACACAAGCATTACAAAGTCAAGTGACCTATATTTTTCTGCACGTTTAAACACACACTGTTGCAAAGGAGCGGTTCAGGACTAATTAGATCATCTCGGCGACGTTTCATGAATGTTTCAGTGAGTGATCTCAACGGGAACAGTAATGCAAGTTTTGGTCTTTTGAAGTATTTTCTTGTGTAGATCGTAGCCCAACTGAAATGTGTTTTATTAAAGACAGTCTCTGGAGTAACAGCTCTGGTAAGGTGCTCAAACATGCAAATGTAATTACAATGACAAATGCAAATCCAGAGCTATTACGAAAGCCATCAAGAATAAGATTACTGAGAAGAAAAAGAAAATAGTCTTTGCTGGATGCTGGGAAATGAACAGTGATTACAATGGCAAAAATTACTTTGCAAATTTGACTGTTAATTAACTTTTTGTGCTTTGTAACAATTACTGTTAAGCTTTTTTTAATATAATTCTGACATGTTTTAAGGTCATTGTGACTTCAAAAAGAAACAAGAGTGCCATCTATTACTGCAGGAATATTTCATGTCTGCTGCTGGTATCTGTGATGTGTGGTCTGATGATAAAACAGAAATATATAAATATTAAGAGCTTTCTTCCCATCATTTTAACCCAACACACACTGTTTCCAAGCAGATCCAAAACATTCAACGCAATCTCACGGCAAAATCTTAAGTATTTTAGGAGGTGGCTAATTCGTATGTTCTTAGTCGTATGTTTTAGTACGATTTACGTACTAAACGTAAGGTGTCGTTAGGTGACGTTAGGTGTAGGGGCGAGGTCAGGGGTGGACCTTAAGTAATACTTAATGGTACTTTTTTGTACGACTCACATCCTATGAATTCATACAAATTAGCCACCTCGTAAAATACTTATGACTTCCCATGAGATCAGGTTGAAACATTTCATGTAAGAAGTCACAGTATAAAAATAAGGTCAGAACAATGAAAGCTGCTATATACTGTTGTTGTGCTTCTGAAGCCTTGGATGTCCAAATTCAGTGTTTTTCAGGAAATGGAAAAAACACAATACTTTTTAAATGATTACATACTGTGTTGTCAAAGTTGACAAGCCTTTTTTAATACGTTTTATTTGTTGGATTATCTGTTGCAAACATAAAGAATGACCAATAATAATGATTTGTGGCAAAAAATTTAAATCACAAAATATGGAGATACAAGGTATCAGAAGGTCATCAGCAATCTGCAACAACATAATTTACTAAACAGCTATGTTTTTACATACACAATAATGGCTAAAAGTGTAGTCCGGAAGAGCATATTTGTACAATATTTGCATTAAACCATTTCATTAAAATAAAATACAAGGGTACATGTATGGTACAAAATGTACAAAATAATAAACTGTATTTATTAAACAACAACTATTTTTTTTATTCATCTTTAATATATTTCTATGTATTTCAGTCATTGTCTGGGTAACTGTCGATAGCTGAAGTGTGTAATGCCTGTGCCATTGCACACACTGCTTTGTGGGGCTGGTCAAACAATGTTTAAAGGCACCAGAAAGCCACAGTATTTACTCTTTTTAGGGAAATCAACTCATGAAAATAGTTCCCTGCATCCTGAACTGGGATAGGACACAATATTTCAACACATAAAACTAAAATTACACAGTTCGGCTTTAGCTCGGATATAACTCAATGTATTCCTGGTGGGGTTTGTACATCATTGGCTAGATCTAGCTAGCAGAACTGTGTCATGTGACAGATCCTTGAGGAACGGCTGTGTTTTTCTGTAAAGAGCGTTTTAATAGAGAATTCCAGATGGAGGGCGTCTCAGTCAAAGAGGACGCTAGTAAACTACGCTTCACATGTACTTGGACAATTGCAGCTCTTTCGAGACAACTCTACGGAAAAAGAAAAGAGGATATCGCGTTTCACCGGTGCACCAGATAATGGGCTTAATTCACTTTTCATGTTTATTCTTACCTGCTTCCTTTAGTCTAAATGTGTGTTTTTATTCTTTCCCTTCTGGGGTGACGATGACAAAAAGCACCACAGCTTTAAATCGCATGAGTATTTTTCCCAGCGTTGCTGGCAGGATTTGAAACATACCATCAGTCTGTGTCTTCTCCACATGGCCTCTGAATGAAGTAAGTGTGAGCGGATGTGTTTCTTGAGCCCGTGCCTCCCTTCCACGTTTCAGCCCTTAATTTCATGCAAGCCGGCCACTCTCGTCCAGCACTCGCGTAAAAACAGCTCATGACAGCTACTTTAGCCCCACCTCAGACCATTTCAGCAATGGCGGTCCTTCGAGACAGTAAAATGTTTCAGATCAAAGTGTTCACCCCTCGGCAGGCGCCAGACTGTCTGACACTGGCCCAAATTGATTCTTAATCAGGTTTGTATGGACTTTTAACCCCTTTGGCGGGCTGGCTTCACGGGAGAGTCCGCTCGCTCCTGCAATGTCTCTGGTACGGTAAATGCACCGACACGAAGTCATCAGATGCACAGCGCAAATATTTCCAGCGTTTGTTAAATACGCTTGTTTATTTGTTCTTGAAGGAAAGCGTCACGCCGCAAGACGTCAGTTCTTTGTAATTGTAGAGGAGTCGCTAATTTGTACTTTACACTCAGCAGTGTGGCTCCATGAAAACTGAGTTACGAAGCCATTAAAATGCTAGAGGGCGTTGTGATCATGTTTGGGCATTATATTTAAAAGGACCATTCTAATGCGTTTATCCAAAATGTATTTGCCACAGAAGTGTTGTGTTACAACTGTGTAACTTTTCAAGACCTCTTACAGTTGATTTACCTCATATTAAAACCATTTAGCTAACATGAAAAAGGGTCTAAATATACCTTTCGGTTTAAAACAAAATGAGAAGTTTTTCATTGTTACATTCCGGTCCTTTTCATACATTTTAGCTCCTGCACGAAAGCACTCACACATCCAGTGTTTCAGGAGTCTTTCTAGTTTACTTCTTCCCTGTATGCATGCTCATAATTACATATCCAGAAGGCACAGTTATGTAAAGCAGGCCTGAAATCAGGATCCATAAGACGGTTCATCAGTCTGGCACAGTTAGTGTAATATGGCTGCTGTTTTATGGGGAGCATCATTACTCATGTCTGGTGGGGGCCATCAGTTTCTCAAACTCGGTGGCTAAATGTCTTTAAGCGAGTTTTGTCTTTTCTGACAGTTATAAATCATCCTTTATAAATCTGCTTTGGAGACTTGGAGACTGAATATGTTTTTGAGAAGGCCCATCGTGGAAAAATTATTTTTTTTATTTTGTCGAAGCGTGCACACATGGGCAAATCAATAAAAGTTGTGTTGTACTCGCACACACCAACACTTGAAGGAACAATTCACTCTAAAATGAAAAGCTCTTGTTATATAAAAAAGATATTTGGTAGAATGTTCAAGTTCAAACAGAACCTCAAGTTGCACTCGAAGCTAAAATGGGAAGCGGCAAACATGGTCACGTTGCATTACATGCATTTATTCTCGAAAACCATGAACAGAACATAAATACACCTAGTGGGCATTAAAGGCGCAGTTTTTGATTTTTAGCGGCCATTACCGTTGCAGTATAGATTTGCAACGAATCTCTCAGTCATTTGCTCACCCCTCCCTTTTGAAGTACGATGGTGGCTGCAACGGTAAAAAAAGATGTCGTCAACTGAGTCAGTGGATAGCAGTGATTCAAGCAATGATGTTTTTTTACAAAGGTAAGAAAATATATTAACGTATTAATCATTTAACATGTATACTATTGCGAAAGTTTCTATAATTAGATATATTTCTTGCGTGTTATTTAGTACACGTTGAGACTAGTGAAGCAGCTAGCTAATGGTAAATAGCAAAGCTGTTCAAGGCGTTTGATCTGCTTAAAGGGATATCTCACCCCCAAAAACTAAAATTCTCTCACAATGTATGCACCTCATGCCATCCCACATGTATGTGCTTTCCTTTCCCCAGCTACACAAACAAAATATTTTCATGAAAGTATGCTGTTATGTTGTTATACAGGACACAACATGGTAAATCTGTAAAATGCACACATATTCATTATTAAAATAGAGTCTTCTGAAGAAAACTATGAGGGAAAACAATTCAATTAATTTAGCGAAGCTAACGGGAAATAAGAAACAGCGAAGCTAATAAGAAACACAACACAAAAGAAACACATTTTAGCACAAAAACGCCTCACATCTTTTGACAAAATAGTCTAATTAGATTTGAAGTTGACATAATATTATTTATGTAATAATATTATTTTTTGTGTTTGTTTTGGTTTTGATTTCAATTAATATATTATAATATATTATGATTAAGTTATGTAAATATTTAAATAATAAATTGTGCAATAATTTTAAATAGTTAAATATTACAATTCTAAATATTAAATAGTTTAAAATATTACATATATAGTTTTCTTAAACATTAGAGAATTTTTATTTTGGGGTCAACTATTTCTTAAACATTCAATGTAAAGTTAGGGTCCAGTCAAAAGCAGTAGAAATCACAGAGTTTACTAAAATGTTTAAGTATGCTACACTTTAAAATTTTTAATTTAAAAAGCAGTGGTTCTAAAACCTTTTTTGTTTTAAGGCCCCCTTTGTGTAGGGTGCATCACTTTGCAACCCCCAAATAAAGACTTATAATCTTAAACTTAGAAATGTTGTTAAATCAAATACATATTAAGTTGCTGGAACATCAATTATTTTGGTTGATAGCCTTTTTGACTGATGTTTGATTGCATAAAATGTATGATCAATTTCTATAATTCATAAAATGCCACAAAATCTGTGGCCTCCCTGGAACCATCTTGGGGGCCCCCAGTTTGAGAACCACTGGTTTAAAGAACCTTTGACTGAATGATTCTTCCTGGTTATTCTATGGCATCACTGTGAAGAACCTTTTAAAAAATTTTTAGTCATCTAGTAGATGATTTAAACTCTCAAGCATTTCTCATATGTGCCCTATCACACAAATGCAGCCACTTTTGAATGCTTCTCATTGAACAAAAGCTAAATGTGACACAATCATAAAAACAAAATGGTTTACATGTGTGCGTCACAGTGCTAGGATGCTGTTGGTGGTGGCCAGGGCAAATGTGGTTGCTAAGGTGTTTTGGTTGGTTGTTAGGATTTTCTGTGTGCTTGGTAAGACACTGCTGTGTGGTTGCCGGGGTGATGTGGGTGGTTGCCAGGTGGCTGGTTAATTGTCCACCTCTTCATGATATTTTGGTAAATTTCGTAATCATCGCACAAGAGTACTATCACACCTCTGCTCAACAAGGCACACAATGTGATGGATCATGATACATTCACTATAAGGTGTAGTACATATTAGGGTTTGTTCAAGCCATTAAGCCCAAGTGTGAGCAACAGTATATATAAATTATAACACTATAATAGAATTGAACTGTCTGGATACGAAATGGATCATTAGTGGCAGTATAGCTAGAGTTGCTTTGTTTCTTTGTTGTGGGCTCTGACTTTTGGAACATCTCTATATTTTTGTTTCATTTTTTTCGAAACCACACTGTGGAAGCACATTCAGTTGATTTAGCAGCATGGCCCAGCTCAATGCACCATTACCATTACCATTTCAATTTGACAATAGTTGCTCTAACTTGCCATAAATAAGGGCAAACAAAGCTTCTCCAGAAACGGCCAACCCATCTCTTGCTTGTGTGACTCAGCCACACAGAGAAATAGCGGGCCTTGTGTAGAGAGCATACAGATGAAAGTAATAGACTTTGATCTAGCTCAGCAGGCAGCATATCACCAAGAGCACGTAGCTGCCGCAGAGCAGCAGGTCCTGCCGTAAAACAGCCAGAGCCATCAGCAGGTCCCCTGGGTGGTCTTCTCTCACCACTGTTGTTCCCCTCACATTAATGCTGGGTGGGACGTGATCTTACATGCCCAGAGAAGCCATCGCCATCACTGTGCTTTCTATTTTCGGTCAGAGCTAAAAAAAAAAAAAAAAAAAAAAGAGCCTACAGCCAGATACGGTGTGTTGTAAAGTCATGGTGGTCCTACTCTGCCACCCCCAGGCACAACCCCGGGATGTTGTGGCTGAAATGTAGGCAATTTTTCGGCTTAAAATGACTGACGGGTTTTGTGACACACCAAGATTTTTTGGTCTCGCATTCTTTAACCTCAAAAAAGTGCGCAGTTCTGACATGTGATTTGATTTTGCACGTTCACAACCAGGGAGGTTGTGATGTTGAAGATTGTAAAATATGTAAACAAAAACAATATCGCATGACTAAGATATAATGCTTTCTATTGGCAAACAATTCTAGAAATGTACTAAATTAAGATGATATTAAAAGAAGCCATCTTGATGCTTTTCTTGTTATAAGCATACAAATATGTTGTAATTTAAGATTTAAAAAATAATCTTTTCATCCTGAAAAATCTTATGCAACTTGTCATCCCAGATTTAAAAAAAAAGTTTTTTTTTAAAATCTTGTTACAGAAAAGCATGGATTGATTATTGATAATTATTGTATTATTGTTGCTTTAATACTCTAAGGAACTATTTATTAAAACATTTTATACATTTATTTTGCCTTCACGTAATACCATTAATAATACATTATTTAAATTGTTAAATGTATTAGTTTAACTAAAACATACATTTATTAATAATATTATTCTTTTTTTCTTTCATTGTTGCTTTAGTACTTTAAGTACTCTAAGGAGCTATTTATGCAACATTACACAATTGTATTGTTTTATATACAATTATGTGTAAATTATGCACATTATCTAAATAGTAAAATTATTTTGTTGGTGGAACCTTTATTTAGACATTCCCTTATAGGAAAAAAAGGTTTGTGTCTTAAACCTTTATCTTCAAAACTCTGAGAAACATTTAGGCTTTTCAGGATCGTTTTGTAAGTAGTTGTGTTTGTTTTGATAAGCATCAGTAGTGCTGTTGATCTGTACAAACTCATGATGGTAAGAATTAAACTTCCTACAACATCCAACAACTGCGCACAACTTGAGGACAGGTGCGTAGTAAAAATAAATAAAATGGTACAGCATGGCGCTAGCAACACCTAGATTATGGGATTGACACCCAAAAAAATAAAACACTGTATGAAATGTTTCCCTTAAATGCACAAAATAAAAACACAAAAGCACAAAATATGTTAAAAAAAATCATAATTTAAAAAAAAAAGAACATGACCCGACACTGCACCCAATGGTCCATTAGAACGGTTGACTTGAATACAATGACATACTTACATGATTCATTTCATAATGAAAGCCAGCGAGTGGAACTCTTGCCAAACAACTGTTTACTTTCTGCTGAATGAGATCATAGCCAATAGCAATGAGAGTTTGTACAGCTTGAGGAAGAAACATGCCATCATATGAAGACTAGAGTTGCCAGACTGTGTCTTATCGGAAACGGGGTCCGTTATGAATCAGTTTTCCAGTATGTACACAGCCGTGTTTGGTCTGGTTGTGTGACAGAGGAGCCGGTTCTGTTAACAGATAGGAAACAGGCATCAGCAATGTCAACCTCTCTAAACAACAAAGCCATGCATTGTTTTCAAATGTAGATGTTATAAATGTGATTAATGATAAGTGGACCAGGAAATGTAACTGGCAAGACATTTTGGTCTTTCCCCGGATATCAAGCTTTTTGATCTGACGTGTGACATAAACCTAAAGACATTGAGGTACAAAAAACAATGAAGCCTTCCTACAGTCCAATCATATTCACTAAAGCTTCTTGTAAGACAGCAACCAACCTGCACAGACTTGTTGGACTGTGGGACAACTACAGTTGGTTTAAGAAAAACACATGACAGCTCAAAACATAAAACACAATCTTTTTTTTTTTTTTTTTAAATCACTTGAGATCAAACTCTGTGTTATCTCTTTTTAATCTGTTGTTGATGGAAAAAGTCTTTGGTGGTCAATGGTTTGAGTGTATTTCTACTGCTGTTCAATTCTGTTTAGTGAGACATCACAGACATGAAAATAGGTTGATTATATAATTTATAAACTTCCTTCTGCAAATAAAACTATGCAATATGCAAATAGAGTGAATACTGCAAATTCTGAATTTTATATGAAGTTGTTCATAATATTCTGTCAACTGAATAGGCTATATAAATGGAAATAATGCTCAGGTTATTCTTTCACAGCTTGAACATTAAACATTAATAAGTCTTTATCTTTACAGAAAAAAAACTATAAAATAACAGCCTCATGCAAAGCATTCTGGGAACCAAAAATCCTCATCAACCTTTTTCTGAGTGTTTTCTGATTCTTAGTTACCAGAAATGTTTGCATGAGGCTGTTATTATAAGTTTTTTTTCTGTAAAGATAAAGATCTTTGAACAAACTGTTGCTAATAAATTATAGAAATATAAATATACAGTTATATCATATATCAGGGCATATTTTAAAACAAGAAAAGGGCTTGATTTGATCAGGAATGGTGGTTAAATGTGAAGGGTTAAAAAGTAAAGAGAGATTTCTTAAAAGTGTTCATGAACTGGTGAACTGAGCACAGTAAGAGCAGGAACATGTGTTAAGAAATTAAACATGCAGGGTCAGTTTTGAGCAGAACACCATGAGAGTCACAGAAATAACATTGTCCCAATTTTAGACTTCAGTCATGGCTGAATCAGGAGAATTTTCTCCACATCTCATATACGGGTCTCTCCAGTGTCATGTAGTGAAGCTGAATGCTGTCCTCAAACTGTCTGCGTCTGTCTCTTTCATCTGTCGCTTCTTGATCTTGTAATAAACTAACATCCTGTCATCTATTGATGGATGTTTATGAACCATTTCCTTTTTTAGACTGGCACATCTCCTCGGGATAGAAATGCTAATGAGCTGAGACATTTTAATGGACACTCTAAGCACTTATAAGCAACCATAATGAGCTTAAACAGAAATAGCTGTAAGGTTTAACTTATACTTGCAATGAAACTGGCAGTACAAGCCAATACATATAAAAATGTGCAACACCTGATCTGTTATAATTCTCTATTTGAGAATAACTTTTAATATGATTAAAGTCACCTTATTTAATTAAACAAGAATTCAAGGGAATTAAACACAGATTAATCTTACAGACTGTAATGAAGATTTATCTTCACATTTCCATTGAAAACAGAAGAAGAAGTCATCTAAAGGAAATGTCCGCTTTGATCCTCAGGTTCTCACAAATCTCTCCAAAAAGTAGTTATTTACTTATTACTAATTACTTTATATATCAACCTTGATTAGTTAAGTGATGGATAGCCATGATACGGCTCTTTTAATTCATTCAAATAAATAATATTACAAATATGAGAAGGATGCATTAAAGCATGCATTTTAAAATTAGACTTTGAATTTTGATTTAATTCCACTTTTGTTTATATTACACAGTATTCTGTTCAATTACATCAGAAGTAACTGCATGTAATTACAGAAAAAATAAAAGTAATCCCTTTACTTTTATAATAATAATAATACATTTTATTTATAGGCGCCTTTCTTGACACTCAAGGTCACCGTACACTGTTAGCAAAACAATAACAATAAAGACAATCAGATACAATACAGTTAAAAGTACAATTCAAAGGGAGTATGCTGTAGTATACAGATGAGTTTTGAGTCTAGATTTAAAATGTGAGCGAGAGTCAGTGTTACGATGCTCAGACGGGAGAGTATTCCAGAGCTGGAGAGCAGAGCTTTTAGTCGTATAGTAACAAGATGAACAGGAGGAACAGAGAGATGAATGGATGAAGAGGATCTAAGAGTTTGAGCGGGAATGGCGATATGGAGGAGATCGAGGAGGTATGACGGTGCAAGATTATGAATAGCTGTGAGGACAAGTGAGGACAATTATTTTGTAATTTATACGATAGGTAACCGGAAGTCAGTGGGTCTGTTGTAAAATTGGTGTGATATGATGGATAGAAGGGGTGCGAGTTATAATACGGGCAGCTGAGCTTTGAACCAGTTGTAACTTATGAAGGGTTTTTGTGGAAGGCCAAACAAAAGGGAGTTACAATAATCTAAGCGAGATGTGACTAGACTATGAACAAGAATGGCAGTGGAGTGAGGCATGAGGGAAGAACATAAACGGGTTATATTTCGAAGGTAAAAATAAGCAGACCGGGTAACATTATTAACATGAGAGGTAAAGGAAAGAATGCTATCGCAGATGACCCCCAGACTATTAACCTGAGGGGAGGGAGAGATGGAGCAATTATCAATAGAAATATAACCAAGAGGGAGAAGGTAGATGATGAACAACAGTGGCCCCAGGACAGAGCCCTGAGGCACACCTGTACACAAAGGAACTCTAACAGACGTGAATGATTTTAATTGGACAAACTGAGTGCGGCCAGAGAGATATGACTTAAACCATGTAAGGGGTATGTTAGTGATACCAATAGAAGAGAGCCTGTCTAGAAGAATAGAATGTGAGTGTCACGGTCCTGTTTGTCTCCTTGCCTGTTTCTCCCAAGTTTTCCCCATGGACTACACTTCCCAGCACCTCCACACTC
Organism: Oreonectes daqikongensis; assembly: GCA_026939265.1. Classification (NCBI taxonomy): domain Eukaryota; kingdom Metazoa; phylum Chordata; class Actinopteri; order Cypriniformes; family Nemacheilidae; genus Oreonectes; species Oreonectes daqikongensis. Next base: position 290,378 of record JAOTQM010000001.1, read on the forward strand.
CCGCACCTGTCCCTCGTTCGTCATCACCACACCTGTCAGCCATTACCCTCATCATATGGACTCTATATATACCCTGTGTTTCCCCTGTTCAGTGTCTAGTCTTAAATGTAATAAATGGTGTGTATGGTTGTTCTCCCGTGTACCTTAGTGTTTATTAAAGATTTCCTGTTCTTGGTTACTCTTGTTGTCGTGTCTGCTCCAGCAACGTACGCAACCCCCCGTTACAGTGAGATTGTATCAAAGGCTGCACTCAGGTCAAGTAGAAGCAAGATAGTTAGTAAACCAGAGTCAGCCGCTAGGAGAAGATCATTAGTGATTTTAAGGAGTGCTGTTTCTGTGCTGTGAAGGGAACGGAAACCTGACTTGAATTGTTCATACAGATTATTTGAATGAGTATGGAGTTGAGCAGCAACTATTTTTTCAAGAATTTTTGAAATAAATGGAAGATTAGAGATTAGACGAAAATCATTGTGATCTAAACCAGGTTTCTTGAGAATTGGAGTTACAACAGCTGTTTTGAAAGAGGAAGGAACAATTCCAGTATTAAGAGAAGTGTGGATGATATCTATGATGAAAGGTGACAAAACAGAGAGAAGCCTTTACAAGGAAAAGGGTCCAGTCTACAGGTTGAGGATCTGGATTTTTTAATAAGTTACAAAATGTAATGTATTGATAGTAAAGTAAATACCGAGTGTATGTGAGGAGGGTCAAATAAAACCCGGACAAGTGAACTCAGAGCTGAAGTACATAAAAGTTGGTGGTAGATTTGGTCAATTTTTGAAGAAAAAAATGAAGGTATTACAAAAATCTGAGGAATAGAGATGAGCAGGGAGTAAATCCTTAGATGACGTAATTTTTGTAAAGAGCGTAAAAAGGGCTTTTGAATTACCTTCATTTGAACATATTAAACCGGAGTAGTATGTGGATTTAGCTTTGAAAATAGTCTTTATTAAAAGTCTTTATAATAAATAATGTGATTTACATACATGTCCTTATGCACAGAGAGGCCAGTTTTCTTATATAGTCTCTCAAGTCGTCGACCTTCCATCTTTAACTGTCTAATAAAAGGAGTGAACCAGGGTGCAGAAACAGTGAATGATACCGACCTGGTTTTGAGTGGAGCAAAATTATTAAGAAGTTTATGTAAATTGGTATCATAATGAGTGGCCAGTTCGTCTGAGGTAGCAAAACTGTTAGCCCTGGGCAGACTAGCAATGCTAGAGCTTAGATTAACCAAATTGATGTCTTTAATGTTTCGGAATGATATAGTACATAAAGAATTAGATTTGGAAAGTGAGAGTTTTATACTAAATGAGAGCAGCATATGTGTAACTGTTCTGTCTGTCCCTGTTTGTTTCCGGACTTAAATTCCCATCATGCACTGCACTCTCACCTGACCATTTTGATTGGACTCTGCACCTGTTTGTAATCTGTGTTTGATTTGTTTGCACCTGTTCTGTGTTTGCTGTCTGTTATTTAAGTTGCATTTGAGTTCCGTTCTGGGTCCGGTCTAGTTGTTATTTTCGATGTCCGTATATACCTGTCTGAAGTGTACTTATTACATCTGATGTTTAACTAGTGTTTGGATTATTTACTTGTTACCTGAGACTGGATTACTTACCCGTTTATCTGTGTGTGGATTACCTACCTGTATACCTGTGTTTGGACCGTGCTGTCATTAAAATCACCTTCTCTACATCCCTTGTGGCGTCCTCACCTGCCTGCACATACCCGCACCTGCCTGCACATACCCGTGACAATATGATCTGAAAAAGGGAAAGAATCTGCTCTACAGGAAACTGGTGAAACACCCGAGCAGCAGATCAAATCCAAGATATGTCCTTTAACATGTGTGGGAAAATTTACATAATGGTGCAACCCAAAACCGTCCAAACAATGTATAAAATCTTTAGTAGGGGTACAATCAATATTGTCCATATGTATATTAAAATCCCCAATAAGTATTATGTTTGGTGACAGTGTGACAAGATGGTTCAGGAAAGTCATCAATAAAATCCTTATTATGCTTTGGTGGACGGTATAAAGTAGCAACACTAGTAGGAGTAGAACCAACGAACTGGCATACTTTAGCCTCAAATGACTGAGAGACGGGAACGTTCACAGGCTGCGCTATTTTTCACTTGTCGCGGTAGATTACTGCAAGACCTCCTCCTCGGCCAGAATCACGCGGTTAAGAGATGTAAACAAATCCAGGAGGAATAGCTCCATTAAGTGAAACGAAGTCATTTGGCTGCTGCCACATTTCGTTTAAACATAAGAAGTCTAACTTACAGTCAATAAGGAGATCCTGTACAAGGTGCCCCTGGCTCGTGAGTGAGCGGATGTTGATAAGACCAAAGTTGACAGTGGAGTTGCTAAAATTGGCAGCCATGTTAGCTGACCTAGCTACGCGGGCCAGCACACTGTGGTTAGCGCGACGACCAGTGTTTCTCTGTGGACACCGAGTAGTAGACCAGAATTACTTTATAGGACTGGAGTTGTTGTGTTGAAAGTTCCGGCGTGATTCACAATTAATGTATCCCCGACGAGTCAAATATAAGATATCCGGGTGTAGAAGCAAAGCAGGAGGCGGTGGATTGTGCAGACATGGGCGAAACCTCAGAAGCTTGGCAGCAGGGTACTGGAGCAGTGCTGTCGATGGTTGAAATACAAAAGACAAGGACAGTCCAGGTAAACACCAGCCACACAAAATTAATCCACATGGTTTCCAGGTTGTCGTAAATGTCGCAGAGTAGAGATAGAAGTGGCCAGAGAGCAGCGGCAGCAAGGACGCGCCAGCGTTCGCTCAACCAGAAATAAGTAATTAAATTACAGTAACTAATTACTTAGTTACTAGTTACACCCAAGGCTGGTTTGTGTATGTGTATTTTATTGCTTTACAACAGACTTTAGTGTATTTCTGTAAGTTAACATTAATTGACCCTGAGCAAATGTAGGCGTCCTTACTGCTGTTATAAATGTTCATTAATAAACAATCGTTGAAACAATTTAATTCACAACATCCACACATTTTTGGATTTTTAACCTTGTGTAACTATTATCATATTGTCCTCCCACAACAACATCTGTAAATTATCTAAATATCTGAAAATATAGCAGATGGCAACACAATAACTAGAGATGCACCGATATATCGGCCAATAATCTGTATTTGTCATTAAAAGCAATTTTTAGTTTAAAAACAGCCGATGGTCAGGGTCGATATAGCCTGTCAACCAAAAGAGGACAGTTTGATGTTCAATATGAATATTCATTTTATGAAATAATAACATTCAGAAAGTTAAGAAATATTATTTTAATCTTCCAAATTATGTTAACATAACCACCATAACCACCAAACTATCGCCATCGGCATCAGCAGATATCACTCTGAATAATCAGCTATTGGTATCGGTGGAGATATTTGGTATAGATGTATATGTTGAACCATGAATTCTACCCATTTAGCTAGTAGCCATAGATTAACAATGATATGTTAATCGATCTGCATATAACTATTTTTTTACTATAGTAATCAATTTATATTAGCCAATGTTGACTATCATCCACAGTTATTAAGACAGTAAGACAGCTCAGATACAGTAATTCCAAATCCAAAGATTTGGGGTCTAGTAAAATTGAATATGTTGTATAATGTCTGCAATTTCAAAGACAAGAGCCTACCTGGGTGACTTGCAATTTAGGCTGTAATCTTTCATTTCATGGGAGTACAGCAGCTGATGTTTACAATACCTGCATGAGGATTTCATTGTGAAGATTGACAACCTGTCTGGGAAATCTAAATTGGGATCCAGACTTAGAATAAAACATTCAAATGCTCTCTCAAGGGAAAACTATTCACTCCGTATTTTGAAGCAATAGTTTGCTCTGAAATAAAACCAATTCTGTCATCATTTACTCACCCTCATGTCGCGTCGAACCTGTATGCTGTTATTTTTCCGAGGAACACATGCAGAGAATCTCTTTCCATCTAGCTGTGAAGCTTCAACATGGCCAGGAAAGCACCAAAAAGTACCATTAAAGTCTCATAAAAGTGGTCTGCCTACTTGTGCGGTGTACCCCAACATGTCCTCTGTAGCAAATGATAGCTGTGTGTGAGGAACAATATAACAGATGAGTGTGTGTCAGTCTGTGTCAGTGATGTATGTATGATAGTGATGATGACAACTTTGTGTGTGTATCTATATTAGCCAAAGATATAAAAATATCTTGTAGATATTTTGTTTCCGGTTCTTTTGGTGTGCTAAACTGTGAGACTTTTAATAGTACTTGTGTTAAGGTTTGGCAACAATAATACACTGCAATGTGGTCAACACACCATGATCTGCTCCACAGTCAAATAATTTCTTACACATTTCATCTCAAGTCTCTATTGTTAATTCCAAAATGTCATTTTGAGCCATTGATATATGCAGAGAGAGAGCAGAGAGAGAGAGAGAAAAATCAACACAAAACGTACTAAACATCTTTCCCAGGAGCGTGGAGTGAGACAGGGATGCTGTTTACGCCCAACATTGTTTAATATTTACATCAATGAACTGGCAACCATTCTAGATGGATCTGAAGCCCCCGGTCTCACTCTACATGACTCACAAATCAAATGTCTTCTGTACGCAGATGATCTGGTTCTGTTGTCTTCCATAACAGAAGAGAAAACATCTGCCCTGACCTGATGTTTCCAATATATGTACATATCATTATATTACTTGATTCTCTTGAATGTATACTTGAATGTATATTCTGCTTTTGTAGAAAATTTGTACTGTATTTTTCTTTAAATTGTATATAATACTTATTCACTTTAAGCTTGCACTACACATATCACACTTTTCATTTGATACTGTGAGAGAGAGAGAGAGAGAGAGAGAGAGAGAGAGAGAGAGAGAGAGAGAGAGAGAGAGAGCATGCACGTTTTTGTAAGTCAATATTTATTTATTTATTGTATTTTTCCACTATCTGCATTTAAAAATTACCCTTTCAACAAGTAGGCTCATATAATAAATAATTGCACCCTAAAGGATCCAGCAGCCAATCAGAATTAAGCATCTAACACACATGTGGTATAACAATAAATAACCAACATTATGGTCTGTCCTTTGGTCTGTACAAAGCGGTCAAATTGCTTCAGAATATTGTGCATAAGTTATATGGACTGCATTTCTAGTGTTTCTTTACTGTCAGAAAAAAGGTGCAAAATTTGTACCTTAAGGGGTACAATGCCTTGTCACTGGGGCAGTACCCTCAAAGGTACAAATATGGTTCACATGGGTACATATCTGTACCCTTACAGCAGTGTTTCCCAATCCAGTCCTACGGCCTCCCCTGACAGAATGTTTTAGATGCCTCTTTATTGGACACATGAACAAGTTATTGAGATAATGAAGTGATGATTGAATTATTAATGATGAACACTTGCTGTTAACAAACATAATCACTGAAAAAACATAACCAAAAATAATTCACCATAATAGTGTTTAATGTTTCCTTTAGTGGGACTCTTGACTCTTGTGTTTCAGTGTCTGATTGTCTACAGCCGCTCATGTGTTTAAGGATACATGGTGAAAAGAGTACATTTACATTTACATTTATGCATTTGGCAGACGCTTTTATCCAAAGCGACTTACATTACATTGTACTATACATTTGTACATTTTGTATAGTAAGCAAGTGGGGGTTAGGTGCCTTGCTCAAGGGCACCTCAGCCGTTACCTGCCAGCCCTGAGAATCGAACCAGCAACCTTCTGGTCATGAGTCCAACTCTCTAACCACTGGACCACGACTGCCCACGACTGCCCAGAGTAAACATCAGGACATGAGAGTAGCTGCAATATTACAATAACATTACTTAGAAGCACCTCAGTTACATTTGAGTTACTGTGTTGTGTGATAATGCAGTGTGGTATTAAAGCAGTATTATGGACAACTAACAGAATAAATGATTATGAAAAAGCCTGTTTCTTAGCTAAATCAATTACACATGAAGAATCAGAGTATAAATCTCAACAATGGTGACAATCATCAAACTAAAACAGATCATCTGCAATGCATGCTGGGAGTTATCAATGAGTTTTGCACTATGATGTTACCCAGCATTCATTGCAGCATGAAGTTTTCTGTCACCATTGTTGAGATTCATACACTGATGCTTTATGTCTAATTGATTTAGCAGGTGAGCAGTTTTCTCACAAAATCATATCTTTTAATTGCCAAAAACACTGCTTTAGGCTCACATTGAATAATTATGAAAAAAAAACACAACAGTCAAAATGTACTTAGATAATATCCAAGAGATAATGTGGTGATATTGTAGCCACCATCATGTCCTGATGTTTACTCTTTTCACCATGTATCTTTAACACATGAGCGGCTAAAGATAACCAGACACTAAAACACAAGAGTCCCACTTAAGGAAACACTAAACACTATTATGGTGACTTCTTTTTAGTCATGTTTTATTTCAGTGATTGTGTTTGTTAACAGCAGGTGTTCATCATTAATAACTCAATCATCACGTCATTATCTCATTAACTTGTTCATGTGTTCAATAGAGAGAAATCTAAAACATTCGGGCAGGGGAGGCCCATAGGACTGGATTGGGAAACACTGCTGTAAGGGTACAGATATGTACCCATGTGAACCATATTTGTACCTTTGAGGGTACTGCCCCAGTGACAAGCCATTGTACACCTAAAGGTACAAATTTTGCACCTTTTTTCTGACAGTGTTTGATGTGTTTTTAAAGATTGATAGATGTGGTCACCATGAGCTGTCATTGTATGGCAAGAGTTGCTTGAAAAAGCATATGAGGTTTGGAACGATATAAGGGGGAATAAATCCTGACAGAGTTGTCATTTCTGGGTGAACTGCTCTTTTAAATCTTGTTCACCTGATGACTCCGGTGTCTCTCCCGCTCAATATAATTAGCTTGAGAAAGATTAAATGCGCTACCGTCACGCCATGTCATCTGGATTTCATTGTGACTGCTACGAAGTCACTAAATCTGGAGCATGTGTAGTACGTTTGTTAGTTAAGCAGTTGAGTCAATTAAAAATGCAGGTGTGGGATTATGTCGGGACGTGACTTTGAGATGGCAGAGGTAAAATTGCATTAAACACCATTGCATGATACTTACAGGAGTCAATGAGATCATATTGAAGGGCGTAATCTAATTCTGTACACTAACGCTGTGTTTGGCATGGATTACTGCTCAATGCACCGTGTACTGACTACTGGGTCATGCTCCATAGACAAACATTGCACATATGATGCTTGTAATTAAACACATTATTTCAGATGACCTCACTATGTCGCATGTTTAATTTAGTGAGCAGTAGCCAGTTATCCTGAAGGGAGTTTTGTATTTTTCTCCATTCGCATGTAAAGAGGTCTTGGCCTAAAAATTGTGTTCCAGTTAAAGGGATAGTTCATCCCCAAAATAAATAAATTGCCCTCATGCCTTTCAAAACCTGTATGTAACACTTTCTTTAGTAGAACTTGTATAGAAGATCATTTGAGAAATGTCTTCATACAGGAGCAAGTCAATGAGGATCAGTGTTGTTTATGTTAAACACAAAATCTTCTTTTGTATTCTGCAGAAGAAAGGATATCATTTTAATACATACTGCTTGATTCGTCAAACTGGAAATGGAGAAGTGGAGGGCAATGCGTTGTGGCAGACAGTATACTGCTTATTTTGACAAATACCAGTCAAAAGTTTGTTCATATTAGTTCCTTGTTTTATAATAATAATAAACTCATCAAAATTATGGAATAAAACAAAGGGAACTATGGGAATTATGATACTAAATATATATATTTTTTAATTAAAATATTTTATATTTTATTATCTTCTGTGTATAGTCACATTTGACCAGAATTTGCAGAAATGTTTAAAAAAGTACTTTAAACAATATTAAATAAGTTTCTATCTGTGCTGTGTTCTTATTGGCTGTTCTTTCTTCATTATTCAGTCAAAGTCATTCATTTCAAAATTTCAAAAAGTTTTTAGTTTTGTCACAAAAAACATGTTTGCTAAAATTATATGTTTGCCTTCTAATTTAAGACATTCAAGCATACACTGTAAAAAATGTCAGTGAAATTTTCAGGGAAATTCTGTAGTTTTTACAGAGAAAAACTGTTTTCAGAAAACCCGTGTTTAAAATCAAAATTCAGATTTTTTTTAAACTGTTCCTGAAAGATTGTTGCTGGATCTCAAATTAAAGCTCATTCACACTGTTATAAAAACACCCAATAAAAAACCCAAAACACCAGAAAAACATGCTTCTTCTTGAGAATTCATTGAAAACCAGACAAAATCACCTGTTCAAATTTTCTTTTGTTTTTATTATTTGTTATGACAATTATGTTTTATAAAAACACATCACAGCAATCAAAAGTGAAGAGCTCAACTAAAGTAAACACTGATCCAATAATGGTGACTTTAAACAACATTGATGTTATGCTGCAGTCCCTGTGAAGCAGAAGTTATGATCCTCTTCAGTATTCTGATGTATTTCCAAGTTAAATTGAATATTTAAACAGGATGTTCCCGTATTTTTATGGTAGTTTACTGGCAACCACAGTTGCCGGTATTTGTCTGTAAAAACTACGGAATTTTTCTTTTCTTGACATTAAATGTTTTGCTGAAGAGTGCAGTCTGTGTTTAAGTCAAAGTCAGGCAAAGAATTGCTGATGTTTTGCTGCATGTTGCTGTGTTTAAAGTAAATTCAGTATTTTCACTTTTATGCATTAGTTTTAATTTTATATAAAGAAATGCTTGTACTATAAAAGACGCAAATGAAATAAATTCATTCACATTGCTCAAAGCATATTAACAATAATGGTCTTAGCAAGCACCACAGAAATGCCTATATAAGTAGTATCGTATTCCAAATACTGCCTATTTTCCTCCTTGGTTCCTTAACTCTCTTGGGAATCGCACACGTGCCCTCTTTGGTCAGCTGCTGGCTTCATCTGAATGAAAAATGAAATTCCCTTATTCTGTGAGGGTTGACCCTTGAATTCAGGAGGTGGCGTGTGAGGAATGCCAGCCTCTCAGTGTGTGGGATATTTCGGTTGCAACCACGTGTTCCAAAACACACAGTCCATCAGCATTTAAAAGAAAAACAGGCTCTTTTTCTCTCATGTTCTCCTCAAAGCAAAATACATTTGAAGAGTGAACTGCACCCCGAAAGTGTGGCAAACTCAAGTTTTATTTTGACAAGTGTTGATGAATCCAAAGGAAGAGCCGTTCTGTTTCCTATTAGAGCAGGGGCTCCTTTGAAAGAAGCATCACGCTGGGTTAATCTTAGCAGAAAACACACTCCTCACCAACTCAAAACCTGCCACATTCTTCTCAACACAATCACAGAGCGACGGGAGCCACTCTATACAAAACAAATGTTCAGTATTAATCTCTCTCTGCTAATAACTTATTTCACAGGATGGGATGCCAAGCATAGACGAAACTCATTGACAGTGACACAAAGCATATGAGATCATTCACATAAACATGGCCTTTTGATTTCCCAGCATTCACAGCTGGAGCTGAGCTCTAGTAAATTGTCTTCATGTTGTTCGGTGATGTTCCCCATCAGGGCCCCCATGCTAAGCTTAAGCCCATCAGTATCCTCTGGCTATTTCCTCTTCTTGCCTCCTTCAATTGCAGAGCTCTTGGAAACCCCAGACAGAATATTGCTTCTATGTGAAGTCAACTTCTTGATTACAAAACTCTTGACATCTAGAAGAGGTCACAGCATGGTTAGATTGACAAAGACATTAAGTATTTAATTTTAATTCTTTTTGGTTCGACTTCACCAAAGGCTCCTCAAAGTTAAGCCTTATAAAACACTTCTGAACATGTAGAAAAAATATTGGTAAATCTGATTCATATGGGAAGAACATGCAGGTACAACATATAGACGGTTTCAGCTGCACCAACAGCAACTTAACTTCCGCGGGACCTCTGCAATGAATCAATAACTGTTCAGTTTATTTAAAATAATGAATATACAATAAAATATTAGTACTGTATAAACTAATATGATTATAAATTCAACATTAAATAGATTGTTTTATTTTATGTTTTTACTTTCCAGACCGGAAGTAAACTTCGGGCCATGCACATGCGTCCGAGGAAACCGTTTATAATATTAGTAAACTGTGATTTATAAGGCCAAAGAATCATGAACATCATGAACACATTGAGGAATCGCATTGAATGCCACAGCTCTCAAATCTATTGCACTCGCAGTTGATCACGTGACATGCAAGAACCAATGGCATCCCGAGACACTATATTCTAATTGTAGACATGTGCAAGTGAGCTTCGACAGCTCTTGTGGAGAGGAAGATATTTCAGGCTCTTCCTCATACACCGTTTGGCTTTAGATGACTTGAGATGTAACACATAGTTGTATGTTTGCGGTCCCTGTAGGAAAGAATGAAATCGGGGTGGGCAAATAGTGAATCTTCATTATTTGGTGAATTTTACTTTTTATTTGAAGAAATGACTTTTTGGAGGGATAGTTCATATAAAATGAAAGTACTTAAATCATTTATTCATTCTGTATGACAATATTCATGATATTCATAATATTCATATCACACAATTAAAATGACATGTTGAAAAAATATAATGCAAGCTTTTCACAAACATAGAAGCAGATACAATACATATCTTAATATGAATGCATATAAGGGTTGTCTTCACAGTGCAGCTGGTCATATAGAAAGTTCTCACTAAATGGTAAAGCCAGATGCATCACAAAATCACTCACTATTCACAGCAGCACATATGGTGTAGCGTCTGATGGTTCAGATTGGTTGTGGGTTGGAAATCATCCGATAATGTTCTTGCTCCATCACAGAGGACTGATGCTCTTGTTCTGGTCTGAACTCGGTCTGAACCTGGTCTGCCTTTCCAGAAAATTGCCATGAAACAATTCCCTTGATATCGAGCCTCAGCAGTTTGGCAGGGTCCTCTGGGATCATTGGGGGCCACATATCTTCCCCATTTCCCTGTTCATGCACGGAATGAGACCCCTACCCCTTCCTCAATCTTTCTTTAAGCAGGACAGCAAATTTAGAGAGCACTGAATGGTCATGCCACTCACAGACAGGAAATGACTGCACCAGTGCCACGGTTCATGAATTCATTATCAGTTCATCTCATCATTATGTGTTTATCCAATTAAAATGAATCAGCCTTTTCAGTTGTTTATTTGTTTTTAACACATGGGCCCTTTTCAATAATTAACTTTTTATTAATGTATTTGAACTGCATGTACATGCTCATTTTAACTTTAACAGTGCATTTGTTTTGTAAAGGTTTCTGAAAGCATTTCTAAACATAAACACAATTGAGGAAACTGATTGCCTTCATTTTTGAGTTCTGCAAAATGATCTGTGTTTAAAGTGTAATATAATGAAGTATAATATATACAGTATAATATTTTTATAAAATTGTTAGTTGAAAAAGCTTTCAGACTATTTGTTGCTGTTGGCCTGTTGCATTCAATTGGTTATTGGTTATAAAAAAGGATATTGTTAGTGTGAGTGTGATATTAAACCGTTTGGGATGAAGGGAGATTAATGATTATATTGTATACCGGACAATCTGTTCAAAAGAATTCAGGAAGATGAACGTCAGGCCTGCAACTTTACACCTGCTGCATAACACACAGAGTTAGGTGCTAGTAAGTAAACCAGCAGCTGGTCTTTTATCATTCATCAGGACCAGCGTATTTGTGTTTTTTTAAAACAATATTGGCAATATAGTGTTTTCTTCTGTTATTGAAAAATGTTGTTTGAATTAACTTGAACAAAACTGAAAATCATTAACAAGACCTTTTTCTCAAACTATATTGAGTAATTTTAGCGATTCTCATGTATTGCAATCTACAACATTTTGAAAAACATCAAATATTAGAATAAATTAGCACCAAATACATTTTGCAGTGCTCCATGCGATCGTGTCAAAGATCAGCTGAATATTCACATGCAGAGGGAAAAGTGCATGTTTTAGAAAAAGCATTTTTTTTGTGCCAATAAAAAAAATAAAATCAAAGGATAATTTTGCCCTGTTGTACGTCTGACTTTTGATTGAAGACTTTGAAGGTGCTTTGACAAATCTGAACACAGTGTTAAAGATAGTGAAGATCTCTTCTGAAACTCTGGATGAGACTGATGAGATTATTTTCTTATTTCTTCTCGGGAGAAGCATTTGAGAAGAAAAAGTCTTTATTGCTCTCCTATTATTGTGGGAAATAACTATAGATATTATAGCGATCTCGTTTGTGCTACTAACATGGCTTAGTTCTTTTCATTATTAGTTTCTTTTCATCTAATAACACAGAGAACGTCCGCTGAAAATGTATTTACTGCTGGACAGTGTTGCTTTAGGAAACATACTAACTGTTTAATGCAACCCGTTCACATGAAATGCATATAATTAACACGCTAAGTGCAAAACCATAATATAAGTTAGCCAAATTGCATTTTTACGTGTATATCTACACCAATCTTTGCATGGAACTGATACGTCCTCGGCGGAGAGCCGCCATTTTGAAACATACATAAAGAAGAAACACTGAAATAATTCAGGTAATAACTTTAGGTTTAAGCTTTAGGTTAGGGGAAAGGTTATAATATTCATGTACGCTAATATTAGGTTTAGGTTTTGGGTTAGGGGACAGGTTAATAAAAAAAATATGCTAAAATTGCAATTTGGCGTACTTATTTCATGGGTTTGCACCTAGCGTGTTATTTATACGCATTTCACGAGATCGGGCTGGTTTAATGTCACATTTGGTCATATTTGCTTGATTTTATTTATTTGACAAGGTCTCAGATTGTGTTGAGATTGTATCAAGTATCAGTTGTTGGGTGGAAGAGTGACTCATTAAGAAATGATTTACTCCTCAGCTGTTAAGAGAATGAACAGATAGTGTTAACAGACTGGCTTATGTGCATTCTCAGTCCTGTGTCCCACGAGAGCTATCACAGGTGTTAATGTCTCTGCCCGCATGACAGCTGTTATCCACACATCCTACTGACAAAAGACAAAGGTGTCAAAAATGGCAAACGCTGAGGAAACAAGGGACTCGAGAAACAAGAAAAATTGAGATGCCAGAAGGAAAAGAAAATGTACTTTATATTTTGGTGAAAAGCTATAATAAAATGAATGTAATTTTATGGAAAATTTTTCATTTTATTTTAAAGAATTTTCACAAATTTTTGAAATGCGGTAAAAAATGTCACATTGCAGACATAGACTGCAAATGTACAAGTTGGGTGTAAAATAACACGAAAACCATGTCATTTTACTTAAAAAACAACAATGTAACTGATCTTTTTCTGCCACCCTATAGCTGCTCGAAAATTACAGTTTTTTAACAGGTATTTTTATTCGGGCTTTTTAATATAAAGGCACATTTCAGTGTGACACCTTACCTCATTGAACAATGTTCAATTTATTTCTAAACAATTGGTGGAAATAGATTTTGTGTAGTCAAGACTTCCAAGAATAATATCCTGTGAAAGAAGTAAAAAATGTGACAACAACCTCCGGTCTCTTGTACAAAAAGTGATTCATATGTTTAAACCAGCGTTTTTTATATACATACTGTATATAATAGAAATAGCTCGCAAAAAAAAACCAAGCTTTGGATGTTTTGAATATCCTTTTAGTGCTTTGACACGTTTGCCACACTCAGCTCTGCTTTTTTGATTTATTTCCATACGTTTTTCTTTGTTTGGCAAGCTTGTGGGCTTATGCATACAAATAAAAGAGAAAGCCAGCATGAATTTGTTTGACAGACAGTTGGGACTTGTGGCATATGGGCAGGCGATCTGGACAAAATCCAGAAGCCTAGAAGCTACAGAGAAAGAGCAAGAGAGAAATGGCTGGAGTGTGTGTGTGTGTGTGTGTGTGGGGGGGGGGGGGGGGGCGGGGGTGCTTAACAGTGAGAGAGGGAGAGAACTTGGGGGCCCCAGGCAGGCTGCCCTGTCTTTGTTTACAACAAAAAGCCATTGTTTGATGTGGCCGCAGAGCCCCTGCTTCAAACCAGGCTTCCTCTCCCACAGGATGTGCTGTGGGTAAGATGCCAGACAGAGAACGGGGACTGGAAAACTTATGAACACCAAGGAAAAGGCTCAGGCGCTCACCATTCGTTCCCTACGCTCGTCGCCGAGCTCCCGACTGCTGAACAAAAGCTCGATTGTTATCCAGCCAAACCCTGTCATCATGTTTTTTCTTTGTCTTTACTCATAACGTAACCGATGGAATTAGCTCGATTTGCCGAACCTTACCGTGTAACCTCCTTGTGAGTCGAGCCCTGCGGTCGTACGTGTTGTGGTTGAGGGGCAAAAAGGAAGTCGAAGGCTTTGGGAGGCCAAAGGCATAAATACATGCCTGAGAAAGACACCCTACATTTCCTTCGAGCAGCGACAATGAATTACCTCAAGCATTTGCAGTAAATCCATGTATCCCAAAGTTTTAGTTTTCCAAAAGGGAAACATGATGCATTCATCACTGGTGTAGCTGAAAAACTCTCTCTTTCTTCTTGAAGCCGACTGCTTTCTGTGCGTTCTTTATCAGGATATGACAGGGTTTAATTTTTATGTAATAAAGCTCCTTTACTACCTATTTGTCCCAGTACTGACTATTACACATCATTAGCTGGGTGAAATTAAAACACGCTGTGTCTTTTTGAAGCATTTTCTGAAGATGGTGCTGAAGAAAGACCAATTCACTTTCGTCAACGTGGTACTGGAGAGACTGCAATTTATGTTTTAAAGCCTGCAAAAGATACTAAGCTTTATGCTAATGTGCCATGTGCTTTGAATAATTTCTGTGGCACCATCTTAAAAACATTTACAGACAGACGCTTTTTCATAAAACCGTTTCCTTTAAGAAAACAAAGAATAAATACATAAATAGGATAATTTTAATAAAAGACACATTGAAGGTTTTGAAAGCATCTTCTCACATTCATCAATACATAAGGTAACCAAATGTTTCAATGTTAAAAAAATGAATATTATACTGAATGTGTCTTTGGACAAAAGTGTTATACAACTGACACAAACTTTTTAAATTATTTTATTTCAATGGACTCAGTTTCATATCATTGAACATACTAGTAGTAGTAATAAAAGTGAGTCATAATAAAAAACATTATTGCTCAAGAAAAGTGTGTTTTAGTGTGTTAGTGAAACTGACAAAAACAACCTTTTTTTCGTAAGGGGTGTTAAAAAATACAAACAAAACCAGTGTTTAGAAAACTCAGTTTTATCTGTCCGATATGATTTTTGTTCGTTCTCTTCTGTTTGAAATTCCACAGATTTTCATCAGCATTCCTCATATGTGCATATTCACATGGGCTCTGCTTATTAGCACCAGCTGCACAGCCACAAAGCTGTAACTATAGCCAGTGTGCAGGGATAATCTCTGCCTTTCACAAAACTCTGGGACAAGGAACTGGATTTGGGGGGTGGGATTCGGGGGCTTGGGTGAACATGTGGTTGAAAGCCTAGCTTAAATCCCCCCCAACCCTCATCTACCCTTTGGTGTCACACTCACATGCGCTACCGTCCCTTTAACTCAGGAAACTACCTTTCCACTTCTGTGGCCAATCATGTGCAGTTTGCACAGGCATGCAGGAATTCTTTCCTCACATATTTTGCCCGTTATCTCTCCCGGACACTGAGCAGAGCACAGGAGCGATGAAACTACACGGCACGCAGGCAGATGGAGGTTTTGTGTTTTGTCCAAGGGCACGACAGCGGCGGTCGGAGGAAGTGCCCACGGCAGGGTCTCATCCAGGACCTTCTTGTTCATGCTGCTGATCTCTTACTATTCAGCCAGATGCCTTCAATTTTTGTGTCCAATTTTCTCTCTCTTGCTGTAGTCTGTTTCGTGTTGGCCATAGGAAGAGCATTGGAGGAGGCACGTACATTAGTTTAACCATCCTGAAACATGCTAATTGTCTGATTTCATCAAGATGAACCATCTATGCTCCAACCTTTTTCATGAGTTTTCCACTGCCTGATGGGTTCCATCACTGACAAAATGAACCCAGCTCAAGACAAAACTGTAAAAATCAACTAAAACTGAATTAAAATCACACTCATTTATTTTATTTTATTTTATTTTGATTGCTAATAATTGTCTAATTTTTCTTTTATTATGCACCTGGCTGGCTTTTTAAAACTTTGCAGTGTTAATTTGCAATAATTTACTGGCAGCAGCTTCTCCTTCAAGGAACTTGTTTTTTTACATTTTTTTTAAACTGTATTTAGAATTACGGTGTAATACTGTATGACAAATGTACCTGTTAAATTACAGCATATTACTGGCAGCTGTGATTTCAAGCTCATTTTGTTTGGGTAACGGATTACCTTAATCTATTCAAATTTAAAAAGTTAATGTTTATTTGGTGTTAGTATAGTGAGTGTATTTACTATATCCTACTAAAAAAGACACAAAATTAATCTGCAAAGACATTAAACAACAAACAGTACACTCAAAACATTACTTAAACTGAAGCTTCACACAGATCATTATTAACTTACACTAACACATATGCATAATTCACAAAGACTTCACATCAATAATTACACAGTTTCTTTAAAACCAAGTATAGGTCAACAAACCCTTAAACACAAGCACTAGTCCTCAGCACAGTGGTGACATTGCTATTATTTTAAAGTAAACTATTGGCAGCAGCTTCACCTGCACGATACTGTTTTTCTACAGCTTGCTTGCTGTTAGTGAGATTATGAAGCGATGAACACTAACACAATCACTAAAGAAAACATGAAGAAGAAAGGAGGGGAAGACAGTATCACCTGCAAATAACAAATTAGTACATGAAATCTAGATCTCAAGATCTCACCAGAGAATAATTACACAACTCCTTCTCTCATTATCATAAACCATTTGGGCTTTATTTCTTTTAAACATGTGTAAAAAAAACTCTTATTGAGAATGTCTGTAATGTTCAAAATAACAGTCACCATTATAGTGATCAGTGTTTGATTCAGTAGGGCTATTGACCCTCAGGGTTGTTTTTCTTATCTACTGTATCTAGGTGATGGTACATTTATTATATGACCCAAAAATCTGAGCGTGATCAGAGGGTAGCAGCTGTTCACGATAGCATTGTCTTTAATAGCTGAGTACATTTTTATGTTCTGTGGCTGGTTGTAAATATGCAACATTTTGTGAAGGCATTGTGATTCAGCAGTGAAATTGTCATTTATATACATGAAAATGTATGTGTGATTCAGACAAACATCAAGAATCAGCATATGAACCTCAACAATGGTGACAATCAAATGTAAAGCTTCTTGCCGCAATGCATGTTGGGTAACATCATAGTACAAAACTCATCCATGACTCCCAGCATGCATTACAGCATGAATAAACTATAGATGACAGTCTTACGGTTTTCCTTATTTGCTTTTATTTTTGTTGCTTTATATATTGTTACTCTTGTGTTTTTGTTGATATATTTATTGCTTATGTGTAGATGTGATCTTATTTTTTGTCACCATTGTGGAGATTCATACCCTGACTCTTGATGTCAGTGCATGCACATTCTGAACTAGTAAATTTTTTTGTGTATAGTGTTTAATATCCTCCCTCAGAACATCTTATCACCATAGCACTGCTGAACATCACCCTTTTATCTTCATCGTCGGATGATATAATGCCATAAACCCAAAACTTTCATTCATTAATTTAATTTTGATTTTAAGAATTTTACAACAGTAGTTGCTACTAATCAACTTAATTGAGTTGATAAACAGTTTGTGTCACACACAGAAACTACAACCAGTGGATAAATGAGTCAAGAAAAGTCCAAGGTCAAAAGTTTATTTTTCCAATATGTTTATAGGGCCATATTGCATACCAGTTTACAGTATGACACTGTATGACATTAATACAGCAGAACACTGTAGAATTTCACTGTAAATTTACATCAAAGTTTTACAGTGTAGTACATTAATATATATCAACCTGAATGTGCAGCTCTGTATATTAACAAACAGGATGTTACACAAGCAGAAACACGGACAAACGAACGCTGCAGCACTGCTTCAGGAAATCAGATTTTGAACATTGACATCCCAAAATGTCTTGACAAAAAGAATCTGTTCCATGTGGGAGTATATATAGATCACAATTTTTATTTAGATACTTGTGCCTTCATTCGTCTCTTGGCAGGAGTAATGTGAAGATTACACACACGTTTAGAGGACGGGCTGTTGATGTCTACATGATGACAGCGGCTAGAGAAAATTCCCAGTAGGACTACAAAATTGCTGGCAGTGTGTGATAAGGCACACTAGCTTCTTATTGCCTCACCACAACCATAAATCCACCATCTCTCCTTTCCCAAACCACACTTTTGTAAATTCACAAGGTGTTCTTAAGGACTAGGCGTGGAGTGATATGGTCAGGTTGCTGTGAACAATGACTGTTTGGCCCAAAACATAATTCACTGCTACTCCATGAACAATTCACTCAGCATAAAACAGCTTTTGGTTAGCACACCCTCGACCTTCACTTCTGTTGCGTTTGTCTTTGCGTTTGGCACTCAGTTTTTTTCACTTGAAATGCAAATGAAAAACAAAATGAGAATTTTGAAGAATTAGATGCTTTTCAAGCATAAGATTTGTCAGTTCAGTATAAAGGAGTAGTTCACCCAAAAATAAAAATTCTCTCATGATTTTTCACAGTAATGTAATTTCAGTTGTATTTGATTTTCTTTCTTTAGCTGTAGGACACATATTGAATTTTATATAAAAATCTTGTAATTTTACGTTCTTTTACAGTATATGGGACACTGCAACAAGCACACACATCTATCAGTAAACTAATCCAAATGATGGGTTAATAAATGTTCTCTGAAGCAAAACAAATATTTTGAGATTAATTAGCAAAGTTGAAAACAAAACGAACACATTACAGTTTACATCAATATGTTGGCACATTAATAACATCTTAATAACAAATCTCATTGGTTTCTCGACAAAAATATGATAGAAGAAAGGAAATCTAGGATGGCACAAAGGTGACATTATATTGTAGTGTGAACTGTTTCTTTAAGTTTTGAATAAAAGCTTATGTTTTAAATTTGTTTATCTTGTTAACAATATTTGCTAAAAAGAAAATTGAGCGCTATATGTGTGTAGTTGCTGCGACTTAGTGGTTTCCTTGTAATGTGGAATATACATTTGAGGTTAACTTTGTTAAAGTATTAAACTAGTTTGTTCAATCTGTTTGTAGATGATGTAATACAACATTTGTCATCTTTCTCTATTGTTTATCGAAAGTAACTTTGTTTAACGTTCGCAGGCAACATAAAAATCAAGAACTATTATAGTGTATGTTTCCCAGTGTGTGAAAAGCTTAAAATCGACTCAGTCTGCAGTTATATGACAGTTCACAGTCGCTGGTGAGGGGCTCAGAACTGTGTACAGTCTTGTGGTACCATCAACCAGTCAGTGTGATCATGATGTTATTTTGATGTCATAATGTAAATCAGTCACATGGTGCTTTTAGCTTAAGCGATTGGCTTAAAAACACCTTACTGAAAGATTTTAGGTCACACATTTCTGGGTGGTCCCGCACCAGCCAAGCAACTGCCATAGAGACGAATGGGAATGCTAACAGCTTTCTCTATGTATTATAGACCTCCCCACAACGCCACCCAGTGTGCAGCATTGGTATTACATTAACACACACACACACACACACACACACACACACACACACACACACACACACACACACACACACACACACACACACACACACACACACACACACACACACACACACACACACACACACACACACACACACACACACACACACACACACACACACACACACATACAGTAGGCAATAAACAAGAGCTTCTAAAAAAAAAGTGAAATTATACATATGTTTTAGGCATTTAGCATTGTTAAGGTTTCAAAAATTGCTTTAATTTTTTCACATTTTCTGTATTTAGCAATAAAATACTGTCTTGAAAAAAATTTCATTCAAAGAACTGTAAAGACCTCAGCTAAAGTTTATCATCTGTGAGAAATCCATGTATAAAACTTAAGACGCCGTCAGACACTGATGATTTTCTCAACTGTACTCTGAAACGCGTCCTTATTCGGTCAAAACGCTACTCAGGGGAACAATTAGAAGACAAATGACTTTTTCCTTTTCTACAAATTGACATGGAGGCATTTATATGTGATAAAGTGTTCCAATGACTGTAAGAATAAAAGTCTGTGGAACAAAAACAACGTGATATGGATCTTTTAAACAGCTGTAAACGTGCCAAGCTTTGCAGCCGCCTGAAAGGCACTTTTTGCTATAGCTGCTTGTATTTTGAAGTCATGAGATTTTATAGCAGCGGCTTGTATAGCATAGACCACCATAATCAGATTCCTTGGCAAATGATCAGATTCACATATGGCCCAATGCTTGCCGAGCATTGAAAGGCTATGCAAGATCCAATGAGTGATGACGCACAGAGGATTGTTGGAGTGAACTCAATATGTCACAATCATAAAAAAGGTTGCTGTCATTAAATGTTCATATCGCCAGAAGCACTTCTGTAGTTTCACGGAGTGATTAGAAAAGACAAGTGTGTGTCCTAGGGTGTAAACAATCGGATTCTTTGTGAAGTATGTGTTGTAAGTACCTGGCCAATAAGTGGGGGGCTTTTACATGCACATCAACAGTTCTTGTTTGGTCTCAGTTGATGCTTGGCAGTTTTTTTTTATCAGAGCACACATTTCTTTTATTCAGAAGAACTGCACCTTAATGTCCCATTATTCCATCGCCCGTTTGTGGTTAAATGCACCGTTTTAAATGCAAGGTAATATCTGAAATAAGGTGCTGTCTGCTTCATTACCTTGAAGAAACACCTCATCATCTAGTGCTTCATTAATCGCCCATCTGACCTTATTTGCACGCCGAAATGAAAGTTTGTTTATTGCTTTATTTGCTGTTCCATTAATTTCTTCGGATTGCATGCAAATGGCAAATAAAGTTTGCAAAAGCAGTGAAATGGGAGTCGTTTGCTCAGGAAAGTGTTTGGAAATGCTTAATGGTAGCCATGTCATTGTACGTGAAACTGAGTTAGGTTTAGATAGAGGTGCAAGTTATTGACACCTGGACCTCGAACACATCTGGCGCAGGAACCAGAAACTAATATCAGCGTTAAACAAATGAAAAACTGGATTCATGATAAAACCACACGTTTTCCTACCAACAATTCCACTTCCTCATTTATTCCACACGGACAATGTTTAACAGATGGTGGTTTGATTAATTTCTGCTAAAAGGTTCGATACTCGCCAAAATTCCTCTCAGTTCTCGCATGTTTACACCATGGCCAGCTCCCAGCCCATGATAATCAATTGCGCAAGTAGCTCGGTTGAACATTGTTGACAACATAATTAGCAACGCAATGATTTTGTTTGTCTCAATTGAAAATGACAAGTATAATTAGCTTTGGCAAAATGTCAGGAACTGCACCACATTCATCTTTCCTCCACTTAATTTCAACTTGCCATTTGGAAACACGAAAAAGTGTCGACATAATTGTTGGAATGCGTCGTTTCAAAGGGCACCTTGCCTGCTTTGAGTAAATCATAGGGATGAAACTGTCCAATTCGGAAGGGCGTGTATACAGTTTTTCCAACTATTTGTAAACGGTATCCAATAGAGCTGTCTCCAGACACAAAACACATTAAGTAACAAAAGGTTGCTGAGCTTGGTTTATACCAATATTCATCTGACTTTCATCTAGCCCTTCCACAGACAATGCTTTTTAAAATACAGGCACAAGACAAACTCATTTTTTGTTGCTGAAAACAATGGACGGGAGTAAGTGTACCTAGGTTGTGCTTATCTACTTATCGAAATGTTTAGTCTGTGTGGAAGTTTATACACTTAGAAAAAATTCTAGTGAGATGTGAAATGGGATTGAGCTTGAGAAAGTAATCCATAATTCATAAAGCTCCACTGTAAATGGGGAAAAAAAACAATATATAACAAAAATATGTAAAATCTTGTACAAACCTTGAAAAAGCTTCTAAGACGCAATAACAAGAGCAGCAAACACTTACTGACAACTTACAACATAACTAAAATGAATGGTGTCACACATGGAGTCAGATCAGAGCTTAGTTTAGAAAGATGTCATTTTACACTTACATTTACGTATTTGGCAGAAATTATTATTATCGTGTATCTGATTGCACATAGATTGTAAATGTATAACATGGACTATCAAAATGAAGTATTACCATAAAGTGTCTGTGAAACGCATAAATGTAGTGATACCACAGTAGTCTTACACTTGAATGCCACTTACTCTTGGTGAAAATCGCTGTAGCACACGACCCGCGTGCTTTAATGCTTTAGTCTAAACACTTTTATGCAAATTACACATAATACATTGTGTCTTCTGCAGTTTTCATTCCTCCCCCACTGCTTGCCAGTGCAGGCACACCGATCTAGACTGCAGAGATTCTTGTCATGACACTATCACATGTGATGTGTCTTCAGTGAATCATTCATCTCTGTGTAGTTTAGCATTAACATTTCTGTTCTCTCTTTAGCATGCTTGAATTCAACAGTTCCTGCAACGATTCCCATAGTAAATAATGAGCAATCTGAAGGCTGGTTTGAAAACCTAACCTAACAAACCATTCCCACAAACTCAAAAAAGTTTAAACTCTGGGAAAATTGCCCAAAGCAACCAAAACCACAATCGCCCAAGGCAACTCAAAAAACAACCCCTGACTCCGAGTTTAATTGGCATTTCTGAACTGATTGTAAAATACAAGGCATCACATACTTGCTGACATTTTAAATAGTTACAGAAAAAAAAACTGGCAAATGACTAAATGAGTGGGGATCACACTACTCGACTCTCAAGTCCTTCCCAACACAACAAACTCACACAGAAACACGCATTCTCCCATTACCAGGTTTGCAGTTTACAGTACAAGTACTTTTTGAGCTTTGTGACTCTGCAGACTCTGCTAGCCAGTGTACATTTACGGCTCAGTTGTAAAGATGTCCTTGGTTTGAAATGCCATGAAATGTGATAAGAGAAAACTGAAAAATACTGGAAATTTAGTCATGTTATGATGCATCATGTTACCCATCACATCCTGTTCACTGAGAGACTATTAGAAAGGAAAGAGCAAAGAAAGAAAGAAAGAAAGAAAGAAAGAAACCAAAGCTAAAAGAGCTCAAATTCACAGAGAGAGAGAGAGAGAGAGAGAGAGAGAGAGAGAGAGAGAGAGAGAGCTGAAACAAACAGGATTTTGGACAAAAGCAGCATCCTTTGTTAAGGAAGACCTGCACAATAAATGCAAGTTGACAGGCAAAGTCGGGGAAAGTATTACCACAACAAAAAGCACAAGACAAGCGCATCTTGCCTCTGTTTGCTCACTGGAGGAGTTTGAGAACACATCAGCAGGAATGGAGGAAGTGTCATGCTGAGCTTTGTGTCCATTCATTCACTGATGCTGGAGCATTGCAATCGAAATCACCATGAACCCAATACATACTCACTGACCAAAACACTGTCATAGTTCAACACCAAACCTGCGGGAACACATACTGATCTATCCCATCGCTTCCTCCGTGCATTCATTGTTGAATGTGGGCTGTGCTCTCATGCCGCTTTCCAGTAAAGTGAATGATTTCTGTATCTTTGCATTGATGGGGTGCTCTGTTAAAATTCTCATCAAAAACATTTGCAACCAAAATTTTAATTTTAATATTACAGATGTCAGGGTTTTTATACAATAAATGGGTATTTGCAGAATGGGTAGCACTGAGGCGGTATGACATTGATAACATTCTATTGAGATGTTTTATAAACCTCATTACCACATAAATCCTGACACTACATGACATTAACAATTTTTTTTACATGAATATATAAGTGTGTGTGTGTGTGTGTGTGTGTGTGTGTGTGTGCGTGCGTGCGTGCGTGTGTGTGTGTGTGTGTGTTTTGCCATGTGCATTTTCAAATTACAAAAAGGAGTGAAAAAGAGTGAAAGAAAGAATGAAATAAAAAACAGTGACCAAATACATGACTTCAATATTGTCTTTCTATATTCTTTATTAGTAATCTATTGCTTTTGATTTTAAATAGTGACATACACTATTTATGAAAATCCAAACAAGTTGCTTAAAACATGCACTTGACTTTCTTGTACAGTTGCATTTGTAATTCAATAATTTACACATTTCTAAAAGGTTAAAAAAAACAATTTTTACTGCAATGTAATCCAACTGTAACAACCAAAATGTAACTCTGTTAAAGTGTTAAATCTATAAAATTGTATATTGTAAGCTACAATAGCATGGAAAAATGGCAATGAGTTTGGCCAGCTAAATGTCTTTCTCCTAATCAGTCTTGGAGATAATAGTTTTCAATAGATTTGCCTAGTGATCACTGCAGAGTTATATGGGCTCAGTGAATGCCGCTATAAAGACTATGTCTGAAAATCATAAACACATGCTGAGAAAGCACTGAAGACAAACACAGAGGCATACAATATTTTGAAACCGGCTCCTATGGCAAAAAAAGAGAAAGATTTTCTCTGTCTGCAGACTGAGATATCTCCACAATGGATGGCATACAGAGCATTCAGCTTTGTAAACAAGACATCAGGGTTATTATATTTAAAACATGAGCAGTTATCACTACTGTACATTCTGACCAATGTGTGAAAGTACTGTTAACCACAATAAATGCTACAGATTTGTATAAAGCAATAAATATAAAATTTACCTTTTGTTGCTGCCAAAATTATTACAATTATTAAAACTTTAAATCACTAAGAAAAGGCAACTTACTGATTTATTTAACAATTAATATATTTACTGCATGATTGCAACACTATATTATGCATCTTGTAAAAGTACATTCAATAATTTTTTAATAACAAAACAAATTTTGTACTGCTAAGCGCTACCAGAAAAAGTAATCACTATATGCAGCTGCAGAAAAAAATAAGATACCATTTCAAAGACCATTTTTCTGAATTTACTATGTGTTTAGATCATGTTTGTGTCATTCTGTGATCAATATTTCTCCCACATTTCAAAGAAAAACTGTTTATTTTTGCATTTATTTGCAGAAAAAGAAAACTGGAGAAACAGGTCAAAATAATATAAAATATGCTCTGCATTTCTTTAGACCACAAATACTTAAAATAAAACAAGTTCATATTGCCTTTTAGTTAAAACAGTAATATTTGTACATGTATTTAGGAAAAGTTCAAAAATTTTAAGTTTTTAATGTGATAACCATGGACACTGGGCTGGAATGACCACAATACATCTAGAAATGCTGATTGAATCTAAATCTGGAATCTCTTATTTTTTTCCCTGGCTGTATCACCTAATCTTCAATGTGATATAATATGGTTACACTCTGACCCAAAATACAATTCAAAGACAAATATGCCTTACTATCACTTTTATTTCATAAACTGACGAAAAACCACTATTTTGGATATTGAGGGTTGGGAGGAGAAAGTGTTTATTGATTGATGTTGTGTAATATTTATTTCATTTAGAGGTTGTATGAATATGTAAGGGAAAAAACTTTCCTGTTGATGCCTGCAGTGGTAAACAGCTGGAAGGTGTTGGTATTTAGATTTCATCAGTCGGGGATTGCAGCTCTTCATGGCATGATGCTGTCGTCTAGTTAAGATGCTGGAAATAATGCAGCTCAAACTGATGAAATAACAACATGATTGTTTCATATTGTGTAAGATTAATAATTTCACTTTTTTTCATGTACTCATGATTGTTTTGTTTTTTTACATTTAATCTCTTTACCAGGTGTATCTGATTAGAATGGTCACAATTTAACTTGTCTGTTGTATAACTTCCAGAAATATTACCTCTTTACATATTCATCAGACAACCCTTTTTAAGCTTTCTTTAGGACATATTTCATATACTTTCTTTATCCTAAAGCTTTAAAATGATTAATTTTAAATAATGTATTTTTCCATGTAGGCTATTTATTTCTATTTTGTATGTATTTTCTCTTTTTTTATTATTAAAAATGTATCCTATCAATCTACTATATTTAATTTAGTAACATTAAAAAAGTTTGACTTATGAGGTTGCTATAAGGTTTAACATACTGGTTTATGTATGAAATATTTTGTTTAATCCCATTACTTTTTACTGTGTTAACACAGTTCTAATAATAGTCTTATTGTCCTGTATATTATTTGCACATAAAAATGATATTTTATCCGCATTAATAAAAACAATGTCCTTGCTGTCGCTTCAGTATAAGTGAAAAGATGAAAGTAATATGGTTAAACATTTATCTGCCATGATGCAACAGCGCTCATTTAAATATCCCGTCGACATTTTGGGTTAGCACAACCCAGGTCTTTCACTTGCTCAAAATGGCGTCGCAAATAAAGCACATTGTTTCTGTCAGGGAAGAGTATTATTTTGTAGTAGTGTGCATTACAGAGCGCACTTTTTTGAGTTTCTGAATCGCTTCTTTTTTCACTAGCCTATTGTTAAGCATATCTATCTCTCAAACAAGCTTGACAGAAGATTTGACACTAATGTCAGTCAATTGGATATTTTGTTTTCACATCCTTGCTGTGGTCGTACGGTTTAGTATCACGCTCATGTTACGCCAGTCATTTTGTTTTGTTTTTCCTCGTCTTGGTAGCGCTGGCCAGGCGTTTTGTGTTTCGAACATTGTTTTATATACAGCCGTTTTGTCCACAACATCCTAATTGCGGCATTGACAGCTGTATTTACATGAAACCTGAACATGTGTCAGGTTGAAATGCAGTGGAGAGGTAGTCATTTGGGTGCTGACAAATAGATTATGTCACTGCCAGCGATCTGGGAACACTGGTTTGGCGTGAGGCTGCTGGGAATTATACAGCAGCCACACAGCGAACGACACGGAGCGACAGGAACAAGCTGCCGAGGACGCCCGACATTCTGAGATCGTCCCCATACAAGACAGGATCAGTGTCAGGAAAGATTTGACTCACAATTATTGTGTTTGGTCACCGTCTCCATGGCCCGCAGCTGTCCTTCGTATCCCATTGTAAGGAGCCATTTTTACTGTGTATATGCAAATGTTTTGAAGGCCAATTTTCAAACCTGACACCTTAACTTTATGGGAAGTTGATGAGTGTCATTTTAGTGTGCTACTGTCCCATTAGCTTAAAGACCTACACCTATTCATTTTGTGCATGGGATACAGTTTTAGATATTCTCAGCCTGCTTCCTGAACCATTATGATTTATATAACCTAAAAAATTAAAGTTAATCTGACTAATTTAGGATAATCTCATTTCCATAAACTGGAGTCTGAAGGTTTATTCTAATAATCCAGCTCTAGTTTCTTTCGTGTCTTCGTGTTGTGCATTTCTTGCGTTCAAACATACGTAAAGTTTACCTTTAACGTTTCGTTGTTAATCACAGAAGTCATTCCTGCGTTGTTTGTTTAATGGTCATAAATGATACTTCAAATCATATGGCTTGAGAACAAGAGGTGTGCTTTTACTTTTCTAAGCAAACAAACATCAAACATGAGTCATGTCTAAAGACCTCAATATCACAGAGACTAGACGCTTTGCTATTTTTGGTCTGTCCAACCACTCAGAAGCCCCCAGCAGCATTTTATTATTTCAAAGTGCCAAGCATGCGTCACTAGTTGGCTTTTTCTTTAATTCATAGGTTTACTCCGACTGTTTATGGTGAAGGTCTTATAAGGCTATAATTCACAGTGATCCAGCAAAACAAACCGACATTTTTAGTTGACTGAAGGATTTTGATTCAATAAGTGCCATTTTTTAATCAGTGTGAATCAGGCTATACAGGGTTGCAAAAAATCGGAATGAAAGGATTGGATCATTTTAAATTCATGACTTGAATTTGCCACACAAATGTTGGACAAACATTAAAATCAGACCAAAAGCTTTCTTGGTTCATGTTTACCGTGATTTGACTCCATTTTGAAGACCATAGTCCTTTAAAAGAAAGTTAATTTTGTTTATTCAAATTAATTGTTTTATACCATATAACATTATCTATAATTAAATATAATTCTTCTGAAAATACCCCATATGTTGTGTTTATGGTCTATTTTGTTTATAGGCAATTCTTGAAAATTGTACTTCTTTAAATGCAGTGTTTGAATTGAATGTTTGTTACAGAATTGGATAAATACAGCACAAAGAAAGAGAGAGAAAGAGAGACAGAAAATTAACTCCCCAAAAAGTGTGATTTCTTAGCATTCATTTTTTTGCCCAGGCTACTTTTAGAGACACACTATACAAGCAGTAAATGATATGAAGCAACTAAATTTGACATGAAAGTCACCTAAAAAAGAGGTAACAGACTTAATAATTGTAAATAATTTATTCACAATATTTCCTGTATCTAATCTGTACAAATTTTTTATTTGTAATTATAAAATTATACAGTTATTATAAAATATTTAGTACCCCTAGTCTATTTCTTTGACCTCTTAGGTTAGGGTTGGGCCCCTAATGCCTTATGGGGGTCCCCCGATTAAGTGTGATGTTGTACCTCTTGTTTGTTACCCAAATTCAGTTCAGCACTTCTGTGTTTTATAGCACCTCATGTATTTATGTTGTGTTGTTTTAATGGCTCAATATACACCGATTATCAGTGATGATGTCACAAACCAGAGAAGTCAAATCAGTATTAAGCTGATGTGTAGATTAATCATCAAAACGAATTCCTTCATCAAATAAATCACCAAAGCATATTTCTAGTGCATATTGAATAAAAAAATAATTTTAAATGCACTATTCAGATTTTTGTTCTATTCTAATGCCATATACTGGATGCAAAATACAGTATATATTAGATTCTTGTAAAGTTTTGCCCCCTAAGTTCTGAAGAATGACCTCCAAATAAAATGTGTTTGAATAGTTGGAGCTGGCAATATGAGGTTTGCTCATTAAGTGTCCAATATTGTGCTTTATTTTTATTCAAACCATCAGTGCTCAAATATTTAATGACTTGAAGGCCACTGCACAAATTTCTATTTACTTAAGCCTCCTCTCTCTCTGCAGAGTGATACTAGTAAAAACATTTTTAGTCAATATTTTAGTCCATACTTCTTATACTTCTTGAAGAGACAGATTGTGAATTTTAAATGTCTGCTACAATAAATTTGTGTCACTGACATGTAACGAGTTTTTTTGTCTTGTCAACCACTTGCTTACCATGTGCTTTTCTCATAAAAAAAATAAACATGCAAAGGGGTCAATTCAATCTTTTTATCAACACAACCTGAGAACTCTTTTTTAAAGTCTAAATATAATGTATAAAATAATAACAAGCATAAAAATGATAACAAAACAAACTAAAATGTTTAGTCAAGACATTTCAATAAAATAATTAATAAATCAATAAAATGCAATAAAAACGGCTATCTTTTATTTTTAAGATAAAACAACAATATTATTATTATTATTATTATTATTATTATTATTATATGGGCTTCTTGAGTAAATTTCAGCAGTTGCAGCAGGACTCAGTTTACATTTAGTGTAGTGTTTAATAAATGCATATACAGGGTACTGAATATCCCATTCATGTTAGTTTATTTAATTTAGTAACATTAAAAAAGTTTGACTTTTAGTTCTGTCTGTGTGACAGCATTATCTTTGTCATTAAAATCACATTAAAATGACATTATAATGTAATTGAATTTATGCTTTTCACAAATGATCAAGAAAGAATGCACAACAATGCATTTCAATTTCAAACTGGTGGACCTACAGGAAAATTTCAGTGACTAACCGAATGTATTTAAGTTATATGTTTAGACTGTAAAAAGAAAAGAATATTAATCATTCCGCCACCCCAAAACATTTTTGTTCATGGACTAAGTCTTCACTTCTCATAATCCCATCCTAATCATTCCTGTGCCCCAAAATCCCTCTAAATTTGGACATGTTTTACACTGATGGCTAGAAATAGACTCCATGTAAATGTGCTTGGTTGAAAAATCCTTCAAAACTGCTGAAAAAACACAGAGAAAAGTAGGTCAACATTATAAGCCCTGCAGTTCTGCAGTTTGGGTAGATAGACACTCAGGCTCTCTCTCTTTCCACATCCTAGACAAAAGCTGCATATAAAACGTTAGGGTGTAGTGCACGATTATTAAACACAAGAAGAAAAACAAGTAGGGAAAAGATCGTACAGACTCAACTCTATTCATGTCAAAATGAGTTGGCAGCTTTTGAGAAAACACAGAGTTCAGAGCACAAAGTTAAAGTGAGGACAAAAGACAGTTCAGAAAAGTTGACAAATGAAGAAGAAGGTAAAATACGAGACATATCTGCTAATGACACTGTCAATGTTTCCAGTGACCACCAAAAATGACAGAAAACAGATACCTGATGAATAAATAGTTATGTGAATAATAACATTTCCTGCAGATTAACTGACAAATGAATTGATGGCAGCATTTAAAGCCTCTATAATTATATTCTTACATTCATTAATTCTTCACTAAAGTTAAGAATTTTAAGTGCTTTTGAGCCCCCCCCCTCCAATTATGACAATTATAGGGGCTCCCACTGCCCAATTATACCATAAAGTCACCAGCTGTAATTTTAATACATGAATTGTATACACAAGATTTTATTAAAATCCACTAAGCATGCAATTTGGCGAAAAAGATTTTCTAAATAATTGTGATCCCCTCCTCAAAATATGGTTGATTCTGACACCTAGCTCATGAACAAAACCAGAATTCAGAAAAAAATCAGAAATGAGGAGGCAGCTGAAATGAAGTATGCGTTGGTGAAGTTATAGAGCATGAGAATGAGTGACTGAAAATGTAGAAAATGAAATGTCATAAAAAGGAGAAAGTAACGCAGAGAATTGCTGTCTATCAAAACATTGCTTAGAATGTAGGGCTCTATAATTGTGTAACTACATGCATGATGCTCATTGTGTTTTCCCTGTCTGCATCTTACTACATCAGGATGTAAACACGTGAACATCTCTGAGAGTTTACTTCACTCGCATTTCACTGAGTGCTTTGAGAAAAAGAACTGTCAAACGTGCACTGAAAAGGTTTTTGCAGTGGCCCACCAAACAAATTATGACCCACGCAGAAAACACAGTAGTACACTTGTATAATCTGTATTAGTTACCATTAGTATACTGTATATCATAGCAATGCTATAGTATAGTATAAGTACAACATGATACTATATACAATAGTATTCTAGAAAATATCCAGAACAAATCAAATAGAAAAAAATTGAATATGGGAGAAAAATGGAATTTAAACAGGGCCCTGCATGATTTATTTTGTGGGGCTTTTGGTAGATAAATGTATTTGCTTTATTTATCAAATAGTATGCAGAACCATATTATTTTAATTAAACATTAAGACTTTAAAATTTTTTTAGGTGGTTTGTTCATTTATTTATTTACATGACTGCATTTTTTTCCATTTTTTCAGTTCACTTCAGTTATTTGATAACAGACTGATTGGAACGACTATTATACAACTGCTGGTCATTTTTGTATCTGCTTTATTTATTATTATTTAATAATGCATTGTCTTTTATTATCCTTTCATTAGTTTGTTAAGTCTTCATGCATTTATCCATGACAATGTAGTCATAAGTTCATATAACATTTATAAACATTTTTAAAAGGGTTTATAACAACACTGTAAAAAATCTCAACTCATCTTTTTAAATTTATTTTTTGCATAAGGTTGCTTGAGTTGTACTGACTGCCAAAAGTTGAGATAACTTACATAATTATGTCAAATCAAATAGATTGGACAAATCAATTGGATTAACTTACTAAATTAAGTTTAGTTGACTACAATCAGATTTTTTTTACAGTGAACATTACCGTCTTCTGTTGATATAAAAATCAGTGTTTCCGCTATTCATTTTCCTCCCCACCACGGCTGCAGCTTCTCAGTAACGCAGTGTTTCCTATTCATTTGTAATTTGTTGCTGAGTTAGTACATGTACAATATAAAACATATTTAAGTTCATCAAGCTATTTCTTTAGTCATTTATGAATATGAATATTTTGTTTCAGAAGCATTTTAACATGTTCGTAGTGTAGATTGGAGTTTTACAATAGTGAAGCAACTGCTGAGGTTTATATGAAAGGTTTATTATATCATCTTACAGTAAAAAGACTTTTCTTATTATTAATGTCACATATCATCAACACATAAACCCTACAAAACACAGCAATGGTGACCCTAAACAAATAATAATACATATAAACTCTGGAGGTTATGAAATAAACCAACAACACAAACTGCTAAAAGTAAACCAAAAATATTCCAATACTGTAAACTCAACAGACAGTTGTAAAGACATTGACTGGAATTGGCAGTAAAGTACTGTAGAGTGCAGTTGGATACAAGAAAAATCCAACTGTGAAATAAGAATAAGACAAAAAATGTTGCTAGTTAATTAATTGTTGCTTTATGTTAGCATTTGTTAACTAATGTTTAGTGCTACCAAGTTTTTTTAATAAGGTCCTCAATAATATAAAATAGTCACTGCTCTGGAATTTACATTTACATTTAATAATTTAGAAGACACTTTCATACAAAGTGACTTAAAGTTTAGGAATAAAACAAGCCATTAATTTAAAAAAAGGCAATTAGTGCAAAAGTAATACAAAGTTTTAATCACAACACTTAGACATAGTAATTAAGAAAATAGCGATATAGGCAGAAGAGTTTGAAAGTTAAGCATTCTCAGAAGAAATTATCAGCAGTTATCAGCTGTTTTTTGAATAGTGTGATTGATTCAGATGTCTGGATGGAATTGGAAAGATCATTCCAATTGACCTTACTAGCTGTAAAAAATAATATTGCACATATATTTATGTTGTATTGTGGTTTAAATTCTCAACTTTTAGCAGAAAAAGTGCACAATCATCAAGTGAAAACACATTTCATGGTGAAAATGACATCCTGAATCTCTGAAGGTATATGACCCGTATAGTATGACCTAAACATGATCTATTTTTTTGTGACATAAAGGGGCTATGTTTTAAAGACATTTTGTTGTCATAAATCAGAACAACACAAACTTGAGTCTAATTGTAAAGATGATGAAGGTTTGAAATGCCATTCTTGTGGGATTGGAAATGTGTTTTCAGTTCAAACTCTCTATAATGTTGCATTGCTCAAGAACTTCAAATAATCAGTTGCCAGGGTAACACACCCTTTTTATACATTTCACAACCGCATGCTTTCAGCTAAATCTGTTTGCTTTTAAAAAGCTATCAAAAGATTGTGGAAGAACTGCACCCAACTGAAAGAAGCCAACTAGATGATCTGGATGTCATTTATGACTAAGACAAAGTAAAGGATGAATTGTGTCTCGATAATAAGCCTCTATGTTTATTTTATTCCTTAATTCAATGATTAACTCATAAT
The DNA here is from genome assembly GCA_026939265.1 of Oreonectes daqikongensis. NCBI lineage: Eukaryota > Metazoa > Chordata > Actinopteri > Cypriniformes > Nemacheilidae > Oreonectes > Oreonectes daqikongensis. The sequence goes on from JAOTQM010000001.1 coordinate 323,920, forward strand.
AAATAAATCTTCTGCACAAAAGGCCGTAATTCAAATAGACAGATCTGTGATTGTGTATACTGTCCTTGTCTCTCTATAATGACTATGAAGGTTTTTGCTCATTTACATTTATTCATTTTTAGCTTAGTTATGGCTTTCTCAACAAACTATGCCAGTAAAATTTCATATTCAGTGGCATTATTGCTTGATAATTTTTTTTTAAATTGATTTAATCACTTTAATCAATTATCTTATAATCTTTTGCAATATAAGATGATCATTGATGATCAAAAGATATTTCAGTCGAGTTGCTTTTTTTTTAACACTCTGTACTTGTGACTCAGAGTAAAAGTTTGCTCTATATAGTGCATAAATGAATGTCTGAAAGACAAGTCTGAAGTTTACTTAAAGACAAGTTAAACTCCTCCTCATGTAGACATGTTATATGACTTTTTATCTATTATGTGTTGCTTTTTGTTAACCAGTACTTCAGAAGTGTGTTTGATAAGTGATCATTCACATTCCTAAATGCTTCATTATACTGTCAGGCCAACAGATCCAGTGTCTGTTGCCATTTGAAACTGTCAGTAACTTGAATTTGATACAGGCAGCTTCTAGCAGAAAACAGAAATGTGAGGTGGACAGTCATGGGTTCATTGACCAGGAGTGCCCCATTCTGGATCTCAAACTTTATAAAGCTGCACATGCCCAGACAGCAAGAGTCCTATTACAGCCTGATGTTATAGACTATAAATCTACAATTACAGCAGTCAGAGCACCGAGGTCACTTAAACAAACACTTCTCTGAATACTAATATTGATCTGAAGCAGAGCATTTCAGTTACATTAGTTAATATACAGAAACAATGCATGGAAAACATTATAAATCAAATTCTTATTTTATGATTGATTATGATTTGAATATACTTTATAATTTGTTGGTACCCTTGGAAAATTTGAGCAAAGAAGGCTGTAAAGTAAATCTGCATAATGGGTAAAACTAAAGAATATAGTTCTGAAGTGCAGCAAAAGATTGTTGAGCTACAAAATACAAAGTGGATTAAAAAGGAAATGGTTAAAACAATACAAATTCCTATTTCCAACATCAGGGCGATAGTAAAGAAGTTTTAATTGACTGAAGATGTTGTAAATCTGCCTGAAAGAGAATGTGTGTCTATATTGTCTTAATGCACATAAGAGAATATTTTGAGTAGTCAAAGACTTTTCAAAGATCACAGATGGAGAATTACAGAAATTAGTTTAATTTTAGTGTCAGAAAAAAAATTAATTAAAGGAAAACTGCCCCTCCATCACAAGTTGTTTGGGACACTGTTGAAGAAAAAAATCATCTGCTCTCATGCAAAAACAAACTCCATCCTATTAGTCTTCCATACAGTACCAGCAGGTAACAACTGATGGGCCCTTGAGCAATGCACCCCCGTTTGCTCCTCAGGTGCTACAGTGATAGCTGCCCACTGCTCTGGGTGTATGTGTGTTCATGACTTGCAGTGAGTGTGTTCACTTTTCACTGGATGGGTTAAATGCAAAGGTCACAGCAACATCCCCCCCCCCCGCATCTGCCCCTTCTTCCGGTTTTCACTTGTTCCCTTTCCCCGGACCTTTAACCTCCCAGACTACAGTTCCTAAAATCCCTTGCACCCTATCTTCACCATGATTACACCCGCACCTGCACTTCATCACATGGTCTGTATTTATACCTCTGTCTTTGTCCTGTCCTTGGTCAGACGTTGTTGTTATTTCCTTTGTTTGTGATTACTCTTTCCATGGATGCTTCTCTATTGAATATTTGTACCTTTTGACTGTGAGATTCCTGTGTGTTCTTCCATATGGAATACTCTTCCCATGGATGCTTCTTTATTGGATATTTGTACCTTTTGACCCTTCAGATTTCTGTGTGTTCTTCCATTTGGATTACTCTTCCCATGGATGCTTCTATGTTGAATATGTTTACCCATTTACTGTTATTTTCCAATTTGTTCACCCGGATTGTCCCATCTTGTCACCTGTTACCCCTGCAATAAACTCCACTAACTTCAGTATCTGTGTGGCATTGTCCCTTTGTCCTAGTATATCATTACAATGGGTAACCATATCTGACAAATAGGTCACTTTCACTTTCATACTGGAACTTCAAACAGCACTGGGGTCTATGGCCATATGAAAAGAAAAATAGTTTTTTGGGGGGTTTGGTACACACAGGAATAAAAAGTGCCCCACGTCCACAGTTAAATATATCGCCAGATCTTCTTTGTTGTGGACCTCCTTTTATACCAGAGGTTCTGGACATTTAATTCAGATACATAAAATCATGGATTATATCAAATACCAACAGAGAAAAATATCAAAACCTGCCTTGCTCTTTAAATGGGTTGTGGTTAGATCTTCCATCAGCACATTGGTTCAAAACAAACACCCAAATCAACAAATAATTTGTCACTGAACACATGATAAAGATCGTGTCATAGCCATCCCATTTCTTAGATTTGAACACTATAAAAAATGAGTGGGATGAACTGAAGAAGAGGGAGCACCAACATTTGAATAATCTGGAGAATTTCTGTATGGAGGAATGGACTCGCCATGTATTCTCCAACCTCATCAGACATAAAAGAAAAGGCTCAGAGCTGTTTTTCATGCAAATTGGGCCTGGGCGTATTGAGAAAAACATTTATTTCATAATGTGATATTCCCCCCACTCCAAATGTTTTACTTCAATGAGATGTTGGAATTGTTTAAAAAAAGATCAAAATGAGAAACTGATTTATTTGTATTATTTTACAACCAAAATTTTTTTACCACATCTGTATATATATTTGCCCCCTTAGTAAATATGAGCAAAGAATGCTGTGAAAATAAATCATTGTTTCTCCTTTTGATTTTTTTATTTAAAAAGTTTACAAAAATCCAATGTTTTATAAAGTAAAACAATTGAAAGTGTGGGAGGGAAGTAACATTATGAAATAAGCATTTTTCTCTAATACACTCTGGCCACAATTATTAGCCCCCCTTTATTTAATTATTTTTGCTACCGCCATTTGCAAGAAAAACTAGATAAATAAGAGTCTTCTCTTATAATGTCGTTGAGGTTGAAGAATACATGACAAATCATTTAAGACTATTCCTATACAGAATTTCTCCAGATCCTTCAAATGTTGGTGTTATCTCCTCTTTGGTTCACCCCACTCATTTTCTATAGGGTTCAGATCAGGGAACTGGGATGGCTATGGCTATGACTTTGATTTTGTACTCAGTGAGTAATTTTCTGTTGATTTTAATGTTTGTTTTATACCAATGTGCTTATGGAAGATGTAACCACAGCCCATTATAAGATTTCTAGCAGAGCAAGTCAGGTTTAGATTTTTTTATCTATTGGTATTTTATATAATCCATGATTTCATGTATCTAAGATGTCCAGAACCTCTGGTATAAATGTAGGCCCACAACAATGAAGTTCCAGTGGTATATTTACCTGTGGACATGGACTCTTTTTATCCCTGTGTGCACAAAACCCATTTTGTTCTTGCTGCGAAAAAAACTCTTTTTCATATGGCCATAGAACCCAGTCCTGTTTAAAGTTCCAGTATGGCAGATTAATGTGGAGTTTGTTTTTGCATGAGAGCAGACGATTTGTTTCTTGAACATTGTCCCAAACAACAAGGTGCAGTTTTTCTTATTTTTTTAAATATATTTTTTGACCCCAACATTAAACTGATTTCTATGATTCTTGAAGAGTCTTTGGCCACTCAAATTGTTCTCCTCGCTATGCATTAAGACAATACAGACATCAACATCTGCTACATCTGCAGTCAATTAAAACTTCTTGATCATTGCCCTGATGTTGGAAATTAGAATTTTTATTGTTTTAACTATTTCTTGAAAGCCACTTTTTTATTGTGTGTAGCTTAACAATCTTTCGTTGTACACTTTAACTTTATTTGTTTTTCCCATTGTGATGAATGATTAAGGGGGTTTGGACTTTGTGTTACGTAATAATTACTCTCCTGTGCAACAAGACGTGATGACTGGACAACATCATGTTTATAGTCACCCTGGTGTGCTAAGAAAATGTAATCCCATTTTACTCAATTGGGATATTTAAATTTCTAAGGGGGCTAATAATTGTGGCCAGGGGGTTTTAGAGAAAAACATTTATTTTCTAATGTAACTTCCCAGCACTTTCAATTGTTTTACTTCAATAAAACATTATATTTTTGTGAACTTTTTAAATAAAAGGATCAAAAGGAGAAACAATGCAGATTTTGCTCATATTTACTAAGGGTGCTAATATGGTTTGTCTTCAACTGTATATATATAAAAATTGTTAATTTAACCCAACAGTCGGGTTCGTCCCTTTTTGGCCCGGTTGAGTGTTGTAAAAAAACAAGTCCTGACGCATGTGACATGAAACATAGTTGACAAGAGAAGTCACTAAACACATTGTAAAACACTTACTGTAAAATTCATTCTCTTCATGCTTCCCATGATTCTTTGAATTGAATTTATGACATTTGACTTTGACATTTTGTTAAAAAAAAGAATTTTAATTGCCTGAATTACAAACTATCCTGACTTATCATTTCTGAATCATGTAAAAGGATAACGGGTTTAATGGGCACATATTTTTTTGAACGATGAAATATCGCACTGATGCCCCAAACACAGAGAATAGAGGAGGTGTACTCAATGTAAAAGGGAGCAACATCCACTTCAACAGAGGAGAGTGCTGGGCTGTACTGTAATCTTTAATACAGTAAGTGGGACAATGGGGGGAGAGGTTGATGAAATAGATTAAATGGTGTTAAAGTCTGAAAGGTCCAATAAATCTCAGACTTAACGTTCGTGATGGAAGCCCTCGCTCTCAAGTGAACCATCGCGCTGATGTGCCAAGGTGATATTAGAGTCCCGAATGGCGATGTCAATCAGCCTGAGCCCTCTGTAGATAAAACATGAACACTTCTCACACCTGCTCGCTCTTCCTCATATCTTCATAACCTGAAGTGCTGAAGCTTGCCAGACAAAGAAAGAGAAGGGAAGATAGAACGCACTTGAAATGGGTTCAACATTTAGAGGCACCTGTTAATCAACCTGTAGAAAATAGCTGCCAATACAAAACACATGTAGAAACAAGCATTTTGATAAATACAAACATTACAACATGCACAACATATTGATTTGGGAGGACTTTTACAGACAAATGTAGTTCTTATAGACATCTGATGAACCACAATATCCTAAAAACAATATGGGCCCTATCGTACACCCGGCACAATGCGGCACAAGGTGCAGTGCAAGTATTTATGCTAGTTTCAGTCTGGTGCAGTTCTCATTTTCACGTCCTGCGCCGTGTTGTTTAAATAGCAAATGGGTGTGCTGGTCTAAAAAAGAAGTGTGTTCTGGCGCATTGTTGTTACTTTGAGGAACTAAAATTAGACTGCGCCATAGACCACATCAAACCTGGTCTAATGTTATTTAAAGAGAGCGTAAGTAGAAGATGCGCTCTAGACCATGCACTTAGATCCTTAAAATAGGGCCCTATATTTTCAAGAAAAAAAACATCAAATTATATAATATTTTATTCAAACTTATATTGAATTGTTATTTAAAGTCAGATTTAGGAAAGCAACAAAAACAACAAAAAGTTGCCAGTCATATTGTTGCAAGTCATTTGCATTTAAAGGCAGATTTATTACAATTAATAATATTGTAAATATGTTCAATCTGTCACGTCACGTTACATTATGCTAGTGAAGCCTAAGAATATTCACAGTCCAGCAGAATTTTCATTCGCACAGGCAAGTGAAATGATGTCACTGCTGTAAATTCTGATACTAGAAACCCATGAATTGTAAACACACCAACTTCACATTCTCATTCCTCTTGGTGATTTTAGCCTTTCCAGCATGGCCTAGATTTGACCTTTGCTCATCTGTTTTTTGCCATGTGACCTAAGAATGAGATCATCTAGTCACATTTATTCAAGTTCACGAACAAGCGATTATCTAACGCCTATGTACTGAACCTTTCCTGCACTCCTCACGTTCCTCTATAATCTTTGATTAGACATGTTAACAATCAATACTGACTCACTGGCTTTGGATTCCTCACATTAATTTATTTAGTGTAGATAAAAGGCAATGAAACTAAAGGGGCATTTGCCAGCATTACCTCGCATTCACAGTTCATAGTGATAAAAGCGGTAATTCATATACACTTCCAGTGTATCAACACAAGAATCAATGAGAAATAGATCTAACTGCTGGTGGTGTATAGAAACAAATCAATTGCACAGTCTCAGGGTTGACAAGAAAGCTTTACCATCAGCCAAAGCCACGTCTTGACACTGGATCAAAACGTCTGAAGAAGTGAAGATTGCTATCATGACTCTTCTCCTGAAAGCCTGCGACTGGCTGAAACATGCCCAGAGTACAACACCGGCTCCATCCAGTTAATTTACCATGTTTCCTGGAAATTTCAGGGTCATGAGATGCAATTCATGGGTAAGCTAATACTAATGATGCGTGTGGGGAATGACTTCAATTTCTCCAACATTCCTGTCCCTAATGGCCTTCAGTGGAGGGAAGTATAATACTGTAGGTGATCAAGTCTAGAGTGATTCAACATCACAGTAAATCTTTGTCTTGTTCCATATGCAGTTTTTGCTTTGGCTATACAGGGTAAATAACTGAAATGCTACTAAAGTAGTGCTTTTTTTACAGATCTGTTGTAGACACTACATGTGAAAAAGTCTTTTTTGAGCACACTAGTCAATTTTCTGATTTTGGCTTCACATTTGCACATTAAAATGTCTGTAAACATTTGCCAATCTCTTATTTTAAAATGTATTGTAACATATTGCACTGTGACTGTTTTAACAAACAGGGATTGTTTTGTATTGTTGGATAGCTCATTTCTGTAGTTTCAGTTTTTGCCAAGTGAGAAACATTTTCTGGGGGTAATGTTCTTCGTAGAAAACTCTATTCCAAACCCTAACCATAACTTATTTCTAAAATTAGAGGAAAATAATAGGTGGATAGCTATGGCACCTAACCGTGGTTGTAAGCTTAAACTTCACATGAACTGTAATCCCTCAAATCTGATTGAAATGTTGTCAACAATGATGTTGACCTAAGAATTGTTAACCCAAGGGAATTTGTGTAGAACTTACATAAATCAAACTTTCCATGTTCAATTAAATGACTTCTAAAATTATTAAAGATTTGTCTACTATTACTTGATCTTCATACCGTATGAAATACATGTTGAAAATAAAACATTTAAAACATGGTATTTTGCAGGCCCCGTTTTCCTTTGGTCTGGCCTTGTTTCCTTGTGTCTTCACCAAAGTCGCAGAAGCTGACCTAGCTCCCCTCAGGGAGCAGGGTGTGCATGTTCTCAACTATCTAGACGACTGGCTAATTCTGGCTCACTCGCGGGATCTGTTGTGCACGAACAGGGATCTCGTGCTCCGGCCTCCGGGTCAACTGGGACAAGAGCAAGTTCTCCCCTGTGCAGAGCATCTCTTATCTCGGCATGGAACTCGACTCTGTCTCCATGACAACGCGCCTCAACCCTCCTTGTTTTACAATCTTCACGTGGAGCCAGTGTCAGCCCATGTCTTGCATGGTACCAACAGGTACTGGACTGGCGGCTGGCTGGGCATACGCCTGCTGAAGCACCTTCTCTCGTCCTCAGGTAAATCAGTGAGCTATCTAGTTTACCCGACTTCCCACCATGGGTGAAGCACTTTTTCCTGATAACAGACCAGGCAGAGTAGCTTGTTTACCAAGCTTTGTATTGGTTGAGTCCTCCCTGACCTGTGGACCCCTATACTTTGGCTAGTGCTCCATACGTGGTGAATCTCCTATTCTGGGTCATCCCATGTGACATATTCCTCACTTTTGACATCTAGGCCAGTCAGTGTCGCTCTGCTGTAACGACTGTAACTTCTGTTCCCTGATGGAGGGAACAGGACGTTGTGTCCCTCATGCCACAACACTTTGCCATCCGCTGCAGAGATCGGGAGACTCCTCCAAGGTTCCTCAGCACAAAACCTGAATGAACGAGCATTGCCATCTTCATTTATACCCGTATGTTCGGGGCAGAGACATGCATTTGCCATTCACCAAGTTCATTGGCCTTTTGAAATTCCTCTCAGAAAGGATAGGCTCTCAAGTTCAAAACCTCATTCTGTCTACACAACATCTCATTCCCTCCATCAGAAAACAGAGGTTACAGTCATAACTGAGACCTTCTCTTATCGTCTGGCAAACGGTTCAGAAGTATTTCTGAACTGAGACGTTAAAAGCATTAAGCATAGTTCTAACCTACAAAGTTCACATAAAAATGTCTTAAATATTGTGAGGGTCACAGCATGTATGAATTATAGCAGATGAGAAATGAGCGATAAGATCAGTAAAAGTCTTTTCAAACAGCAGTTATCTTACATACCAAACAGCCATCATTAAAATGATCAACATTTTTAATGGACTGTTATCAGTCACCTCTGCACAGCTGTTCATGTTGTGTGTGATGTATTTGTTTCAATGAGAGTAATAGGTGAAATCAATAATGAATTAGCTGTTAGAAGAAGGCTGCACCTCCCACATAAAACATTTAACAATTTACAGCTGGATTGCTTCATTATTTTCAATCTTACTAATGGCTGAGCAATATAATAACCTGAGTTTCAATTACTCAACATTCAACAAGATTCGGAAACACGATCATGATCCATTTGGAATGATAATAATCCACAATCGCAGTTCGCAGTCTTTAATACGGCCCATATTTTGACAACTAAATACGAATTGGGCAAGTGTAAAAATACACAAAGAACTAAAAATATAAGCAACTCGGTGTGCATATATTAACAAGTCATATACAGCTGCAGAAAAAATTAAGAGAGCACTCCAACTTTTCATTTTAAACCAGCATTTAAACATGCGACATGCGATCTAGATGTATTGTGGTCCTTCCAGTCTAGTGTCTGTTGAATTTCAACAAAATCAAACCTCAGGAGTGTCATAAAGTCAACCAACAGCAATGTGAAAGACTGACAGCATGACAAGACATGACAAGACACATAAAAACGGTGAAAAAATCAAGGTTATCACGGTTTTTAATTTTCTTGCCGGGTCGTGTTTCTCCGGAAATCCTTATATGGTGTCTTTGGTTATAGATGTGCTACTGGTGTACAGTTAAGTTTCTCACCGGTTCACTGTCACAGCCCACACTTGACATGCGACTCAAAACATCAGACTCATCCACGCAGTTGAGCAGTGCCGAATTACAAATCAGGTAAAGAAAATCACCTCCGCACATCACCTGCAGTAGCAAGTTACAAACTGAGATGGCGACAAAGAATCCATTCTTACGGACAGCCACTTTAAATACATTGTATTGTATTGCTTATATGAACATGTTTTATTTGCAGTATTTGAGGTCAGAAAAAATAGAGAGCATCTTTCCTGTTATTTTGACATGTTTTCCCAGTTTTCATTTTCTGCAAATAAATGTAAATAGAAACAATATTTTTATTTGAAATTTGGTAATCAATATTGTTAGTAGTTTACAGAATAAAACAAGACCGATAATCTTACCTAAACACCTACCTATAAATAGTAAATTCAGAAAAACTGAAATGAGGCTTTGAAACGGTCTCTTAGTTATTTCCACAGATAATAGGTATTCATTACCATGGTAACCAGGGTACTGCCATCACTAACCATATTTCTGCACCAACCATACTGTATTGTGCAGTTGTTACAAAATGTGCTGTGACAGTTATTTACAGTTTTGGACTACACGGTTTACTTTCAACAATCTTATACGTATACTGTATATTTCTCTAGTTTTAAGTGTAATCTTTAACCTTTAGCTTATGTTTAATACTTTTTCCTTTACTGAGTGTGCAGAAACTACATTTTGTCATTCAGCTGTTGTTTTAATAAATCACTCCTGCTATAATCACATACACGTGTCTTTTAAGGGGAATTCAGTTTCTCGCTGCTTTTCTCAGGTGGTATTAGCACAACGTACACTAGCAGGTCAATTAAAACTGAGTTCATTCTCTATAAAACGTGATGCATAATGAACCTCATTTACATAGAAAAAAATGCATATTTGCAGTGAAAATAATAACTAGTTAAACACTCACAGCGTGTTAGTTTCACACATTTAGCAACTGATGGAACATACGTACTGTATGGTAGCTTTACTGTTTTATTGAAATCACTCTCTCTGTTCATGAAGAACACACATTACATTTTTCAATCAATGACACTTCAATTCAAAGCTGTTTTCATTAGAGATTGTTCGAAACAGATCAAAATGACCATGTTTTCACTGCCTTTAGTATAAGGAACTAACACTTAGTTTATTTCTAGCTAGAATAATCAAGTAAATAAAACACAGTAACAAAAGACTTCACGTTGTATTTGATGTATTTGTTTCAATGAGACTAAAAGCTGCATGGTAAATGTTACAAAAGTTTTTATGACATTTGTTAAAGGCTGTGCTAATTGTCTAAATGTTCTATCCACAAAAGATGGGCCAGGTCAAATTATTTAGATGAGTATGGCTGAAATAACATATTGTAAAACGTATACAATAATATTGTAAGATTTAAGGCATTAATGGTATTATGAGAGTGTATGTAAACACAGGAATTAGGAAGCTATAGCGCTGCTGGCTAGTCTATAAAATTAATCTCCTCAACAAAATCTAAAGCAAAACAAAAAAATATGTAGTTTCAGATGAGAATCAATAAAAGTCAACTTAAAATGTTCTTTTAATCACTGTTTCCTCAGATATTTTTTACTGTCACTGAGAAGCCCGGCTACATGACAGATTGGCTCGCAGAACCTTATAGAACCAAATTATAATGCAATTCTGTAGATAGAACGTTTTTTTCTTTAAAAATAATTTGCATAATGCAAATAAATTGTCACAGAATATGTGAAGAATATGTGTACAACTTAATTTTAACAAAATGTCAGATAGAACCTAATTCTAAGGTGACACAATGTTATTATAGCACAAATCTATACAACAGGCAAGTAAAAAACACATAGGCTATTTACTGTAAGTAAGTTGTAAAGCTTGGTGATTCATTCTTTACTAAAAAGACATCACAAAGCATCATTACACACAGAGGAGCAGCATCTGTATAACCCAATGATCAACAAGTATTCATTACCACAGTAACCAGGGCTCAGTATACAGAGGTAATGGTCTAGCTGTGTGGTAGACATCACAACTGGACAGGATCTGACATGATCAATAGCAAACCTTGTCATACAAATGTAAAAGTTTTTTTGTGTGGCCAGCCCAATCGTTTGGAAGGCGATCTTCAGATATGAAACTCCATGCAGTCGTGTCTTTAGACAGCAGCTCGAGTCAGATGTTTAATTAATACAGAAACTTCAGATTATTCAGCAGCTGAGGAGAAAGGAGGGCAGCGACTGCTGTACGTTATGCACGGTAACCTTGATCTGCTATGCTCTTCTGTAGTCTGTATTCTTCTTCAATGCTCATAAAAGCTAATGCCTTTGTGATCCCATGCACTGGCAAACAGCTTTGATGTTAATACCTTACTGTTTCCACTGCCTCTCTTGTGTATAATCCTCATGCTCATGCTCATGCTCATCCTCTGGACTGCGCAAGCAAGCAATGCTTTACAAAGAGAATTACAGAGCAGCTTCTGCATTAACAAGCAAGCGTACAGCCCCAGATTCACACGTCAACAACACATCTGAGAGCACAGAGCAACAGATTACCACTGATGAACTGGCCAAGCAAACAGCCAATGATTCAAACACTTCACATTTCACTTATAATGTCTCATGTTGTAACAATGAAAATTGTAAAAAGCGCTATATAAATATACTTGAGTTGAGTGAGTTAAGATAACAACTACAGTATAGCTAATATAATTCCAATTGATGAATGTAGCTTTGATCGTAAAAATATAATTTAATTAATTGTTCCTACGTTTTTATTGTCTGTGCTTGAACGTACCTGAAATTTGGTATTTTTTCTTTTTTTTGTGACCAAGAAGGTTCTGTAATTCATGAATGGCATATACCTGACAATATGCAAAATAAACAACACGATATCAGCAGATCAGAAAGAAATGAACAATTTTGTAAATGTCCATGTTGGTCAAAGTGGGCATATTGAATTTATTAAATTGGAGAAATCAACGACCTAAGAATTAATCAAGTAGAAAAGTTACAGGGGAGAAAAAGCGATCTGCATTATTTTTGTCATATTTATAAAACCAACTCGTTTGCTGCCATATGTGTTTCCTCTCTTAGACTAACAATTTTGTAACTGTCCATGTTGGCTTCTATTGAGTGAGATATTTCAGCAAAAGAGTAAATTTAAGGTCTTTTAATGTCAACAACAAGTGGGGATTTTTCATCTGTTTAATCTTTATCAAAATTTTAAATTACCAGTTGACAAGCATGAGTTTAGAGCATACCATGTACAGTCATAAATTTGTAAATTAAAAATACATTTTGCTGCTTGAATGTGTTAGTACACTGTTAAGTAAGTAGGTCATAAAATGTGAAAAAATAAGGCAACCTGTGCAATAAGATTTCTTTTACAACATTTAGCTAACATAAATGTTTATTGTTCATTCATACAATACTGCTTTTTAATTTGCTAACTAAGTTGACATGCTCTCTCAACCAAAAAAGAGTTAAAAAGTTAAATTTCACACTGATTTAATAAATGCCAACAGTGGTTTTACAATGATCCAACAAAGCCATACACATTCTTAACCTAAAAAAAACCCAAATGATTTGTCAAATAACTGTTCACACACAAACGCTTTAGGCTAAATGCATTTTCAGTAGTTGCAGTGTGCATCATGCACTACACTGCAACGTGATCTCATGATAATTCGTATTTTACGTAAAATGTGGTTCTGCAAAAGCGTACATTTACTTACATTTTCACAAACAATAAAACGCAAAACACTGACGTATTTACAGCATCTAAACGCACAATACTGACGTATTAACGACACATAAAACGTAAATTATTTACATATGGACAACTTTACAGACTTCTTTTCAGGGCCGGTTCTAGGCATGGGCAGGGGTGGGCTGAGCCCACCTAAACGTCTGTCTTGCCCACCCAATCATAATTTAGACAAAGACAGCTTTAGGTCAAAAGCAATCTGAGCTGTACGTGCCCTAACCAATGAAAAATAACACCAAAACATTGCAGTGTTACTGTTTTCTATAGGCTGAAAGCGACGTCACTCTTTACTCACAGAGCGGCGAACGGAGAAGCATATTCTGACCAACGCGAGAGAGGCAGAGAGCGGTAACATTAACAAATAGCTTTATTTCTGTGTGCAACTGCATTGCCAGTCAGACAGGGAAAGCATGTCAACCCTTTCTCCCTCCACCTTTATCACCCCAAAACATGCTGCAGGTGGAAGCAAAACACGGTGCAAAAGAGTTTTATTTAGGCGCGCTGCAAGCATGACTGTTTCATGATAAACGGTATTAAATTCATTGTGCAGTGAAATCGTTCATTTTAACAGGAGTTTTTGCAGCTTTAGTTTGTGGTCAAGGAGATTAAACACTGACGCGAGCGGTAACATTAACAGTAGATATTATTGCGTGCAGATATGACGTTAAATGTATTGTAATGTGCAGTGTAATCTTTAAAGAGAAATTAAAACGCGAGTTTTTGCTGAATGAAACATAAGTCACTGACCGTTCAGTGATGGGAAATGTCATAGCTCAGTTTCTTTATAGGTTTCTATTATAACCCCCTTTTATAGATCGAAATCACTCATAAAATTACAACAATAACAGTTTTTTAATCTTGCAGTCTTCCGTTGTGAATGTGCGCGGCCACTGATTTCGCGTGTATGGCTACCAAGCGCACAGCCCAAGCCATCTCTCCACCGCCACCTGTGGCTGACGCTCACGAACCTCAAGGAGGTGGATAAGAGAGCCCTCCTGAATGCCCCATTGTCTCCCTCTGGTCTCTTTGGGGATGCTGTGGATGCCGTCATTGAGCGCTTCACGAAGGATCAGAAGCGCTAATGTGTGATGAGCCAGGTGCTCCCCAGGCGCTCTGCTGCCCAGCCGCCTTCGCATCACCGATCTGCGTAGTCAGCGCAGAGACCGGCCAAGCAGCCCACACCCGCAGCGCCTTCCACCCGCGGTTCGCCCCAAACAGTGGCAGGACGCGCCTAAGAAGCGCTACGGTCCTAGGCGGGATCATCGAGCAGGTAGAGGATTGGCTTCGGGCCCGAAGCCACGTTCCTGACGACTTTGCTGGGAGGGGCGCGCTCGACGGAGAACCTCTTGCGAAGAGCCCGAAGCTCTCGTCTGTCCCCTTAGCAGCTGTGAGCGACAAAGAGAGTGTTTATGTTGTGAATGTTTTTGTGTCAAATGTAATAAAAATGCAAACATCTTCACAATCAGAGCAGTTACCTCCCCTTATGAATGCAACAGGCTCGCCGCCTCCGTGCCGCGAGCCGCTGCTGTCTCATACTGTGCCGGGTTGGTTGCACCCCTGACCTCACGGCGATGCACTGACTTTACTCCCCACATATGCCCCATCTCTTACTCTGGTTACTGCGAGTCAGAGCTCTCTCGGCGGAACTCAGTTCGGCGCACGTGCGTCGGTGCTGAGTCCGCTGACAGCGGTTTCTCTCGCGCACGGGAAAATCCAGAGAGTGCCGGACGAGGCGTTTCGTCCACTGCATACGCAGATTCGGCTCGGGGACTGGTTTATTTCAGTGGGTCTGAAAGATGCATACTTTCACGTTCAAATAGCCCCTCGCCACAGACGCTTCCTGAGGTTTGCATTCGAGGGCACCGCGTAATTCAAAATTTCAAAGTTTTCAATTCAAAGTGCTCCCCTTCGGGCTGGCATTGGCTCCGCGCACATTTACAAAGATAGTGGATGCGGCTTTATCCCCTCTGAGAGCGAGCGGAATACGCATTCTGAATTATTTGGACGATACAGAATGTTATGTCGGCTCTGAGCGTTTTCAGTCTGGGACGCTCTATCAGGCTAAAAGTGTTTCAAAGACTTTTGGGGATAATGGCGTCAGCAGTTGCGGTATGCCACCTCAGTCTGCTGTTCATGCGTCCCCTCCAACTATGGCTGAGGTCCCGCATGCCGAAGCACTCTTGGACCTCAGGGCACGCACGAGTTACGATCACGAGCGGGTGTCTAAATGCCCTAAAGCCATAGCGCAACCCCGACATGTACCGCCGCAGTGTCCAGTTAGGTCTGATCACCGGGCGGAAAGTGATTATGACGGACCAGCAGGCGGTAACACCTCCTCCTGTGGGCCGATCGTTATCTGCTCTCCATCAGGGCGGTACATGTTACGCAAAATCAGGGAAGAAAAAGCCTCGGTGACACTGATCGCCCCGAGATGGACGAATCAGCCGTGGTTTTCCGACCTAGTGGAGCTGCTGACGGCGCCGCCATGGCCGATCCCGCTAAGGAAAGACCTGCTAACCCAGGCGGGCGGCTCGATCTGGCATCCCAACCCCGAGCTGTGGTGCCTGCATGTGTGGCGGGTTCGCAGAGACAGGGGACCTTGCGGGGTCTAGCGAATCGCGCTTGGGACACTATTACAGAGTCGCCAGCCCCCTCTACGAGGCATCTTTACGCTTTAAAATGGGCGGTTTTTGTCAGATGGTGCGCTGAGAATGATCTCAACCCGGAGCTTTGTCCCGTGTGGTTGCGCCACTGGGCTAGTGTAGCGATGTATCCTATGCTAGCCCCCACAGACGACTTTTTTCGGCATTGCTCGAATTATTGATGCTTTATTGTGTCTTGGGATGGGAATACGGAGACGGGATGCCCCCTTTCCGCCCCTGTTTAACTCGCCTCGTCGCGCTACTGGGTTTTTTCCAAATTTCATCGGCATGGATAAAGCCCACCCAACGTTATTTTCCTGTTAGCAGAGGCCCGGCTTTGCCGCTCGCTGCTTTCTACTACCCTCTTAACATTTTCACAATGCTGTATTAACTGCTGCCCTGAGCCTAGAGCGGCAACACGGCTCAGAATAAAACTGAGTGGATATGCAAATTTTGCCTAAAGCCTAGAACCGTTTCTGATTGGTTCCCGCTCGCGTAGCATCCAATGAGCTTAACCCTCGTGCTTGCAGCTATGCCAATTGGCTGAAGAGGTTGTTCTTCTCACATTACTTGTATTATGCGGTGAGAGCGTTGGGTTCCGCTTGTTGCTGCTCTGATGGCGTGATTTTATAGCGTTCCCCTAGCGTTGTTAACGCAATGTGGAGAGACCTCTCTCGAAAGGGAACGTCTCCAGTTACTATCGTAACCTCGGTTCCCTGAGAGGAACCGCCGTGTTCGCATGCTCAGAGAGTCGCGCTGTAACATTCAGTCAAAGATTCTGAGTGTGTGCGGTCTAGACGGTGTACTATAAGGGGTGCTGCCATGCCCCATAAGCGCTGTCTTGACCGACATTGGCCAGTTACAGTTTGATCTCACTGGCATTATGCAATAAGGCTTCAGTAAAGATTTGTAGAAGAGATATACCCCTAGCGTTGTTAACGCAATGTGTCATTCCCTCCTCTCAGGGAACCGAGGTTACGACAGTAACCGGAGACGTTTTCTACGACATGCTGTGACTGACAGTAGAACTATAAAATACACCAAAGTACAAAATAAAATCACAAATCAATTTTATTCGTCAGATGTAATCCATATCTTCAGAATCCATTTGACTGCGAGAAACAGAACTAAATCCTTTATTCGGCGATCTTTATCTCCATCCTGAGCAGCCACCGTTAGCAGCAATACCGGTGCTGCTGATGCGCACGTTAAAAATGTAAAAGTTGCCACCGGCGCCGTCAAGAAGCTTTACGACAGCTTTTACGGCAGGAATCTCGAACGCTCATTGGTTCTCGCCTGCTTCGTCACAGATTGCGACATGCCATGTTTCTGGTGAGGTGTGTTTGAATGAGAAATGCGCGCCATTCACGGAGTGTATCAGGATAATATTCTGGATAATATTTTCAGTGACTAACAACTTTAATTCTGCTCTGTTCCTCACACAAAACTGTTGTATTCCACCAGAGCGAACTGCGACTGCAACGCATTGTCATTTGGACGACTCTTGGTATTTTTTAAATAAAAAAATTATTGTGATTGCTTTTAATAAATTAATGTGTTTTCTTTATACTGTACAAATACTTATGGTTAGGTTTAGAGGTTGAAGTTGGATTTGCGACTATATTGTTACTAAAATGTAAATTTTCCTGCATATTTCGGTCTATTACATTTTAAATCTTTTTATATTCACTATAAAATGTTTAGGTTCAGGTTATGGGATAGGTTAACGGGTCTAAAAATTAAAAACGCTTATCGATACAATTATTAAAACGCACTGTTAATGCTTTAGAAATATTTTACGTTTTTTAGCTAAAAATACGTAGCAATTTTTACGTTTTATTCAATATAATACGTCCAATTTTAACGTTTCATCATCAATAAAAACGTATAAAAATGAACGTTTTGAGCATGTAAACTTTACGTACAAATACCTACGTATAAACAATAAGACCAGGCTGGCACTAAAAACACAAACCTTAAAGGGACAGTTAACACAATTTCATTTACTCACCGTCAGGTTGCTTCAAATCGGTATACATTTCTTTGTTCCGGTGAACAGAAAGAAAGATATTTGAAAGAATGTTAGCAATTTTCAGCAAAAATATAGGTTTTTTTTGTTCTGTTAAACACAACATGAGATATTTTGACGAATTTAAGAAAACAAACAGTTCTGGGGCACCTTTGATCATAGTTAATGATGTCCCGGAAGTGAAAATTAACATTCTTCCAAATATTGTTCTCTGTGTTCATCCGAACAAAGTCATTTTTATAGGTATGAAATTACATGAGGGTAAGTAAATGATGAAAAAATTCATTTTCGGGTGAACTAGCCCTTTAATCATGGTGACAATCTTGAAACATCATTCATTAAAAAATGTAATGTAAAATTGTTCATCCAGCTTACAAAGTAATCTTGTTCAGTATACGCAAAATAATAAATTGACTCTATTACTAAAAATTCTTTGTTCACCTGACATTGTTTCCTCTATTGCGAGAACATCTTAAAATTAGATTTTTTTAAAACCTAACACAGAAAAAACATTTCTAAATCCCAATACTTGTCTCTGCATGCCATACTGTACCGACAGTGCTCTCTCAGTGTGATTCTCAGTGGCAAACTCTTCGCTAATATTAGACTAAAGTCTTCCTCCAAATTGCTGAGTCTCTCACATTCTTCTGGGTCGACTCCAGCTGAGAAATGATATGAGTTTCTTTCAATAAAGGCTCCCCTATCTGCCACCCATCCATACCAGCAAGATTTATGAAGGAGGAGTGCTATTGTTCTCATTCAGAGTCTGCCGTCACCGTCAGGGGAGACTGAAGCATCTTTAAATTGGACTCTTAGAGCCCAGATATTCAATTTTGGTGGATGACCAGTCCTGGGCAGATTCACGTTGTCTGACTTTTTCTGAGATTCAATGAATCATTGTTTCAATGTCTATATTCAGTGCCTTGGATTTCTTCCCAAGTCCTTGGCCACATATTTCAAGAAGGTCTGCTGGGAAAATTCATGGGTCTTCATGCTGTATTGTGAGTGAAGATGGGTGCAGGTGTGTTTAAAGGTGAATTCCTGTCAAACAGATGTATGAGATGGGAGTTATAGGTACAGTGAGTTAGATGAGGGTAAGCTGCTTTTTCCATATTTAAATCTTTTCTCCTGTTCCAGTGACATGCCAACTTCTAGCATAAGTTTATGGAGAGACTATTTGTCCTACCAACAGCAGGGGAATGTGTTTAGGAAATAGAATATTAAATGAGAAAGAAAATGTAGGCTGGGACTTCATTTAATCCACTGGGAAATTTCCGGATTATGAAAAATGGGTGTTGCGTACCAGAACGGAGCCAGGTGTTTTAGAGGCGGAGCAAGATATTGTATTTGTGTAATATGTCACCTAAAATTAATTGCATTTAGTTGTTAAATTACTTTTTTAAAGTGAAGTAAAAACAAGTCATGCCTTACATTAATATTAAACAATGCGTTTTTGTTGATTGTACTGCTCAAAGACATTATCACAATGTTTTTGCTGTATTACACATGAGTCCAGTGTTAGTCGTGATCCTGAAAGAAACTGGATTTTATGCCGTTTTGAAAAAAAAGAGTAGGATTGTGACCGCTGACCTAGTCTGTGATTGATGCCTGTCTGTGCTATTACAGTATTGCATGGAAGCACTCGTGGGGCTGTTGCGGTGGTATCAGTGAATATTGCTCCAAAGGGACAGTTCACAATCTCTTATGTGCTCTAAATTGCTATGCCTCCATCAACAGCGTAACCAACAGCTCCCGAAGGAGCAATAAAATGCATCCACTAACCCATTTTAACACTATTATGGTCAGATCCATACTCCCTTTATAAAGGATGTTTGTCTGGTTTGAGTAATTCTCAGTTGTCTCTTTTTTTAGGCCAGCAGCATGTGCCACAGCTCTCCTCTCACACACCGTGACCAATGTGATGACTGAATTTCAGTAAGGAAACATTCAACATACACTGCGTATATATTACACCTTGCCTAGTTTATTTAATTCATTTCAAAATGTCTTCAGTGTGTTAAAACTGGGCATATAGGATTCCATTGTCCAAGAATACTTTGCAAAGAACCGTAAATGGGAGTGTGAATGTAAAAAAAGTTATATTTTATCCAGCATAATAAGACATTGAGAAAACACGTTCATTTAAAAAAAATCCATGTTAAAAGTGTTTTTGTTATGTTCATGGTTTTAAGTGATTAGTGTTTTGCCAAAGAACAGAACATTTGCTTATCTTTCTTGTCAACATGAAACACATTTTGCTTTTGTAATCTGACAGACTGCATTTGATCCATTGGGAATTGATCAGATCATGACAGTTCATCTTTATATGACAGGTGGTAACAGAGGAAGAACATATTACATTTTGAGTGAAGACTACAAAGACAAACTCTTTTGTCTTTGGAGCAACATGCATTAAGAAATGAAAAAGGACTGATTTTGATTTTGACAGTGTTGTATATACTTTAAAGGGATAGTTCACCCACAAATGAAAATTCTGTCATGAATTACTCACTATCTAGTTGTTAAAAATCTGTATAAATGTCTTTGTTTGGTTGAACACAGAGAAAGATATTTCTACGAATGCTTTTAACCAAACAGTTCTTGGACCTATTGACTACCATAGTAGGAAAAATGACAATGGTAGTCAAAAGTACCCCAGAACTTTTTGCTGTACATTCTTCCAAATATCTAATTTCGTGTTCAACAGAACAAAGAAATGTACACAGATTCGGAATAACTCAAAGATGAGTAAATGATGACAGAAGTATTTTTACTTTTACTTTTAAGTATCTGTGTTTAGAATGTAGTGAAGTATTTTTTTTTACAAAGTAAACACAAATACAGATATTTTTCAAAATACTTAAGTGTTATACAACACTGCATATTAATAATATATTACTGTGATACCTAATATGTTTAATAAAGCTTTTTAAATAAAGCTAATGTTTTCCTCAAATTAAGAATGCATGACCTTTTTCAGTTGAATTTTAAAAACAACTTATTTTTAAAAAACTGTCTGTTACAACAATGTAAATCTTTTTCCTTTTCTATCTTTACATTTGTATGTTTAGTTAATTTTTCAAATGTAGGATCAGACAGTTGCTTCTGGATTTATATCTGGTGAGACTAAAATGTCTACAGACCCATTTATATTTTCCATTTGGGAATCTTAACCCAAGATGCCTTTTAGACTCGCTTTTATGTCAGGTGTGGCTTCCAAGCTCAAATCAAAGCTTTTAATATCTACTGATCATTTAAACCAACCAAAGCTCATGATGAAATTCAGATTGGTGAGGCATGGGCTTGCAGATCATATTTTATTGTGACTTCTGAATTATGATTCTAATAACCCTATTGAATTTAATAAATTGGAAAAATCAATGACCCAAGATTTAATCGACTATAATAGTCACAGGGAAACGAAAGCCATTTGAATTATTTCTGTCATAAAACCAACTGGTTTGCTGCTATATCGTCACCTGTTTAAGGTTCTATTTGACATTTTGGTCAAAATTAAGTTATTCACATATTCTTATTCTGTGACAACTTATTTACATTATGGCATGTTTTTTTTTTTTTTAAATGTGTACATTTTGGGAATATTTTAAGAAAAAAAGAGATTATTTTTATACTATACACAAGAAGCCAGCAGCACTATAGCTTCCGAATTCCTGTGTTTACATACACTCTCATAATGCCATTAATGCCTTACATTTTACAATATTACTGTATACATTTTTAGAAAGTAATTTTACCTGTCCTACCTTCTGTGGATAAAACATTTCAGCTCAATCTCACAGCGAAATCATAAGTATTTTACGAGGTGGCTAATTCAAATGAATTGGTACAATCTAAATCGTACGTTTTAGCAAGATTTACTTTCGCGCCAGTGACGTTTGCTTTCACGCCAGTGACGTTAGGTGTAGGGGTGGGCCTTCAGTATTGCTTAATCGTATGTTTTTGTACAAGAATTAGCCAATTCGTAAAATACTTGCGACTTCTCGAGATCAGGTTAAACATTTAGATATCACACTTAGCCCAGCATTTTATGCTTAACTTAAACAAGAAAAGAACGTCCTAAAATATTATGTCATAAAAAGCATATAGGCCTAAATGTAACCTGATTTTTACAAAATCAGAAGGTTCAATCTGCATTTTATTTATTCCACAAATCCCCATTTACACATTTCAGAAAATGTTGATATTGTACATTTAAAATACATTTAGGGTCTCTGTTCCTGATTTGTTCCTTTTTTGCTATATGAAATGCAAAAACTTTGAAGCTGAATATCTCAGAACTACTCCGAACACAGATAGAAACTTTTAATTCCAAGGCAACGATATGTTAGTGTTTGCTCTCTGATAAGACTCTTCAAATGACACAAGACAGAGAGGCATAAGAAGTCAATTTATCACCGTACTGTAAAGGTCTGGGGAAACAGGCAATAAGTAATTGTAGCACGATAAACTGTTTAATTCTATGAATAGAGCGCCCTCTGGTGGTTGTTTGCTGGAATGTCAAAAATAAGAACAGCAGAAAACAGATTGTAATGAATAATGATAAGTGATGCCATCTCGCTACACTCTAAAAACGGTTGTGTTAAAACAACACATTTTGTGTTCATTTAAGGACAAGTTCTGGGTGAGGATAACTGGTTTATAGGTAAGCTGGCATTCCAATATAAAGCAATGCAATTATATTTATCATGAAACTACTTTTATCAGACAAATGTGTGCATGTTCATTTGGTTTAAAACATCATTTCTGTTTCTTCTCTCTTTTGTGTATTGGCACTGTGAAGAGCAACCCCATAATGGTGGGAACTGTACCCCAGATACATTTACCAAAGAATGATCGCAGTGTTTGCCCAGTCTATATAAGACATTATATCATTGGATAGGCAGGCCCTTGATCTATAGGGACTTATATTTATTCTAGGAAACATGTACCCAGTGGAATCAGTATTTAGGTTGCATCTGTTTCCAGATTGCATGAGACCCCAATAGCCGTCATTATGGACTGAATAATAATTACCCCAAATTGCACACCAAGAATGCACATGTGGGTTAAAAAGGACACAAAGTTAGATATTTATTTACTTTAAATAATAGTAATAATACAGTGTAGTGGCCAGAAATGATGTCCAACTTAGGAAAATTTCGTCCTAATGTTTTATTATTAAAGATGAATTAGATTATTGTCTGCATATGCCTATTGTGTTTTTGTGCTTGGTGTGGAAACTTAAGCTCAGCTTTAAGAATTTAAGGAGGTTTTGCAGGAAAAGAATTACACACAACACATGAGTAAAGTTTACAAAAAGGTGTGTAGCAGGCCGCTGCTAAAAATAAACAGGTTTGTTTTAACGTTCTCTATTGGCTTACCGCTGTAATGACGCTGTTGAGAATAGATGAACCTGAAAGCTGAAATTCTGAGCTTTACATATACCAAACTTGAGTGGGCAATTCCTAAAAAGTGGCAGCAGCGAGTAAAGTTTGTATACATGTTTCCGGCCATTTTTGTTTTGCTGCATCCACTCACAAAATTAATGTAATAAAAGTGAGAACCATTATGTCACATGATGAAAGACACTTAAGGAATGTCAGATTAAACCACTTCTTATAAAAGTTCTTATACAGTTACGCTTTCCCATAAACCTTTCCATATGTAAAGAGAAACTGTGACTGACTACATAAAAACACTGTACAGAAGTTCAGTAAGTTAAATAATGGACAAATACACTCATGATGAGACTAGCAGATCGACTATTAATAAGCAGTTAATAGATCATTTCAGATAATTTACACAAAACTGATAACACACTGCATTCACATTACACAACAACAAACCCACATTACATTTTAAAAAGACCAGAGAAGCCCCATGCAGTGAATAAAGTGTAAATACAAGTGTTTCTGTCAAATCGTGCAGCTTTTAAGCTCTCCTCTCCCACCCGGTGCTCTTGTCACGACCACAGATGAGACGGTATGTTAACAAGGCACCCTCTCTGTCTAAAAGCTGGGATGAAAAGCACAGGAAAACCAACAGAGAGATGAAACATCGCTGTGGTATTTGAACGCATGGTGTCCTGCTGAGGGGCTCTGACTATGCCTGCAGCTTTGCTCGGATTTACTTTAACATCGCTCTGTCAAAGACTGGATTTGTTAGCAGCTTTCGGGAGCTTCAGAGCTTTGAAATATTTGTTTGATGTGACATAAAATGAAAGGTTTTAATGGACGCAGCAGGAAATGTATGAGGATGCTCGACTGGTGGGCAGCAGCAGAGTGAAATACACACAGATGAGCCACAATCATTGTATCACATCTCTCTGGCTATATGTAAAAAGAGTAGTTTGAGGATGTCTTCTTCCTAAAAACCCATGCTATGAATGTGATTTTAAAGGGATACATATGTCTCCCATTTAGTAAGGGAATAAAGCCACAAAACGACATGTTACAGTAATTTTACTGCAGATAAGAGCATCATAACATGACACGATAGGTCTTATAAAGGTTTATTAGTGGTGCTTGCTTGAGAATGCAAAGCCGCACTGTTGTTACCCTGCTGATTACTTTTTCTGGGCAAAACCTTTTTCTTTGGCTAAATTTTATATCATTAACACAACATTTTTAGCAACACAATGACTAAGATTTCAGGCGAATGTTCAATGTTATAGAAACTTAGGGCTGGTATCATTATAATCGACCTAGGAAGCAGCCAATAAATAGTGGCATTCACACTTCATAGCAACCACTCCATAGACTTCAAATGCACCAGAATATCACTGAATCAGAACATTACAGAGACAAGAGGTTGGGCTCCTTTGACTTAGACTGGCAAGAAGTTTTTACATGTCAACCTGGTAACTAGCTACACCTTGGCAAAAATTAAGAGCTGTGAAGGATGTTGTGGAGGAACTGAAGAGGGTATGGGATGGCAGAAAACAAAAACCTTGAAGTATTGTGATTGTCCAAACATTTGATAATATAATTTCATTACTTTCATTAATTTTATTGTCCCTTTAAATTTTGAGCCTAGCTCATATAAATAAATTATTAGTTCTTCTGTATTTAAAAACTCAAGCTGCAACAAAAGTGACTTTACCTGCAGCTATCACTGTTAATCCTCATCTGACAGTATACACCATAGACATAATAAATACCTAGACGCTGCACATATCGCTTTGCTCCGAGGCTGCAATACGCCAATGGTCCAGCAAATGCATCAGCAATATTATTCACTTTTACGTTATCTCTTTACCAGTATTTTAAAGCTTAGGTAGCATAGATCGAAACACAGAATAAGGGGCCCAATTTTGTAAGTAAGCAAAGCAACAAACCATTTGTGAAAATATGGTATTTATTAAACTAACTCTATATGACTAAAAATAAAATTAACGATTGCATAATCACGGATAATACATACATGAAACATGAACGAGAGATAGAGAGAGAGAGAGAGAGAGAGAGAAAGAGAGAGAGCATGGCAACCTAACAGTTAAATCTTTCTGAACACCGGTAAAATCATCTTTAACAACGAGGCACGGATTTAACGCGACTAGGATGTAATAAAGGGATTCTTCCCGGTGGGGAAAAGAGGCTGTCAAGCAGAGGCCATCTCGCAGGAATGTAAGTATGACTCCGATTTCATCATAAGGCACCCCATCCATAGCCAGCAGCCTGCCGCCAAGCTTTAGCGCGAGGCTGCCTCCGCTAGTGGTGCAGGCCCAGCATGTTGCAAACTAATCTGTCGCCTTTCCGTTGTGTCGCAAATCTTTTTTAGAATGACAAGAGTTTCCTATCAGCACAACTGCATGAGGGAATGATGTTACAGTTCCATAAACAGGAAGTTGCTATTTAATAGCATTATCATTAATCACTATCTTAGCGCTACATCACCAATTTCAATAGTTCCAAACAGAACGGTTGCATTTCTATGAACAACATGGAGCGGGGTTTTGTTTTGAATGATTCAAATGAATCAGTGATTCAGCGAGTCACTGAACCTGTTTGGAACGAATTGGTTAAATGATTCACTGACTGAATTGCCGCCACATGCCATTTCGATCTCACATTCAAGCCTTTCATTGCCTTACAGATGAACCTTTGATCATAAACATGGTAGGATCTTTGTGTATTGGCAGGATGGACAACAACAGCAACGGATTGTCCAGTGTGAAGCTGTGACAGTGGACGAGTCGAATGGTCGTAATACTTTTTCTGATGCTGCTGCTGCTTTACTCTTTTGGAGCATGCCTTGTAGGAGCTGCTTGTTGGTGGTTGGCAGTATGAATTGCAGTCTGCGACTCATGAGAAGCTGGGCAGGCTTTACTCTAATAAATTAAGATAGAGATCTTTTCTATCCATGTTGGCTTTTGTCAAGATCGGCTTTGCGATCTGCAAAGTCTTCTCAGCCAAACTATTGCTAACCCTAACAAGTGGAGAGCAATTAACAGCTGAGGATTTCATACAAGAGAAAGTGTTATGGAGAGAATCTCAGCTTGAAAGTTTTGCAGAAGATTTCCTGTGCCTGAAGCATGGCAAACCCCTTCCTTTACCAAATTTATTATCCAAGACTACGACCACCAGTTGAAACATCCAGGCCCTAAGAGAGTGCTAGCTGAGCTTAGGAGGAAATTCTGGATTCTTTGTGGACAAGAAGCCATCCGCCACCATCAGATCAAATGCACTGACTGTCGAAGATGGAGAGGCAAGTCAGAAACTCGCCAAATGTCAGATTTGCCAGCAGCTCGACTGCAGCTTTTCAAGCCTGCATTTTACTCAACGGGAATGGATTGTTTTGGACCTTTCTCTGTTAAGATTGGAAGGAGAGTGGAGAAAAGATGGGGGATCATTTGGAAATGTCTAACCACACGGTGCGTCCACCTGGACGTATTATCAAACATTGACACAGATTCCTTCCTTATGGCACTTAGGAGATTTGTAGCTCGCAGAAGAACACCATTTGAGCTGTGGTCAGATTGAGGGACGAACTTTAAAGGAGGGGAGAGGGAATTGCATGATGCCATCAAGCAGATGGCACACGAGTTCCAACAGAAACTGACAAAGCAGAAAATTCACTTACATTTTAATCCACCTGGTGCTCCCCACTTCGGAGGGGCATGGGAACGCGAAATCTGATCGGTGAAATCAGCTCTGTATGCTTCTGTCAGTGCCCAGTCTGTTTCTGAAGAGGTCCTTAGAACTGTGTTAACTGAAGTGGAGGGAATACTAAACAGCAAGCCTCTTGGTTACGTATCTTCTGATGTCTGTGATGTTGAACCTGTTACCCCTAACCACCTCCTCATGGGGCGGCCCGGTGGCTCTCTCCCCCAAGTGGTATATCCTCAGAGTGAGATGATCAGTCGGAAACGATGGCGGCATAGTCAGGTTCTAACTGACTGATTCTGGTCATCATTCATAAAGTACTACCTACCCAGTTTGCAGACCCGATCTAAATGGCAAAATAAAGGAGAGGACATTACTGTGGGCAAAGTTGTCATGCTGGTGGATCACCAGTTACCTAGAGCTCTTTGGATGATTGGAAGAATCACTAAAGTCATGCCAAGTGCAGATGGGCAGATCAGAACGGCAGAGGAACTGATCAAGGATAGGACATACACCAGACCGGTGGCAAGAATGGTTATACTTCCTGCAATCCCTGATGATACAGCCACTATTTAACAATGGGCCTATATTAGAGACCAATTTAGCACCTAAATTTGTTGGCGGCTGTTCAAAAGGCCCTAAGTACTTATGTGTATACCTAGTTTATATATAAGTTGTAATGCATGTTCCTAGTCATGTCCAGGAGAGGGCAGCATACCCTAGTTCAGTGCAGGTATTGCATCATTTGCAGATTGAGTTGCATCAGACAAAATGGTTGAACCACATGGAAAGTTGGATGTATATTTCTTAGTTCCTGCACATGTCAACCCTTTATGGTGAAGTAGTTCGAACAAGAGTGCGTAACAACTGACGTGCCCTTGAGCAAGGCACCTTACCCCCGTTTGCTCCCCGGGCGCTGCAGTGTTAGCTGCCCACGGCCCCAGTGTATTTGTGTTCACGACTTGAAGTGTGTGTGTTCACTATTCACTGGTTGGGTTAAATTCAGAGGTCACATTTCGGGTATGGGTCACCATATCTGACAAAAAATAGGTCACTCATGATGTTTATGGTTGAAGGTTCCAAGTAACTAAGTATAAAGTTGAATCTAATCTAATCTAATAACATACTTAAGCTTATTAATTTAGCATAAACCCACTTTTCACTGCTGCATAAAAGCTCCTGTTTATTTGGTTTGGTGAAATAATGTTACAGGTATACTTATACAATGTGAATATTTTAGCATTGTTTATTTTTGTTATTTGTCTTTCTGAATGTACATATTGTCGGCAGTGATGTTAAGCTACATTGTAACTAGTAATTTCTCCTGTACTGTGTTTATTTAGAACCACAATTCAACTACTTACACCTGTGTATTGGATTATTGGACCCAGAGTTCAAGTACCTCTATACCATACCGTGCTGTTGTTACTTTACCTAAAGTGGAGTAAAGTTGCTCAACTTGATACTGTCTCCTTGAGTCTTAATCGGCATCCTGTAGTGAATGCGATTTGCAACCAGATACAGTCATCTATCCTAGTCCTATCAAACAATGAACGAGCGGGCATCCAAACTTCATCGCTCCGTGGCGCATGTGTCATTGTAGCGATAGTTTTGTTGCAGTTTATAATACATATGCGGTGTGGTGTCATTTACCTGTCAAATTAGCGCTTTAAATCATTGGTCTCATTGGGAACATTGGTCTCACGTTTTAGCTACGGTTTCTAGTACTCGCCACGCTTTACCTCATGTCACGCTTTACGGCATGTTGCTCAGCATGTCACGTTTTACAGCATATTGTCATGACAATTAAGGTCTGTGATGGTATCGGATCGGATTGTACTTCCCGACTTTTAAGATATCCAATGCACTCATTTTCACCAGTATCGGACTAACTCATGACGTGATTAGCACGTGATTAGCAACCTATTTAATACAGATGGAGGCGCTGGCGCGGAAGCGTCAGCGGAAGCATTCAGCCCTCCTCGCGTGAAGACCGACGAGGTAAAGACCATTCGACTCGTCCTGCGCGACTCAACCGAGCAACGAAACTGGCAACGCACAGTAGTATCTTTTCTAATAATCCTTATTTTACTGTTTTTCTCTCCATTCTTTTAGCTTTTTCTATCCTTACTTGCACAGCATGTGTTTCCAATTCATTCCTGTGGTCTCTCACCCACGACACTCTCTCACGAGAGGAAGGCGGAGCAATCCTGCCAACCTTCGCACTATCTGTACCTCTTCTACTCTTCCACTCTCTCTTTCCATTGGTCTCTGGAATTGTCAATCTGCTGTTAATAAATCTGACTTCA
Source organism: Oreonectes daqikongensis (assembly GCA_026939265.1). Taxonomy (NCBI): domain Eukaryota; kingdom Metazoa; phylum Chordata; class Actinopteri; order Cypriniformes; family Nemacheilidae; genus Oreonectes; species Oreonectes daqikongensis. The sequence continues at coordinate 352,994 of JAOTQM010000001.1, forward strand.
TCTCTGCATTTGCATCCCACTCTGCTCTTAGTATTGTAGGATTAACTGAAACCTGGATTACTTCTGAGAACACAGCAACCCCTGCTGCTCTCTCTAGTAATTTCTCTTTCTCTCACACTCCCCGCCAGCATGGGAGAGGTGGTGGCACCGGTCTTCTCATCTCCAAAGACTGGAAGTTCTCCACCTACCCCTCCGTAGTCAACACCAATTCTTTTGAATTCCATGCCGTAACTATTACCTCTCCATTAAAACTCCACATTGTAGTTATTTATCGCCCCCCAGGTCAACTGGGTGAATTTCTAGAACATTTACATTTACATTTATGCATTTGGCAGACGCTTTTATCCAAAGCGACTTACATTACATTGTACTATATATTTGTACATTTTGTATATTAAGCAAGTGGGGGTTAGGTGCCTTGCTCAAGGGCACCTCAGCCGTTACCCGCCAGCACTGAGAATCGAACCAGCAACCTTCTGACATGCTGCTCTAGTCTTTCCCTGAGGACGACTCGCCGCTTCTTGTCTTTGGAGACTTCAACATCCACCTGGAGAAGCCTTATGCCTCAAACTTCCACTCTCTGCTTACCTCCTTCAATCTCCAACTTGTCCCCACCACAGGTACACATAAGTCAGGTAACCAACTCGATCTCATCTACACACGCAGCTGTGATACAGAGAACACCTTGATTAAACCTTTGCATATCTCTGATCACTTTTTCATCACTTTTAACTTAATACTGCATTCCCTTAACTCACCAACCCCTCTGCCAGTCTCATTTAGGCGAAATCTGCGCTCCCTTTCTCCTGCCCATCTTTCATCTGTCATAGAAACCTCCCTTCCATCCTTCACACACTTTGCATCACTTGATGTTAATTCTGCCACAGACACACTTCTCACAACACTAACCTCGTGTCTAGACACTATCTGTCCTCTTTCCTCCAGGCCAGCACGTGCTACTCCTTCCAGTCCCTGGTTGTCCGATATTCTCCGGGAACACCGGGCTAAACTTAGAGCGACTGAAAGGAAATGGCGCAGAACTAAAGACCTCGCTGACCTCTGTAAGTATCAGGCTTCGCTCTCTATCTTCTCTGCAGACATTCACACTGCTAAATCTGCATTCTTCCATGACAAAATTAGCAGCGCCTCAGACTCGCACAAGCTTTTCAAAACTTTCAAAACTCTCCTCTGTCCCCCTCCACCACCTCCCTAATGGCTGATGACTTTGCCTGCTACTTCACAGACAAAACTAGGTCCATCAGCAGTCAATTTTCATCTCCACCCATCCACAATCTCACATCACACATACACACAGCAGACCATCTTCTCTTCTCTTAAAGAGGATGATGTCTCAAAATTTTACTCTCTACTCACCCAACCACCTGCCCGTTAGACCCCATCCCCTCACATCTACTACAAGCCATCTCACCAACAATCCTACCATCGCTCACTCATATCATCAACACATCTCTTAATACAGGAATTTTCCCCACTGCATTCAAGCAGGCCCGGGCAACCCTGCTGCTTAAGAAACCCACACATGACACATCCCTACTGGAGAACTATAGACCCATTTCTCTCTTCCGTTCATAGCAAAAGCACTTGAATGGGTTGTTTTTAATCAGGTGTATACCTTACCTCACTCAAAACAACAGGCTGGACACCAACCAGTCAGGCTTCAAGAGCGGTCACTCAACCGAAACTGCCTTACTAACAGTTACAGAAGCCCTAAGCAGGGCAAGAGCTGATCCCAAATCATCTGTTCTTATTCTCCTAGACCTTTCTGCAGCCTTCGTCACGGTTAACCATCACATTCTTCTATCCGCCCTTTCTTTACTGGGCATCACTGGAACTTCGCTCTCCTGGTTTAAATCCTATCTTACAGATAGATCCTTCAAGGTAGCTTGGGGAGGTGAAGTGTCCAAATCACACCAACTAGTCACCGGGGTCCCACAAGGATCGGTTCTTGGGCCTCTGCTCTTCTCCATATACACCACATCACTAGGTTCCATCATACAAGCACATGGTTTCTCCTACCATTGTTATGCTGATGATACTCAACTTCACCTCTCGTTTCATCCAGATGATTCCACGGTAGCCACACAAGTCTCAGACTGCCTGGCTGACATCTCTTCTTGGATGAAAGATCATCACTTACAACTCAACCTGGCCTAGACTGAGCTTCTCGTCCTTCCTGCCACTCCGTCAGAACAGCACCAGCTTACCATCCAACTTGGTCCATCAAAGATAACCCCATCGACTTCAGTCAGGAATCTTGGGGTAATCATGGATGATCAGCTGACTTTTAAGGATCACGTTACTAAAACAACTCGGTCATGCAGGTTTGCATTGTACAACATTAAAAAGATCCGACTGTTCTTAACAGAACATGCAACACAGCTTCTGGTCCAGGCTCTTGTCATTTCTAGACTGGATTACTGTAATGCTCTTCTGGCTGGTCTCCCAGCCTGTGCCTTCAAACCTCTGCAAATGATCCAAAATGCTGCTGCACGCCTGGTCTTCAATGAGCCCAAGAGAGCACATGTCACACCTCTGCTCATCTCTCTGCACTGGCTCCCAGTAGCGGCACGCATTAAGTTCAAGGCACTGGTGCTTGCTTACAGAACAGCCACTAACACAGCACCCATCTGCCTCAACCCTCTCTTACAGACCTACATCCCCTCCAGAAGTCTGCGGTCTGAAAACGATCTGCGCCTCGTTGTTCCTTCACAGAGAGGCATGAGATCCATCTCAAGGACATTTTCTTTCACCGTTCACTGCTGGTGGAACAATCTTCCTGTTTCCATCAGGACGGCTGGATCAATTTCACAATTCAAAAAACAGCTGAAGACCCACCTCTTCCGTGAGCACTTAATTGTCTAATAAAAAATAAAAAAAACTTTCTACCTCTCTTTTCCTTTTCTAATGTTTTATATATACTTGCTTATACTATCTTGAGGTTGTATCTGAAACTTTGTATTACTAGCACTTCTCGTGATTATTGCTTACTTAGACGAATCGCTTGCTGTAAGTCGCTTTGGATAAAAGCGTCTGCCAAATGAATAAATGTAAATGTAATATTGTTACTGAATATTGATAATAATGTGAATGAGTTTTAATTTGAGATCCAGCAACAATCTGTTGAGAAAGGTTTTTGAACAGTTTACAAACACCTGCATTTGATTTTAGACATGGACATCAAGAATCAGTTTATGAATCTCAACAGTGGTCATCATCAACTGATCATTTCCGTAAAAATGACGAAATTTCACTGTTAATTTCACTGACAGGTTTTACAGTGTTTTTACGTATTTTATACCGAAGTCTTCTGACAAAAGTTTTCTCAGTGAAAACTACAGAATTTCCCTGTTAATTTCACAGACATTTTTTACAGTAAGTGTACCCTCTTCATTTGTGTTCTCAAGATAAACGAAGATCCTTTTTTGGTGGAGTATCCCTCATATTTTGATGCTTTACTCGACCTTGTGGGGTCATTTAATGCAAATACTGTGCAATGTATTAAAAGCTGTGCTCTTCTAGTCAACATGCTCCAGTGAGACAGTCAAATAGTTTCATTTATTTTTAAATAAATTCTTAATTTACATTCCTCTAAACATTTTGGACACACACACACACACACACACACACACACACACACACACACACACACACACACACACACTAACATTAAACTCAAACAGTTTTCATTTCAAGTAGCAGGATGAAACGTAAGTTGATGTGAGAACTTCCTCAAAAATCATGGTGTAGGAATTTTTAAGAAAGTCCACATAGTTTTGAATGCTCTGTTTGTGGCTCTCTGACTGCTCCAGGCTCAGCTGCAAGTCTCTAAGTCGGTCTTCATAATGCTTTTTACTCTAAAGTAAAAGAAACAAAAATAAACCAGTGAGTACAAACATGTGTAATTCATTTAAATTTTAAAAATAAAATTCAACGGTCACCAGATAATTTAGATTGCTGTTCGATGAAAAGAGCACACTGTATGGACAAAAAAACATGATGTGAATGTGATATAGCAAAGATTATGTTGAATCAACGTTAAATTGGTTATTCTCAGCATCGATTCAACATTACATCAATTATTTTTGCTATCTGGAGGGACTTACAGTGGTGAAATCAGATTAAAAGACAAAAGAGATGAATACTAACAGAAAGCTTGTTCTGTCTAAGCTGCTGAAGTTCTCGCTCTCTTCTTGTCTTTTCGGCCTCGAGTTGCTTGAGCTTGGCCTGCAGGACACTCTCTCTACCACAGGTCTTTTCCTTCACCTTACACACCTGTGCAAATGATTCACAGTCTAAAAGTGAAGCTCTTGGAATGTGAAAATCAGTTAAGAACACAAAGGAATCTTGTAAAGATGACAGCTCTACCTGCTGTTTAAGGTCTGTGAGAGCCGTCTGCAGCTGCTGGTTGACAGTCTGACACTCATCTGAATGCTGCTGCAGTCGTCTGCTGCTGTAGATCAGCTCCTCCTCTTGAACCGTCAGTCTGTGGATGAGCTCCCTGTTCTCACAGAGCACCTCCTCTATCCGCCTGTCATTCAAACACATGGGTAAGTGCTGTGCACACACCTATAAAAACCCTTTTTAGTGTATTTGGGCATTCTCAGGGCACAAGGACAGTGTGTGAGGATGAGAGACAAGGACAAACAAATTGAAGAAATATGTATTTGTAAAATGTCCTGTTCACGTAAAACAACAAGCAGGGTCAGCGCCAGTGGTGTCAAAAGTATTCACATTCATTACTCAGGTAGAAGTATAGATACTAGGGTTTAAAAATACTTCTGTAGAAGTTGAAGTATCAACTTAAGCTTTTTACTCAAGTAAAAGTGTAAAAGTACTGGTTTCAAAACTACTTAAAGTATAAAAGTAAAAGTAATGTAAGGGAAAAAATGCCATTAAAGACAAAAGCGTAGGCCGCGCCACAAGAGCCTATTGTGCACTACCCCACATCCTCCTCAAAAAACTTTTTTCTAGAGGCCATAATGTTATATTAAAATGATCATGTTGAAAAATTTGGGATGCACTAGGCTGTTTCAGTCGCATATATGCCCATTGAAAATGAACGCATTTTAGTACAATGCAAATACATTAAAGACCCATATATCATACCTGTCAACATTTGGGTAGTTGCTGGGGTGTTGTGCAGGGCAAATAGGGCTAACATAACATAACTTTCATTTCAAATTCTTAAATGTAAATCAATATATTTATTCAGAATAATAAGACAGACTGTTTAATGCAGCTTTGCAAGATATTATTTTAATTTAATATTTACATTTTGCAAGAGATCTCAATGTCAGACATGAAATAAACGCAGTTTAAAAATGTACAAGCAGTTTGTCCCTTAACGCTTCCCGTAGTTTGGTAGTTTTAACTTTGGTTTATTGGTTAGCAGATTCTAGACTACTGTTACAGTACAGAAATACTTGAAAAACTACGAAAATATTACTTCTGTAGACCAAGCACTAGCTGTAATGTAGACTAGACTGCATCTCCCTGACGGTGGAACAATCTGTCATGTCTACAGTGAGCGGACGCAGAGTGGAATATGCGGACCTTAAGCGGCGTATTAAGAGAAAGTTTGAGAATCTCCCCATTGTTTACGTGAACGCGTTCCGTTTCCCGGTATTGGAGTTTAAAAGGAGAAATAACTGATACGGGAGAAATAACAAAACGGGAGAGTGGCGGGAGATGGGTGTGAAAAACGGCCAAACTGGGAGTGTTGACAGGTATGCCATACATGTAACTTATATTACTGAGCAATAATAACAAAATTCCAGCTTACCTCAATATGCTTTTTCAAAGTTTTTGAAATCCATTAGCTTTGAGCTTGCAGCGCAAAGTTGTTTTGCATCATTTCGAAAAATTCTTAATTTGTGGAAGACGAAGAGAAAGCACCCGTTTAATAAATGAGCGAGTAGTGGAGAAATAATAACTTTTAAGAAATAATCTTTTTTGAGTAACGAGCGCAACACTGGCTATGTCCTTGCTGGAGTGTGACGTGATTTGTGTCATGTGCAGGTGCAATGGATTGCGTACAAACGTGTCGGAATGGTATATGTTTATAGTTCTCATCCAACCACAATCAAATTCACTCAAGCGCAATTTATCTGGATAGGTTTTTTTAACGATGACAAGCTGGAATGAAAACAAGCCGAAATGAAATAGGAGTAACGAAGCTATTTTTAAAATGTAAGGAGTAGAAAGTACAGATAATTGCTTGAAAATGTAAGGAGTAGAAGTAAAAAGTCGACTGAAAAATAATTACTCCAGTAAAGTATAGATACCCAAATTTCTACTTAAGTAATGTAACGAAGTGTTTGTACTTCGTTACTTGACACCTCTGGTCAGCGCTAGAGATGCTTGAAGTGACGTTAGCTAAAATTGAATTCAATGTTTCATCAACACTTTTAAACACTCACTGCTGAAGATGATTCACTCTCTGCTTCAGCTGAGAGTTTGTTTCATTGACCGACACTTTCATCTCCATTGAAGACTTCATTTTCTCCATCTGCATGTTCACCTGGTAACCAAGAACAGGTTTACCAATCGAGCATATATTGATAACTTCAACAGTCAGTAGCAAAAACACATTTAGCACAACATTGAAGAATTTTTAAGCTTTGACAGAGATCTTAAATTTGCTGTGAGTCAATGGGGGCAGTTGTGGCCCAGTGGTTAGAGAGTTGGACTCATGACCAGAAGGTTGCTGGTTCGATTCTCAGGGCTGGCGGGTAACGGCTGAGGTGCCCTTGAGCAAGGCACCTAACCCCCACTTGCTTACTATACAAAATGTACAAATGTATAGTACAATGTAATGTAAGTCGCTTTGGATAAAAGCGTCTGCCAAATGCATAAATGTAAATGTAAAATGTCAATGAACTAAGACACAAATGCACACCGTGTCCTGTAGCTGTCTAATGGACTCAGTCTTGTCCGCACATCTCTGCTCAAAGCGTCTCAGGTCTTCCTGATGGTGTTGCAGCTTCTGATCTGTGACAGCCAGTAACTCTGGATATACCTGAAGTTCCTGCACACGTCTCTCTAGATCCTCCTGTGCCTGAGGGAGAATCATCAGAAGAACAATCACATCAACCACAATATACTATTATACCACTACCAGTCCACATATCTTCAATGGTATTAAATCTTCTTATGCTGCGATCTAGAAAGAACATGAATGTTTTTGAACTATATTACCTGAATGATCTCAGCATCTCTCCCCTCTTCAGTGTCATGAGTTGCTTGAAGGACATTCTTCAGCTTGATTTTTAGCTCTGTGATTTCTGCCTTTAGTTCTGCTACCTGTCAAATAAAACCACTTATCTCAGCTAACTCGAACCTGTATTTTTTCTGAGTGATGTTTGCAGGTTCATATGCTTTCACCTGATGCTGGTACTGCTCAGCTTGATGTTTCCTCTCCTCTGCAAGCACTTTCATTTCCTGGAGAGTGGCTTGAGAGATCTGCAGCTTCTGTTCAATATCAGCAATGGAGGCCTGTGTAAGAAAAAGACATTAATTAAAAGCACCAAACATTCACACGTGACAGCAAACATTAATACGCGCGTCTTACAATGTAGCAGGGATAATCATTTTTAGATTATATAAATATGCTACATGCATATATTGATATTCAACATGCAGGGTTGCCAAGACCACAATTTTCCACAACATTTTCGATTGCCATTAGGGCTGGCTTTGCTATGCAGATCGGTCAACTATAGCTCATACCTTGAGGCTAGCGTTTTCTCGGTTGAGTTCTTCATTTTCAGAAGTAATTTTCTCCAGCTTCTTCAGTAAGTTTGCACTGGCTGATTTTGTTGTGTTTCCCTTTCTGTCCAGCTCTGCAATAAGTGCTGTGATTTCACTGAAATAACATTCACATTTACATTTTAGCATTTAGCAGACACTGTTATGCAAAGTGAGTTACAAAACTAAAGAAAACAATGAAGTAATTCTTTAATAAAACAAGAAGCGCTATATAATATTACAACGTTATATTACAATAATATTACCTCTGTCTGTATGTATCACATTACATTCATAATGCAAATACTTTTACATGAAATTCTGATTTGTTGACTAGTTAAAATAAATGATTAGCACACAAATGTACATGACATGACAGATACTTTTTAAGTGTGTCTCTATGTGCATCCAGCTGTAGTCTCTCCTCTGAGATCTGCTGTTGCTGTAGCTGCCACACGTCTCTCTCTGCTCTGCTCCGGGCCAGACGGACTTCCTGCATCCCACAATTCAACAGACACCAGACATATTATGGGGCAATCCAGCATAACACAGTGTCTTTTAATAAACTTTCAAAAGCTATACTGTCAAGTTGATCATGGAAACAAGAAATTGAATGCATTTTAAAACACAAGTTTTAGTTTTTAAACCAAACTTAGCCAACATTCACGTGTGAATGTTTGGTGCTTTTAATTAATGTCTTTTACTCACACAGGCCTCCCTTTTCAAGATGGTGCCAGTGCAGGTGGCTTGCCGTCAATCGCTCACAGTGTTTTGCGTGTTGTAATTTGTTTTATGCTTTTTTTAATACGATGTGCATTCTCAGTTTTAACCTATGATCGACTTTCTCTTTTAAACTTGGAAGAAGCCTCGATTGCGCTATCAAACCAAGCAATTTGTGTCAAACCCTACTTCACCCCCCCACTACTGAAGTCGATACCTGCCTACCTTCATCGCTGGCCGTACTCTTCACCGGTGAGAAAGCGCAGGAGACGGCGTGGAAGGTGGGGCGGCCTAGCTGTGAAGCTTAAAAACTTCATACGATTACATCAGGAGTCTTTTTGCACCTGGCGCTCGCTGGAACCAGTGTAGGGATGGATAGTTACGGTTTTCCCTTCGCCGTTGACGCCGCTCCCTGGCATTCGCTCTCCTCGGCTTTGGCGTGGGGGAGTGCGCAAGGACCATCTCCGTTCTCTTCCTCGGGCAGAAAAGGTAGCTTCTTCACAACACCACAGGTTCGGGTGGCCTTGATCAATGCCAGATCGGTAGCTAACAACACATTTATTTTAAACGATCTCTTCTCTGCGCGTGATCTGGATTTTCTTTTTCTGACTGAAACGTGGCTTACTACTGGGGATTTAAGTTCCTTTTCTGAAATGCTGCCACAAAACTGCTTATTTTTAAATTCTCCCCGCACTTCGGGGCGAGGGGGAGGCCTGGCTTCCATTTACAAAGGCTTGTTTCTTTGTCAACCTGTGGTATCAAACAATGCTGCAGTTGAACTGCAGTTATTTACTATAAAACTGGACAAGCCTCTGTTGGTTGCACTAATTTACCAACCTCCGAAATATAACAAGGACTTTATAAAAGACTTTGCAGCCCTTCTGGGAGATTTGTTACCCAAGTATGAACAGTTGTTAATTTTTTAACATTCATGTTTGCTGTGCTGCTGATTCTTTGGCAAAGGAATTTATAAACCTTTTAAATGCCTTTAATTTAACCTCTCAGGTTAATATACCCACTCATCAGCATGGTAATACACTCGATTTAGTATTAACACATGGTTTTTCTCTCTGTTATCTTAATGTGTGTGAAAATGGCTTCTCTGATCATAAGTTTTCTTTTCTTTTTCATCTCAGTCTAATGTTTTTAAACAGGCATCTACTGCTCATTAGACTCGGCTTATTACATCAGCTACCTGAGAGTCCTTTAGCTCGACTTTTAGCGAAGTGTGCCTACAAAGGGATGAGTGGAATTGTAATTTGAGTGCTGAGGAACTATTATTCAGTTTTAATTCCATTTGTGTTTATGTTATGGATTTGGTGGCACCTTTTAAGACTTTTTATCGTAAATCCGGACCAGAGCCATGGTTAAGTCTACACGTGCTCCTAGGCAGATCTGTAGGCGAGCAGAGAGAAAGTGGAAAAAGGATAATGGATAAACTCCATGTCTCACTTACAAATGCTAAGACTCAAGATCTCAATATCAGTGTAGGAGCCGTATGTGGAGTGTGTCATGTGACCATGTGATGAAGCCAGAGGGACGGTCTTATAAACTATGTCAGGTTTTAAACACCTGCGGGGGGGAGATATGTTTAGGGGTGTGAAGAAGGGGGGTGAGCGCATGTATTTTTGTTGACCGTACAGTATCATTTGTAAACTAGGTTCATCATGATTAAAAAACTGCTGAAACTACAATGAATTGACGAGTCAAGAAGTCCCTCACCCAGCTCTTTAGCAGCTTGGACATTTGAGCCGCTACAATTAAGTCAACAAAAATCTGCGCTGTTCTGATTCATGGACGCTATGTACTTTGACTTTGGAATGAAGATGCCCTGTAAACTTTGAAAGGACGTTAACGTTAAGTGTTGCGCCGATGGAGTATGGATATACGCTTGTTTAATGGAAGGAATTATTGGATGCAATTGGAGTCTTGGAACAATATGATGCATCATGTTGGATATTCCCTTGCTGTTGAATCGGTAGGACAAGGGTTTTAAAGTCTTTCTTTGAGTTTATTGATTGTTTGGAAATGTTTGATGGCTTTGGCTATGTGCTAATTAATGGTTGATGCAGGGCTGCTTGTGTGTTGGTGTTTATATTGCGGTTTAATTGCTAGGTTCTATTGTGGGTTTTAATGAGACATTGACAATGATGAGCGTAACTTTGGGATCATGTTTGCTTGTTCGAAAAGTGTTTTGCTTGTTTGTAATTAGACGCAGGGACGTGCGCATGCGTCAGTCATGAGTGAGCTTGAAACAGATGCGGATGTCGATATTCAATGTGAAAAACGAAAAGTTAAACATACCGCAAAGGCTTTGTCTAACAAAATTGAACAACTTCAGAAAGAACGAAAAAGGAATGTAAACGCAATTAAAGGTTCAATACCAGCAATCAAAACTCTCATGCTAAAAAATGAAAATGTTTCAATGGTACAGTCTGAACTTGACAGCTTGACGCAAATATTTAACAAAGCGATCCAACATCACGATTCCTTAATACCATTATTACCTAGTGACGAGCAAACCAAACATAGTGAATGGTTCTCAAGCATATATAAATACAGCGATGTGTTTATTAAAGATGCAAGGCAATGGATAAATGGAGTCGTGAGCTCAAATGATAACCTTCAGGACCAACAGGAATACGTTGAAAGCCAGTGCTCTTTGAATGATTCAAAAACCGCAAACATGTCTTAATCTACTCTACATAACCAAGATGAAATAAATCCCAGTGACAGTATTTCAACAGCAGTGTCTGTCATCTTTGCCTAAAAGGGAAATTCAGGTGTTCGATAGGAATCCTCTGCAATATCATGCCTTTATGAAATCATTTAAAAGTTGTGTGGAGTGTAAAACTAAAAACCTTGCTGACTGTTTATACTTTCTGGAATTCAAGAGGTCATCCAAGAGAGATCATAAAGAGTTGTCAGTATATGCCTGCAGATTGTGGGTATTTAAGGGCTAAAGCTTTATTGCAAGAGCATTTTGGTGACCAGTAAAAAATTGCATCAGCGTACATGGAAAAGATTCTCACATGGTCAAATATCAAAAATGAAGACTTTCGAGCTTTACAAGATTATAGTTTGTTTCTAAGAGGCTTCTGTAATTTTATGGAAGACATTCAGTGTTTGCACGAGATGGATATGCCCTCTAACATGCTAACTGTAGTAAAAAAGCTGCCGTACAAGTTGAAATTTGGAGATCCAAGGTTTGTGAATTACAAGAAGTTGGCAATCAAAGAGCTACTTTTACTGATGTTGTTAACTTTGTTGAAAGACAAGTAAAAAATTATGACTGATCCAGTATTTGGAGATATACAGGATGTTTCAGCATTTATAGGAAGAAAATTACTGAATAAGGGAAAGTCTCCGTCTTTTTTCCTAAATCTAACAGAACCACTGTCACAACAATGGAAAGGAAATCAGAAATTGGAATGAACAGGAAAGAAGCTGTATCACCTAGCAACAAGAGTTGTTTGCTTTGTAGATGTGGACATACATTGGAGTTATGCCCTCTATTGGAAAGGAGGAGTCATAGTGAAAAGATTGCGTTCTTAAAGGAGAATGGTGTTTGTTTTCGGCTGTATGTGTACAGGGCACATCAGTAAAAATTGTAGAAATCGCCTTTCATGCAAAGTGTGTAATCTAAAACATCATAGTATACTTCACATCTATCCAAGGACAAATGTGACTGATTCAAAACAAGTCGGAAGACAAATTGACGCTGTAATGGACAGTGCTTTGGATTTTCAGTCTAGTGGATTTATTGGGGCTGGTGAAAACGAATGTAAGCTCTCTGTAGTTCCTGTGCAAGTGAAATCTAAGAAAGGAAATAAGATTGTAACCACCTATGCTTTTTTAGATCAAGGCAGCACAGCTGTCTTTTGTACATCTGGATTGATGAACAGACTTGGTCTTTTAGGCAAAAGGACTAACATTCTCTTACGCACTATGGGCCAGGATAAAGTTACAAGCACCCATGTTGTTTCCGGTTTAGAGGTGGCTGGTTTGAATGAGAAGGAATTTTATGATTTGCCTGATGCCTATACACAAAATATTATGCCTGTGCACAAGGAAAAAATAGCAAGACAGAAGGATCTGCAGAGATGGCCACATCTGCAACATGTAAATCTATCTGAAATTGATTCCGACATAGAACTGCTAATAGGCATAAATGCCCCAAGAGTTATGGAGCCAATTGAAGTGATCGGCAGTGTTAATAATGGGCCTTATGCAATTAAAACTAGGTTGGGATAGTCTGTAAATGGTCCAATAAGAGAAGACAACATTGCTCAACCAGCATTTGGATATCCTGATATCACAGTTAATAGAATCTCAGTTTCAAACTTGAATGAACTTTGGCAGCAACAATTTAAGGTTGATTTCCCTGAAAATGATAAAAATGAGCAAGTTGGACTTTCAAGAAAAGATCATAAGTTTGTTGAAATGGTAACCGACTCATTAACTCTCGTAGATGGTCATTATTCCATTGGCTTGCCTTTGAGAAACAAAGATGTCCAAATGCCAAATAACAGGACAATTGCTGTACAACGTGCTCTCAATCTAAAGAAAAGATTGACAAGAGATGCTTCATTTCATTCTGATTATGCTGTCTTTATGAAAGATCTTATTTCTAAAGGTTATGCAGAGAGAGTGCCAGCGGAGGACATAGAGCGTACCGATGAAAAGGTATGGTATATACCCCACCACGGTGTCTACCACCCTCGAAAAGAAAAACTTTGGGTGGTGTTTAATTGTGCAGCTACGTTTCAAGGAAAATCTTTGAATGCTCAACTGTTACAGGGGCCAGATCTTACTAGTTCATTGATTGGAGTGTTAACCAGATTCTGGAAGGAAAAGGTTGTGCTTATGGCAGATATTGAAGCTATGTTTCACCAAGTGAAAGTACCAAAGGATGATGCAGATTTGTTGAGATTTCTTTTGTGGCCTGATGGCGATCTTACTCAAAGTATGGCCGAATATCGTATGGTCGTGCAACTCTTTGGAGCTACTTCATTACCTGCCTGTGCAAACTTTGCACTCAGAAGATGTGCAGAAGATAATGGAAAAGAATTCAGTAAGGAAGTAACTGATGTAGTCTCGTGTAATTTTTATGTGGACGACTGTCTGTTGTCAGTAAACTCAGAAGCCAAGGCTATTTCTTTGTATCATGATTTGGTTACAATATGTGCAAAGGAAGGTTTACATTGACTAAATGGATAAGCAACAATCAAGATGTTCTGTTAAGAATTCCAGAAAAATTCAGAGCAAAAACCGTCAAGGACAGACAGAACCGTTACACAAGGATTTGGACTTAAACCAAGATTTACTTCCTGTGGAAAGAGTGTTAGGAGTACAGTGGTGTTTACAATCTGATGCCTTTAAGTTTAAAATTGCATTGCAGCAACGGCCTTTAACCAAAAGAGGGATCCTTGCCACTGTGAGTTCGGTTTATGATCCCTTAGGAATTCTGTCTCCAGTAATATTATATGCAAAGAGGATCCTGCAAGATTTGTGCAGAAATAAGCTAGGCTGGGATGACAAAATTCCTGCTTTGAACGCTCAGAAGTGGATTAGTTGGTTGAATGGATTACATGATTTGGAAGACTTCACAATTAAGAGATGCTTTAAACCTGTGGGTTTTGGAGAGGTGAAAACAGCACAGTTACATCATTTCTCAGACGCAAGCGAAGAAGGTTATGGAGTTGTTACTTATTTGCTCTTGCATGATGTTAACTCTCAAGTGCATGTCGCCTTCGTAATGGGGAAAGCTAGACTAGCTCCTTTGAAGCTGGTATCTATCCCTAGAATGGAACTTACTGCTGCAACATTAGCAAGTCGAGTTGATTCATTGTGGAGAACAGAATTGTGTATGCAACTGAAAAATTCTGTCTTCTGGACCGACAGTACCTCGGTATTGAAATATATCATGAATGAGGTCTCCAGATATCGCACTTTTGTTGCCAATAGAGTTTCAGAAATCCTCAAGGTGTAATACTGCACTAAATCCTGCAGATATCGCATCTAGAGGGTCGAAAGTTGAATCATTTCTCAAGAATAAGAATTGGATCCATGGACCTCAGTTCCTTCCTTTGTCCGAACAGGAGTGGCCTGCCAACCCTAGCGACTTGGGAGAATGTTCACCTGATAATCCGATAATAATTTTGAGTTTGCAAAAGGGAGAACACGTAAAACGGAACAGTCACATTCATAAGCTCAATCCAATGCTTGAAGATGGTGTTCTGAGAGTAGGTGGACGGTTGAGTAGGGCAGTGATGCCTGAAGAATTAAAACACCCTATTATACTTGCAAAGGACTTTCATATTTCAGACATCATTCTTAATCACGTACATCAGGAGGTGGGTCATGGCGGCCGAAATTATATGCTCTCGAAGTTGCATCAGAAGTATTAGATACTTGGTGCTAGCATAGCCATAAGGAAAGTAATATCCAAGTGTGTGACATGCAGACGTTTGCAAGCAACACCAGGACATCAACAAATGGCAAACTTACCTCTAAATAAAATTTCTTGGACCGTTTGAAATTAAGAACAGGAGGAGTATCGTGAAGAGATACGGAGTCATCTTCATTTGCCTTGCCATTCGTGCCATTCACATTGAATTGGCATTATCACTGGATACCGATTTCTTTATTAATGCACTACGAAGATTTATCGCAAGACGTGGACAAGTCTTGGAAATTCGATGTGACAATGGGACAAACTTTCACGGAGCAGAATGTGAGTTGAGACAAGCTATCGAAGGCTGGAATCAATCTCAAATCAATAATATACTTTTGCAGAAAGGAATCAAGTGGATATTCAACCCACCATCTGGTTCACATCATGGTGGCACATGGGAAAGGTTGATAAGAACTATAAAAAAGGTACTTAATGCCACTCTAAGAACACAAAATCTCGACGAGGAAGGTCTCCATACAGTTTTATGCGAAACTGAAGCAATTGTTAATGGACGTCCAATTCCTCATGAATCTACAGACTCCAATGATTTGGAAGCATTGACACCGAATCATTTGTTATTGCTAAAGATTACACCAGCTTTGCCGCCAGGGATTTTTCAGAAGGAGGATATATATGCTCGTCGTAGATGGAGGCAAGTTCAGTATTTATCAGACTTTTTCTGGAAACGATGGACAAAAGAATACTTACCTCAGTTGCAGGAACGGCAAAAATGGTCAGCACCATCTCGCAACTTCACTCCAGGTGATATTGTGCTTTTAGTTGAAGATTCAGTACCACGTAATTCATGGATAATTGGAAAAGTGATGGAAATCTATCCAGACAATAAAGGCTTTGTTCGTCAAGTACGACTGAAGACAAAGACCAACTACTTGAATAGACCAATTACAAAAATCTTCCTGTTGCAAGAGGCAGATATGTGACACTGTTCTTGAAAGGATATCGACTCTTTACACGGACATTAACTTCATACATACGGTTGAATGATGGTAAATCCATTATATTGACACTGAAGTGTTAAGGGTTTTACAAGGACTCAATACTAAAACTATGTTTTGCAAATGTATAAATGATTTGTTGTACTTGAGATCTTGTATTTCTCATGTCTCCTGGTCGTAAATTAATATGTGTAATTATTACCGGGTTATAATTAGGGACTGGGATGTAGGAGCCGTATGTGGAGTGTGTCATGTGACCATGTGATGAAGCCAGAGGGGCGGTCTTATAAATTATGTCAGGCTTTAAACACCTGCGGGGGGGAAGATATGTTTAGAGGTGTGAAGAAGGGGGGTGAGTGATGGAGCATGTATTTTTGTTGACCGTACAGTATCATTTGTAAACTATGTTCATCATGATTAAAAAACTGCTGAAACTACAATGAATTGACGAGTCAAGAAGTCCCTCACCCAGCTCCTTAGCGGCTTGGACATTTGAGCCGCTACAATCAGAAAGCTGTAAAGTCAGCAAAATCAAGATATTACATTGAAATTATAAACAAGAATTGTCATAAACCTAAAACTCTTTTGAATATTATTAATGCCACTCTTAACCCCTCATCTGGCTCGCTGCTAGAAGGATCCTCACAACTTTGCGAGGACTTTCTCTCCTTTTTTGTGAGTAAGATTAATGATCTCAGAACATGGATAAATCACGTACAACCCAATCCCTCGATGTACCCCAGATGTACTGCTGTTTTAAGTCATTTCACCTCTATCTCCGATTGTCATTTTATTGAATTAGTGAATCAGCTCAAGCCTTCTGGCTCGGCCATTGATGTAATTCCCCCTAAGCTTCTAAAACAAGTTCTGGATGTGGTAGCTCCCTATCTTTGGTCTATATTAAATTGCTGTCTAGAAACTGGTATTATTCCTGATCCTCTAAAACATGCAACAGTGCGGCCATTACTCAAAAAACCAAGCCTGGATCCCACTATTTTAGCTATTTTTAGACCTATTTCTATGTCTTTTATTACAAAAATTATGGAGAAAACTGTTCTTGAACAGTTGCAAACCTATTTAGCTGATAATATGATTTTTGAAGTTTTTCAATCTGGGTTTAGGAAATTTCATTTCACTGAGACTGCTTTGCTGAAGGTTTTAAATGATATACTTTTAACATGTGACTCAGGTGACTATGCTGTTCTTGTGCTGTTAGATCTTACTGCCAGCTTTTTATACGGTGGATCATGCTGTTCTTGTTGATCGTTTGGAACAGTGTGCAGGCTCTCCTTGGGCATAGCTCTGAATTGGTTTAAATCCTACCTTGCAAACAGAACCTTTTCAGTCAATATAGGTGATTATTTCAACTTGAACACTTGAAGTTTGATAGGCAGATAAATGCAGTGATTAAATCATCCTTTTTTCAGTTGAGGCTCCTGTCAAAGGTTAAGACTTTTCTCTCTTTCAAAAATCTTGAAAACGTTATTCATGCTTTCATCACATCCAGACTTGATTATTGTAACTCACTATATGCTGGCATCAGTCAATCTTCTATGTCCCGACTACAACTGGTCCAAAATGTGGCAGCTAGATTTTTAACAGGGACTCATAACCTGCTCATATTACTCCTGTATTAAGATCTTAAATTTTGCTTATTGTTTTCAAATCGCTAAATGGTCTGGCTCCCTCTTACATTTCTGATTTACTGGTTGAGAAAAAGGCCTCTAGATCTCTTTGGTCCTCTAACGACAAGCTCCTGTTAATTCCCACGATGAGTCGCAAGCGCAGGGGTTTCTGAGCCTTTTCTTTTGTTGCCCCTCAACTCTGGAATGCACTGCCCATCTCAATAAAAAAGGCTCCATCTGTGGCTTCCTAGGTTAAAGACCTATCTTTTTGATAAGGCCTTTGATAATTAATTGTACCTGTGTATTTATTATTTGGTTTGCTGTATTATTTTTCCTGTTTCTTTTTGTTTCTTTGATGTGAAGCACATTGGTCAACCTCTGGTTGTAATTAATAGTGCTATACAAATAAATAAAACAACAACAAACAACAACTACAGTTGCAGGATAAACACATGAGAAAGATACTCAAACCTTCTCACTCAGTTGTTCGTAGCATTTCTCCACAGCCGCCTCATATCGTTCAGCTCTGTGTTTATGAGCTCGTGTGGCTTTCGTCAGTGCCTTCTTCTCCTGACGTGAGCTCTCGGACACAGCGGAGATCTGAGCTCTCAACTCATCCATCTCCAGTCTCTGATGCGTGACAGTTCGCTGCAGAGTCTACAGACAATCACATTCCTCAATTACCATGCCACATCATGAGAGACAAACCCGTATAACATTATCTCTTTATAAGAACAGAATGATTGTACAGTAGATAGAGCTGTGACTGTTTCAAAAAGGTCTCACCAGCAGCTGGACATTCAGACGATTGTTCTGTTCCTCCTTGCTTTGAAGTTGGGCCTGTAGATGTGCCCGCGTAGCTTCAATTGACTTAGACAACTGAATCCCTGACTCTGTGTTCTCCTGGGAATAAGGCAGAGACGAAACTGCATTTAAACATCAGAAGTGACCAAATAACGACTGCTAAAAATGGTACTGTCTGTCGCTTTTCATCATCTAACCGATATTTGTGTCATGTGAATTAGCATTAATAAACTAATAATAAGGTAAACACTGACAATCATTTAAAAAGAATCAAATCAAATACTGAAATACAGGGCAATAAATCAATAAAAACAAACTTCAGAATATTTGGAAACAGGATAATTGGAAAAGCTCCAGTCAACTTTGATCAAAATTCACACTTACCATAACCTTGTGTTGCTCAGTCATCAATTCCTGAAACTTTTTCTCTTTTTCAATCAACGATAATCTTAAGCTCTGAAAAAGAAAACATGCAAGCATTTATTAACATGCCATATTTAGGTACAGCATATTAGATTAGATTCAACTTTATTGTCATTACACATGTACAAGTACAAGGCAACGAAATGCAGTTTAGGTCTAACCAGAAGTGCAATAGCAGCAAGTGCAGGATATACAGTGGTTGCATAAGTTACATAAATAAATATTACGGAAGTAAATTACAGATGGATATGTACTATGACCATGATTTACAGATGTCTCTTACTATAAACAGAAATTAACAGATGGATATATACTATGAACATAATATACAGATGGCTATTACTAAAAACGTATACAATATATATACAATAAGGTAGGCTATGGTGAGCAGCAGTGCGATGGATATAGAGTAGTGCAAATAAATTATGGACAGAAGCTATCTAAGTAACAGTGCAATTGAAGAAGTTATTGCATATTCAGTTAAAGTGTAGGAGTGCAAGATGCATAGTAAACAGTCAGTACTGTAAATGAACAGTTGGCAGTGCAAATGAGCAGTCTGGTAGTGCAAGTAACAAGTGAAGTCAGGTGTGCAATGAGGGGGGAGAGAAGAGTGTAGCAGTATATGAGGGGCAGTGGGTTCAGCGAGAGGCAGAGTTCAATTAAGAGACAGCTCTGGGAAAAAAGCTGTTCTTTAGTCTGCTGGTCCTGGTCCGGAGGCACCTGAAACGCCTGCCGGAGGGCAGAAGAAAAAACAGTCTGTGAGCGGGATGAGAGGAGTCCTTAAGAATGCTGCGAGCTCGACGCAGACAGCGTTTCCTCTGGATGTCCTCCATGGATGGAAGTGGAGTCCCTGTGATGCGCTGGGCGGTTTTCACCACCCGCTGTAGTGCCTTGCGCTCTGCAACAGAGCAGCTCCCATGCCGTGACACAGTTGGTCAGGATGCTTTCTATTGCACAGCGATAGAAGTTCACCAGGATAGCCGAGGACAGCTGATTCTTCTTTAGTGTCCTCAGGAAGAAGAGGTGCTGGTGAGGCTGGAGGTGTTGGTAGTCCAGGACAGGTCCTCCGAGATGTGGATCCCCAGGAACTTGAAACTGGAGACACGCTCAACAGCCATCCCATTGATGTGGATGGTGTCATGTGTGCCTCTTGACTCTTTCCTGAAGTCCGCAATGACCTCCTTTGTCTTGGAGGTGTTAAGGAGCAGGTTATTGTTGTTGCACCATGTGGCTAGGTGCTGGATCTCCTCCCTGTAGGCCGTCTGATCGTTGTTGCTGATGAGACCAATCACCGTAGTGTCGTCCGCAAACTTGATGATGGAGTTAGACCCGTTCACAGGCCTGCAGTCGGAGGTGAAGAGGGAGTAGAGAAAGGGGCTTAGCACACAGCCCTGTGGTACACCAGTGTTGAGTGTGATAGTGGTGGAGCAGATGGAGCCTGATCTCACCAGCTGTGGTCTGTTGGTCAGAAAGTCCATAACCCAATTGCATAGGGAGGTGTTAATGCCCAGGTCTTCAAGTTTAGCAATTAACTTGGATGGGATGATAGTGTTGAATGCTGAGCTGAAGTCAACAAACAACATACGTGCATAAGTGTTCTTATTGTCCAAATGTGTGAGCACAGAGTGCAGTGCCATGGAAACTGCATCTTCTGTGCTCCTGCTGCGGTAGGCAAACTGATGTGGGTCCAATGTGGATGGCAGAAAGTCCTTCAGGTGTGCCAGGACCAGCCGCTCAAAGCACTTCATGACAATGGGTGTCAGTGCTACAGGGCGGTAGTCGTTCAGGCACTTTGGGCTGGAGTGTTTTGGCACTGGCACAATGGAGGTGCATTTAAAGCATGGTGGCACAGCTGCTTGGGCAAGAGACAGGTTGAAGATGTCAGTAAAAACCCCAGCGAGCTGCTCAGCACATGCCCTGAGTACAGGGATGTTATCTGGTCCAGCGGCTTTGTGCGTACTGATCCGGCTCAGTGCATTGCAGACGTCTATGGAGGAGAGTGTGATTGGAGGGTGATCAGCTGAGGGTTTGAGCTTGGTGGCAGTTTCTCTATTGTCTCTCTCAAAGCGAGCATAAAAGTCATTAAGCTCGTTCAGGAAGAGGACATCAGTGGCTGATGGGGTGGAGTGGGTGGGTTTGTAATCACTGATGGCCTGGATGCCTTGCCACATGCGTCGAGGGTCGGAGTTGGAAAAGTGCTCCTCTACCTTTAGCTTGTAGCAGTGCTTGGCCTCTTTGATGCCCCTCTTCTGGTTAGCTCTGGATGTGCTGTAGGCTTGTGCATCACCTGATCTGAAGGCAGTATTGCGTGCCTTCAACAGGAGGCGCACCTCCTTGTTCATCCATGGCTTCTGATTTGGGTACGTGATGATCTGTTTCTGAGTAGTAACATTGTCTATGGTGGTGTTGATGTAATCCAGTACAGAGGAGATGTAGCAGTCAATGTCCGTGTGAGAGCCACTGGTGGCCTGAGAAGGAAATTTACTCCAGTCTGTGTGTAGAAACCTTTCCTGGAGTGTGAAATCTGCCCCCACAGGCCACACTTTGATGGTCTTCACTGATGGCTTCACACGACTGATGAGGGGTGCATACTTGGGGGTGAGGAACAAAGAAAGGTGATCTGACTGTCCCAGGTGGAGGAGGGGGGGTCGCAACGTAAGCTTCAGCCATGTTTGTGTAAACATGGTCTAAGGTTTTGTTTCCTCTGGTGTGATAGGAAACATGCTGGTAAAATTTGGGGAGCATTGTCTTCAGGTATTAAATGATTAAAATCACCCGCAACAATAAACGCAGCTTCCGGGTAAGCAGTCTGTTGTTTACTGATGGCCGCATGAAGTTCTTTCATAGCAAGCTTGGCATCAGCATCCGGGGGAATGTATGTGGTAAGCCAAAATGAGCTTTATCACGTTATTATGGAACGACTCATTCTAAAATGGTGCAATTCTAACATCACCTTCAAATGTACAGTAAATTACAGTCACATAAAAAAAAAAATCAAATGGCTGTCATCTGATTTAGATTTGATTAATAGTGAGCACTAGTTTTATAATCTAGGACAATCATTATATTAATGTTACCTGGTTATCACTCTCAGTCTGTGTAAGCTTTTCTTGCAAAATCTCAAATTTCGTTGTGTTTATCCAACAAACCTGCAAAACACAAAATGTCAAATTAGATGACTTACTGTAAATATTTCTTTCCAAATGCAAAGTTAGTTTCAAACACAGTTGACACGGGCTACCATATGCTGCTGTTAATTGTATTGCATGTATTGTAGAATAGATTATATACAGTAGATACACATCTTTTATGTATTGTTTAATTGTATATTCTTCATGTCATTTATCCTGATGACATATCCTAACAGTTAAATGAAAAGTAATAAAGTACAAGTAAACCTCTTCTTCCTGAAGTTCATTCAGCTGCTGATGGACAGATGTGATCAGATGTTTCAATGTGTCCAGCTTCTCCATCAACAAGCTTCTCTGTTGTGAACACGGATGCTCACTGGATGATCTGGAGCCCTTTAAAACAAACAAAACTAAAGCTTGTTTTTACAAAACATAAAAATTCAAAGATAATTTTGTTAATACAAAATGGTGTGCCTCCACCAAAATAAGACAAGACACACACACAGTGTGTATGACATGGAAGTGTTATTTAGCAATAGTTAAAGTGTATATATACAGTAAACAGTGAGATGATGACATACATTAAACTGTTGCAGATTGTCTTTTAATAAAAGCAGCTGAGCAGCAGCACATTCAGCAACACTCAGGATCTTCAGTAGCAGTTTCCTTCTGTCCATTGACACAGTCATGATAACTAAACAAAAATGCCTTAATGTATAAATAATAATAATAATCCGAAACACAACACAAATTTATCTGGTTTAGATTAACGTTAGTCACACGAAGTCGCATCTTAGTTTTAGTGCTGTAGGCTATTTATGTTATTCAAGGGTGTATATACAGTAAATCGTTTAAAACAAAACTGCTATACATTGTTGTATTTCATAAGCTTATTTGCAATCGAACTAACGTTATAAGTCACAAAGACTGGAAAAAAACCTTCTGCTGCTGTCACATTGCTGGATCATCATAACGTTAGCTGGATTTTGTCCTCATGCTCGCGTGCAGTGTTTTAACACATCATATATCCTGCAGCATTTGCTACACAGTACATCGCAACAAAAGCGATTGAAGAGAAACCTAAATATCTCAGCGGAGATGCATATAGCGACTGTTGTCAAGTACTTAACGCTTACTGTAATCCAGGGTTGCCAAATATTTCTCATTTATTCATATGCTGTTTAAGCATTGTGTACTCTGACGCCTTCCTTAATAAACACTATCATAATTAACTAGAGATTTAAATTTTGATTTATAATGACATTTTTATTATAATAATAGTGAATAAACAGTTCATAATTTAGATTTCTAAATAATTTAGCCACCACATTACAGGTAATGTGTATTTCATTGGTGCGTTGTCTGCCGTTGGCTGCTATTGGCTGTAGTTGAATATGATGTCACGAGTCGCAAACTGCCATTGGTTGTGGACGAAGATGTCGCTCTTCTGTCAGTGACAAAATAAGAGTCTCGGTTCGGTAATCTCATCATGAACGTGCTAATCGTCACGTGATTTACACATTTATATCCGTTTAAAATTCTCTTTAAATTATTAAATGCATTATTTATTAATCACAAACGACAAAATGTCTGCCAAATGTGTAAATGTATAATCATGTAAATGTAAATGTAAATGTGAAATGCTGAAACTTAGTAGGCCAATGCAGGCCCGGCTGCAGAATGAAATGACTGAGGGGGCATGGTCAATTCTTAAGGGGGAATAACTTTAAACCAACAACACAGATAGGTAGTTTATAAAACATATTTTTGAAGTGCTTACTAATACTTTTTAAAAAAGAAAGTTGGGTTGGGTTGTCAACTTTCACTCTGCGACTGGAGTGAGATTTTTTGGCTGTGCATGGGGTGTTGCTTGGGGGTGGGTACATTTTCTATTTTCATTGTTTTATCTTACTCTACATGCTCTTGTCTTATACATATGAGAACATATATTTCTATGGATCTTTACATTGGAAATGTGTCACAGTAGTGATGTCATAAGTGGTAATGTCTCTGGGAGGTTCCTTGTCAAAATTTAAAAATATAAAAGATTTTAAAAACGTATTTAGATCTTCCCTATGATTTCACTACAAATATCATAGTTAGTCTATAGTATATATGATTTACTTAAGGTGCAGAAGTTATTCATAATTTATTATGAATTTTGTAATAATGCATTAAAAGTGACATTTTTTATTCATGAAATATTGCTACAGTAAAAGAAATTCATACTGCACTTTCATTTAGAGGTCTTTAGAACGAAAGATGTATATATTTGAGGCACTTTTGCAAATAACATAATTAATAAAATCTACAGTGGCTCGAATATATATATATATATGTTGAGATCACCTAAATACATGAAATGTTATGCTGTTCCCTCAAAACTTGCTGAACACGCCCTCTGATAGCGCAACTCTCTGCTTTTGCTGACATTACGGTAAATACAATGATAAGCGCCGCACACTCTTACCGAAATGATAGTAATAAGCGCGCACATGAATGCTGTCAAAATGCGATCACCAAAGATCACCGCTGTTTTAACTTGTTCATTTAAGAAGGTGTGGAGCTTAAGCAGAACAATGTAGCCCAATCCTGAAAGGAAGATAATCATATGAGTAGATTTGTTGCTATGATGTATTTAATTTACGTTGGCTTTGTTATTTGGTGTGAGATTTATTTGGCTGGAGTCTGAACGGAGCTAGAATCGCGAATTCGCCGCTGACCATAAATCTCGCTTAATCACTGCACAGAGAGGCAACCCGTTTACCCTGTCCATCTTTTACCCATCTAAACTTTATTATTGGCAAGCAGAGGCGAATACCATGTAACCTATAAAATACATTGACAACGACGAAAACTTTGCTTTTGTCATAAATACTAAAATTAAACTGAGGGGGCACTAATCAGATCTGAGGGTGCAATGACCCCACGTGGCGCCGGGCCTGGGCCAATGTATTCTCAATGGCACAACTTGTCTGCCTGTAAGCAATTTTATTGTTTTAAGTGCCTTTCCCTACGTTTTATAACGGTTTACAAAATATAATCACCTGACATGTCCAAAAATATTACCTTTGGGCGATTGTTGGGTTGAAAAAAACATTATCATAAAGTTTTCCTCACCATTAAACAGCAGAAAACATTAAACGTGACAGTAATTAAGTTTTTAACAATTTAACAATTATTTTATTATTCATTTAATATGTATTGCTAAAAAAAACTATTTTGTATTTACAACTTCATTTTTCACACAATAGTTTCACCTCATCAGATTAATAATGAACCTCTTTAAGGAATTTTAATGCACATAAAAAGTGACAAAATGAGTGCATGCTTTTTTTAATGCAGATGGTCAGGAAATATCAGCAAGTATGGGATTGTCTCTGCTCTATTGTGTCAAGATGCAGGGTTTTTTTTTACCTAAAGTGTCTGTCAAACAATGTAATAATGCACAATTACACAATTACAGTACTAGAAATAGCCGGCGGTTTGCCATTCAGAATATAAGAGGAAAATGAATGTTTATGTTCAGTCAGCACTATTGCACTTTCTGGCTGTTTCCCAAGAGAGACACTCTCAAACATATGGAGGTAATTTGAGTGAATTCTTTAGCGACCAAAAAAAGGTAAAGAAAATGGATCTAGTGTTTGAGTGAAACTGCAAGACTTTATAGCGGCTGGGTGTATGTCTTCAAAGTCATTCCATCTCACATTTCCAGTTTGCAGCTTCTTTTACTTCAGGAGACAAAGTACCAGTACAGCATATATATACATATATATATATTGTAATTGTGTGTGTGTGTGTGTGTGTGTGTATAAAATAATATAATTATTATTAATAATAAATTAAACTGTATCCTCGAATGAATGGACTATAACCTTGAAATGAATAGATACTTAATATTATGTTTACCATGGTCTTCCTGAATGATTAAACATATAGGTAAGACATTTTATAATCTTAATACAAACTTTTTAATCCAAAAGCAAAGATCTTTGCCAGTTTCAATTCTTTCATCTTCAGTACGCCATCAGATCCGAACAAATGCAAAACTGTAAAAATGTGACACAGTTTATTTGTATTTGGAGCTCATGAGTCTGGGAATGCATAATGCTGGTGAAAGTGACACTTGAGTCTGGCCACAAGAAAGTCATTTCAATGTCTACAGTTCCAGGTAAAACATTACCAGGATGAAAGCCACTTATAATAACATCTCCTGCAGTGACCAGATTCCTTTGAGAATTCCTGTTTGGATTTGAACAAGCATTAGTGTGTGAGTATGTGTATCTATACAAAGTTTTGTAGGGATTTATAGATTTTACTTATAGCTTGACATGTGGAAGAAATTAGCCGAGAGGTCAAACCCCTCATACAGTACTGTACTAATACTGTATATTCTTCTGCCCTTAAACACATCTTACCCCACTCTACCCTTCCTTATAGATGCACCACATAAAGTAACTTGAAATATTTTAAATTTCATTGTAAATATGTACTGTACATATAAAATTGCACTGGTAAAGTATGTTAGCTAAGCAAATCATATTACTTGACAAATTAATTCAGGGTTCTTTTATAGAAAATTTATTCACATTTGTCAAACAACATTGTTTCACATCACATTCTTTCACTTTGTTAGCTTGACTTGCATATTAGTGGTCACTTCATTGTGTAAATCAGTGCCACTAACCGTACAAAGAAAACAAACATTGATACAAATCGTCTGCATCTTCATTCAACACTGTCTGCAAACTAAAGGTTTAAATGGTACAGAGCCCTGCACATGACACGCAAAAAAACAATGAGGCTATAATGCAGCTATATGAATAGGAATTTGTTCATTTTTAATTAAGCACATTTTGATAATTCGTTCCAACATTTTATTAATATGCTGAACAAACTTGTTCCCTCATTTTTAGATCAATCAGTTATTAATCTTGCTATCTCTTTGTGAACAGGTTGCCCATCACAGTTTCACCTTAATGGTTTTATGCTCATGACTTATAAGTCATTAAACATCATCAAATTTATCAGCTACGTTGTCCAGCTACGTTTATTTCCAACTAGTGGTGGTTTTAAAATTCAGGCAAGAATGTGAGCATGATTTACCTAAAACAAACAAATGGACAAAACATAATTTTTTTCCACGTACAGTATGCCATGTCGGGGTTCCATAAAATGGTAATATCAGATAAAAATACATTCCACCCTTGTGTTCCTTCCAACCTGCAGAAGGAGGGTCCTGTAAAACCAACCTGTCCATTTAACCAAGCATTTAACAATCTACACATAAGAAAACATACACAAACAATGGACAGCTGCACAGTTTTAACCATTAACATTTAAAGTTACGGTCATTCATCTATCGTTAAACAGAACTAGTCATCCTTCC
Source organism: Oreonectes daqikongensis (assembly GCA_026939265.1). Lineage (NCBI taxonomy): Eukaryota > Metazoa > Chordata > Actinopteri > Cypriniformes > Nemacheilidae > Oreonectes > Oreonectes daqikongensis. The sequence continues at coordinate 380,266 of JAOTQM010000001.1, forward strand.
AAAGGCACAGGAATTTGTTTAAAACAAGCATATACAGCAATGTATAATTCAGGATATGAGGTATCATGTCAGTCCTGTCTGTGTTTCTAACATATGCAGACAGCATTTGGATTATATAGTGGTGTCAAGTGTTGCATGCATTCTCAGCATTCTGGTCATCATTATGCTATAGTGAGATGGTTGCTCCGTTCCCTAATGTCCACAGGTGATAGACGGTCTATCTTTCTGGTGGCAATCGGCAGAGAAACGCTCTTGCCTTTTGACCTGAATAGGTCCGACACGTAAAACATCTAGAAATGACAATAGACAATAGTCAGCAAAATGTTTGCCATGACGTATAATCCAGTTCACATTTAATATATTTATGCATTTTACTTTGGGTTTAAAATTCCAAATAACTTTTAGGGACAATGAATATATATACTAAGGCCAGTATATAAGAAGTCATATACTGTACTTAATGTAACAAATTGTGGTGTAAAATAACGGTAAACTACTGGCAGCTAATTAACTACTGTTAATTTACAGCTAAAAAAAACGTTATTTTACAGGTCCATTATTTATAGCATGTTACTGTAATAATACAATGAAAGTGAACTCTTATTTTTTAAACCTCTCCTCAAACCATTCTAGTTTGAAAATTGATATTTGTTAATGTGAACTTATATTAATAATATTTGGAAAATATGCTAAATAAAATTTACCTGCAAACCCTTAACATGCTTCTCATGCTAACTCAAATCTTGTGCAGTTAATTATTAACCAAGTACACAGTTGTTGCTTTTAAACAAAGTAACAGCGTAACAGCATCATTACTTACACCTATCCTTGACTTAAACACAGGAACTACTGATCAACAACACCATGGTTACCCACAATACTCACAGAGCAAAAATAAAATCATAATATAACAGAACATTAAATAGATCTGTCTGTACATCATCTTTTGCAAAAACACATAAAATAACAGTTCAGTTTAACATTTACTCTCCTGATCTTTTTCTATCCCGAAACTTTCAATTCACTAATATTTGAGTGAAATTGACTTGTTTTGCTTAGAAAATTTGTTTTACAGTATATTGCCGTTTTCCTTTATTTAACAGTAAACTACTTGCATTTTACTGTTTTTTACAGCATCATGCCCGAACACACAGACAAGAAGAATCAGTGTATGAAACTCAACAATGGTGACAATCAACAAAAGAAAACTTCATGCTGCAATGCATGCTGGATAACATCATAGTACAAAAATCATTCATGACTCCTAGCATGCTTTGCAGTTGATCTGTTTATCTGAATTAATTTTATGATTGTCACCAGTATGATGAGTGTTGATGTCTAAAGTGTGTCAGCAATTACACATTTTTGTAGTACTTTTACATTTTTGAAGCAGAACAATTACATCAGTAATGAAGCCATTAATCTTAGCATTATCATAACACCTGTTTTTCTTAAAGTTTTTCACTTAAAACAAACTACTTTAACATTAAAGCATTCTTATTGCTCAAATGATGAGTCAAGGTCCCAACAAGAGCCAACACTGATCACAATAATCGTGACCTTAATTGAAAACAGCATTTAAACCTCTCAATAGGAGCTTTTGCAGATGTATGACAGAAATAAAGTGAAAGTGGTGTTTGTAATAAGTGAAGATGTTAATGATGTTTGTGTTTAATTCTTCTCTGTCATATATTGATAGATGTTCATCTGTTATTTACACTTGATGTTCATCTAAAGTTGTGCTTTTTTCTGTTCTTTTTCATGTTTTCTTCAGTGATTCTGCTAGTTAACAGCAGGTGTTCATTTTTAATGACTCAGAATTTAGTCACATGATTAGATTCAGGGTCCTGTTTCAGAAAGGAGGTTTAGTTAAAACTCAAAGTATGTTAACCTTGAAATGATGGAAACTCTGGGTTTTCCGTTTTAGAATGGGAGTTATGTCAAACCAGAGAAAGCGGGTAAGGCAAGCCTGTTTCTTAAAGAGAGGTAACTTATACTCAGAGTCAGTAACCATAGTAATTTACTCTGTGAACCTAACCTGAGGAGCAGGTTTTCTTCGGTAAACCCAGAGTTTCTTTCGATCTCCTCCCCCTTTTAAAGCGCAAGTTCTGTTTCTTATTCATTAATGAAATACATTCATTCGTTGCACACCTTTTTAATAACACAGAGATCATCTGATCGAGTGACTAAAATGTCAAATGTGCTTTTATGGAGGATCGTGTACATGAAGAGGCTACATTCATTCATAAGGAGCTACACGAGTGGATTTTTGGTTACAAATGGTTTTCTTTGAAGGACGAGGAATGACGTATAATTAATAAGTGTATAAATAAAGAAATTAATAAATACACATGAATGCAGCAATTATAAAATAAAAAAGTATGAAACAATAAGTGTAATATTGCAGCCAGTCCTAGTCAACCCTGCCTTGAGTGGGACTCGAACCAGCGATCAGCCCGGCTTTAGTACAAGAGTATGACCCTCTAACATCTGTCCTACATTGAGAGACTTAATATTTCTCGCAAAAGCACCTTTGAGGATTGAAGAAATAGGTGTAAAATAAATATAAATAAATATAGAAATAAATATTTATTACTATATGTTCAATGCATCTGTCTTTTCTCTATTTTTGCGGTCTTTTATTGATTAGTTTGTTTATTGTATCACATGTATCTATTTATTAATTTATACTTAAGTCATTTTTCATCCTTCGTAGTATTCTATATAACTTCTGGGATGTGGAGCACATTAGTAAATCCACTGTACATAAGTTTTTCTTGCTCTCAACGCAGCCATCTTGCTTTTTTGGGTGCCGATGCCATGGTGAATCATAATATCGGCGCTCCATTGATCATGGCTTTTCATAGTCGTGGTGCACACGCTTAACTCAAGGTAAGCCTAACTTAGAATCAGCTGTGCTGAAACCAAAAACTCAAAATTTCTCATCTCAACGAGTTCAAGTTTTAACTTAGAGTTGGTTGAACCTCCTTATTGAAACGGGCCCATGCAGGTGTGTGTCATAAGGGTGTGACTTTAGACACTTTCAAACAATCTCTGACTGTGGACTCTGAGGGCTGTAAATGTACAGTATTTTGCTGTAATAATATTACCCAGAATGCAGTATTTTACAATTTTTTAACAGCAATATTTAACAGTGGTAAGCAGTGCTGAAATGTTGAATGCATTTGAGTATAAGAGATGCTGTTCTTACAGTGAAGTATGCCACCAGAGCTCCCTGAGCAAAGCCTGCGAGTATGTCAGTGGGGTGATGCTTGTGATCGGAGATACGTGACAGGCCCGTGTAAAATGCCATCATGAGCAGAGTGAACTGGAGGAGTGGTCTGAGAACACGAGCCCCTCGCCAGGACAACCGCGACTGCAGGTACAACTGCACGAGTGAAGATAAACTTCAATAAACATCCATTGATACACAAACTTGTGCAGTAGTAGGGTTATAATATAATGAATCATGTCATGCACTACTTACAGCTAAATACAGCATTGTGTACATGGAGAAGGAGGCGTGGCCAGAAAAGAAGGATTTCCTGTTAACAATCACAATGTTAGTTATATTACGTCATGACCCAAAGAAGATTCAGATCAAATACACACAATATTGCACAATGATACCTGGCTTCCTGAACTTTACTTTCATCTCCAGTGCATCTGTATTCAATGATATAACCCAATGAACAATTGACAGATGCTAAATCTGGCTGGCACACATCCAGGAAGTGAGGTCGTAGGCGGCCCACAGAGACTTTGGCAATGTCTGTGAAGGACTGACTGACTGCGCAGCCAAACATGAACACACCAACTTGCTTGTAGAGAGCAGAGATGTACGAGTTCCCCACAAACGTGACAGAGGTTTTGTGAAGGTAGCGAATTCTGTAGCTCTCGCCTATTGTGATCTGGAGAGACGGTGAGTCAGAAATGTCTTATTAAATCTGTGTTTTAGTACAAGAAATCCAAGATCAATCTAAATGAATTATCTTAAATAACATAATGTACAACTTCAGAGTGTCTAATGCCATTTAAAAAGTATTGGGACATCAGAGCAAAGGGCTACCATACAGGAAATGCATTTGTGATTGTGTTTCAATGATGTTTCAACATTGAAAAGGTTTCCTTAAAAAGGTTTTGACCATATTGATTCTATGAATCGATGTCCATTGGAATAAATAACAAAATATTGTATCAAAAAAGTGGCATCTGCTAAATCTTTTCTCAATGACTTTAACAGCTGCTAAACTAAAGTGGACGCATTATAAGGAACAAGCTCCCCTAAAGTTTACACAGGTGTCATGGCAGATATTACAGGTGTAGTACATTACATTAACTGTTCCACTTAAGTTTGAAAACCAATAATTGTCTATCTCTGATATAGTTTAGCACTTTAGTTAAAATGAAACAAAACTATGTTAGATTTTATCATCTTGAGTGTTGTCACCCTTTTTTGTGGACTCCATAGTACCAACTACCATAGTAGGAAAAATGACAATAGTGCCTCAAACCGTTTGCTTTTCTTTTTTCAATTTCAATTTGATTGATATAGCGCTTTTCACAATGTGCAATGTTCCAAAGCAGCTTTACAGGAGAAAAATTAAAACACAGAAAAGGTAAAATACAGTAGGCTACAGCGCATGGTGTTGTAGAACAAGCAAGATCAGCCTTTAAGCTAATCTAATATCTTCCTACATTCTTCGAATATCTTCTTTTGTGTTCAACAGAATAAAGAAATTTATACAGAAGTCATTTTTCCTACTATGGTGGTCAATGGTGGCCAAGAACTGTTTGGTTACAAGCATTCTTCCCAATATCTTTCTCTGTGTTCATCAGAACAAAGAAATGTATACAGATTTAGAACAACTTGGTGAGTAAATGTAGAGAGAATTTGTATTTGGGGCTGAACTGCAAAACATTTCAAGAGAAAATTTTATATTATCTTCGTAAAAAAAGAGCACACAGAGAAATGCACTTACAGAGAGAATGACTATGAGCATGCCGACAGCTGAGAGAACCCCATCGCTGATGGTGTCTCTGCGTTTAGCGGGATATTTGATGGATTCATCTGAACAATAGAAGCCACGTCTGTAGGGCTTCACAGCACCAGACTCTATGATCAGAAATGGCAGGGCAGCTACCGGCAGAAAAGAAGAAATTAATGTGCTTTGGAGAACTTGAACTTTGGTTTAGAAATGAAAGCAAAACCTTAGCATTGTGAAACATGATTTTATATGCTCTCTGAGCTACCAATGTTGTTTTTCTTAGAGATGGTGATATACTGTACAAATTAGCCACTAGTATTATCATTCCAATGGTTTCAAGTCACTAGTTGAAAGTTAGTTCTATAGAGGAATTTTGAGACTAATTTACAGTGACCCAACAAACGTGAAACCCCTGTTAGCATCCGTTGGATTGATGTCAATGACAATTTAGAATGTTGGTGTTTGTTGGATCAATGCGAATTAGCCTTAAAAATGACATTATAACACTGTAAAAATAACTTAATAACTGAATTTATGAAACTTTAACTGAGCCAACTGAAACATTTTGATGTTAGTCACTTTTTTTTCAGTGAAAGTCTTTCTAGAAAAAAGAGAAAACATAAAAGACGAAGTAGTGTGATGTGTTTTGTTAGGGCAACAGTATTTACGTTTGACACCCTGTAAAAACAAAGATCTAATGAGTGTATAAGGAAGGAATTTGATTCTCACGTTTCACTTGCACCTTATAAATATTTTAGTGCTGAATGGAAAAAGGAAGCAGATGTCAAACCAAGACTCGTGAGGTATGTAAGAAATGTGGAAAAATACAGAATAAGGGAAAAATGAGCGCAGGACGGGCAGCTTGAGTTTGACTGTAAAAGTTTATATTAATATCCCAACTCTTATTCTGTGAGTTATAGCCTATTCTTCATACTTTAGATGGTTTAACAATAATAACAATAAAAAATATATTTACATTAATATTTAGTCATTTAGCAGATGCTTTTATCCAAAGTGACTTACAGAGAGATTAGGAAGCAATAAAGCGATGTCAAACGGGGCAATAATACAAGTGCTAACACCAAGTTACTAGTTTCCACAAAAGCTAGAACACTATATTGATAGAGAGAGAGAGAGAGAGGGTTAGTACGTTTTTCTATTTACTTGTCAAGTATTCACAGAAGAGCTGTGTTTAAGTGTTTTATGTTGTTTGAATGTTGTTTTGAATGAGAGATGTGGTTGATCGGACAGTGTTTGGAAGGCTGTTCTAAAATTACTAATGTAATTTTAGTATGTTTTGTTTTCAGACTTGTTTTCCAAGAGTGTTAAAAACAATAAAAAAAACTACAAGTTTAAGATATTTAAGTGGTGTTTCAAACCAGGATACTGAAGTATTGTACTGTAGGTATTTGCTGGTTATTTCCCTCAAATATAAAATATTTATGTCTTAAGATATGGCCTTCATATACCTTCAGTATAAATCTGGAGAACATTTCTCATGTTATTATTATTTATTATTACATTATTAAAACGTATGAGGCAACATACATCACTATTCACATCATACATGAATCATATCGTTCACATCCTTTACAACAAACAGTGGAAGATAAGTCAGTCAATTAATGCAAATCGGGCCCCAAATATAAATATGAGCGATATATTCATAAAAAAAAACACTACTACAGTAAGACTGGTGAGTGGAGAGAAAACAATCACACAAGCCTTTAAAAAGTGACAACTGAAAACAATGACTTACCAAGAAACAGACAGAAAAGGTCCAGTCCCACCATCAGTCTATTTCTTCTGTAGTCTTTGCAGTGGCTTTTGTTATTCAGTCCATTGCTGCTGTCCGCAGTCATGGCTTTCTCCACCAGTAACTGCTGCATTTATTAACCTTGATTTGTTTTTTCTCTAAAGACTACAATGAATATAAAAAACAATGCTCAAGTTACAGAAAAGTCTTTGTCAACTCTTGCATGCAACGGTCGTCTTCTGTCTAGCTGATCTAATCGAAAAACTCGACACTAGTTGAACACAACTCCACAAGCCCTTTTTTTAAACGACAAAAACCTGATGCCGAACAGCCCCTCCACCCCCTTAGGCTGGAGTTAACTCAAACCACATGGTGTCCATTAAACCAACCAGAGTTTGTAAACCTAACAACTTAAAAACGAGGCTCAAAATGGCACATCTGGAACTATGTCGGGGTACGGCAGTTTTTTTTACTGTAGTCCTCATTTTATAAATCGCCATCTGAAGCAACAGGATCACATTGTCAGCATTTTTTCATTTAGCAGATGTTACATTAAAGCAACTTGATTTTTTTTTAAACAGTTCATTTGAAACAATGATGAGTCTTTGAAGCTGCAATCTTTGAGTCAGGTCTTTAACCAGCAAGCCACACACACAATACTTCATAACCATCTGTTTCTAGGTGTGAAGTGAAATGAAGTGTTGGAACACGAGATTTTCTTGTCTTCAGTCATAACGCCATTGTGCATGACCATCCTGACCACAGTGTGTCCTGAGACTAAAGCAAATATTTGAACAGTACATTATAGCAGTACACTAAAGGCGGTTATTATTTCTGTTGGGTTACAGGTGGGCCCAGATGTGTGCTAAAGAACCGAGTTAAGCTGCCACGTCATCCTGTTCGGTGACTTTATTTTCAGTTTCACAAGTTTTTGAAAGAGGCGAGAAACCAGGAAACCAATAGCAATATCCACAATACAATGTCAAAGAAATGTTGGGTTGTTTCATTTACATTTACGCATTTGGCAGGCGCTTTTATCCAAAGCAACTTAAATTGCAATATAGTATACGCTTTTTTCGTTCCTGGATATGTGCAATCCCCTGGAATCGCCCCCATGACCTTGGCATTGCTAGAGACATGCTCTAACCGCTGAGCTACAGGAGAGATTCAACCCAAGGTTGAGTAAAATATGAACAATCCCACCCGTTGGTTTAAATTAACACAGAAAATATTTGACCCAGCACAGGTTGAAACACAGAACTTTTTTTGGACAGATTTTCTTGCTGGAGATGTCTAAAGACAGAAAACCCTATTAGTCATACTGCAATGCATCAAGAAAATGCATCACTAATTTCTTACAGTCTAGATATTGGAGGTACTGTATACTTTGTATTGGAACTAACATTTTGTGCTCTATGAACAATCTTGTGGTGTATATGGTGGAGTCAACAAATGTTGAATTCATTGTGGTCAGGCCTATATACCCCACTAGTATAATATAGTAAAATGCCCAGTTCAAATGAATGCAAATAATGATTGCTCTTAACAGCAGCAAAATAGGAATAATATAAATTCAATACCTCAATACAAAATAGGTTTATTGTATAAAATATTTTATTTCAAATATACAAATTTATTTCATACACATGAATTTAGCCTGAACTGGCCAAAGCCCAAACAAAACTAAACAAAAAAGGAATTTGCTGAATTAAAGTTCAGTGAAATACCAAAGGTAATGGCATTCAGAAAAATGAAGTATTAATCTAGCGTGGACTGTCAAGTTGTATTAAACAACATACATATAAAGTTTTGACACATTTTAATCATATAATTTCAAAGTGTTTCAAAACATGCTTAACTTATAAAACGATTGGAAGTTTTAAACACTTTCACCTAGTCTACAACGAACGTGATGTGGCGCAACAAAAGACCCATAGACCCATAAATAGAACCCATAATCATTCAAAATTTTGCCCATGCTGGATGCGACACCATGCGTTATGACAAAACATCAAGTCACCAACATTTTTTCTAGTTACTATATTACTGTAGCTATAAAAATGTAATACTGACTAGAAATTTGGAGTGGCATAAAAAACCATAAGATAGACAAATTAAAACAAAGATGAAAGTTTCAGAATGCCCTAAACCCACTAAAAACCTTGTTGGTCACTTTATAATGAGCATGTAAATGTGTATTTCTCTCATATGCATCAGAATCCATCAGTGCAGCAGTGGGTGAGCAAGAACACCTGGTGGTACAGTATACATACATCAGACTTAAAAGTGTAGAAAACAGCAAGTGTCATTCAATAAAGAAAACCGGTCAGAATCTCTGCTGAATACTGAACAATTTATTACATGCAACATTCATAAGTCGTCTTTCCATAGATAAACGTGTGATTAAACCGCCGACATTCCCACATCATACAGACACAATACAACAGAGAAAGCAAAACCAACTCAAAGGTGTATTTTACAGCGCTCACACAGAATTAATTTTAAGTCACTATCAATCCTTAAAGATGACTTGGACTTTTTTTCAGTAGTGCATAGCGCAGTGTGCTATTCCCATTCCATTCAGTCCTTTATCTGGGTCTGTCATGCATCTTACATGCAAGTTAATTGTAGGGTTTTCTCAGAAGAGCTGCAGGACACAAAGTCCTTTTCTGTCTCATTGAATTTTTTTCCAGCGTCTAAACTCAACAGTGATGGATTTACAGTAAAGACCAGCTCCCGATGAAGGATAAAACTGCTCTGCGGAGAAAAACATACATCTCTTATTGGCTTTTCTCACAAGACTTAAGCAATGTTGAAAAACTTTTATATTTTTAGGTGCACTACGTGAGAATAATGGCACACATACCAGCGATCTCACTGAGAGTCAGCATAGAGCGCAGGGGGCGGCAGTAGATCAATGTCTGCAAACTGAAAGTCTTCTGCCTCTCTGTTATGAACACAGGGACAATAAGCACAGTGAATGCAGGATGTTAACACACATTTAGCACTTTTTCCTTTATCTTTTAATTTATATTCATAAAGTAATATCTTTGGATGTTTCGATTTTATTTGTTTTGTATCATTGAACATTGCGGCCTGTCACTGGCCTACAGCAATGCATTTAGTTAGCAGTAAGTTAAATTAAAAGTGAGGTTAGTTCTAGCAAAATTTCAGCAAATGCTTAAGTTATGAACTATTTGTCTATGCAATGAAAATGCATTTGCGTTCTCTCATATACTTACAAATATGGAGGCTCATCCACTGCACTAAGAAAACCTAAAAAGTGGAGAAAGATGGTATTTAGATAATAAACTTTCTTTGGAATACAAAAGTATAAAGCACTCTGATGCAGGTTGCTTTCGAAATACCATAAGTGAAACTGAACAACAAACAGGTGAGATGCCATTACAAACTAAATCTGGCTAAAACAAAGTTGTTTTTGAGTTTCTTCCAATGATAAAAAAAACTGTAACTTTTAGCAGAACTTTATACTGGCAGCTAAATACATAACTGCCAAGACAATGACATAATGTGTGTCTGCCCTGAGGCTAGAAACATATTTCCCAATTAATTTCTTTACTAGGAAATACAAAATTAATATACATTTACTTGAACGTCATACTAGATAACTGGTTTTGGAAGATGTGTAAAGTGTATAAAGTCCCCTCCCTAGGTTGAACACAAACAAATTATCATCGAAAAATAAAAATAAAGATTACATTCAGTAATCTTTTAGTCACTTTCATGAGTGATTGGTGACAAAGTGGCAAATAACGTAAAAAAGTAAAAAAGGAAGTTCCCTGTGCAAATGCGAATGTAAAAAAAAGAAAGAAAAAGCAGCCAGCACCCTGAGTTACATAACACAGATGACCTGAGAAATACTGCAGTCACTTACTTGGATCATCAGCGCTGTCACAAACATTGCAATGAGGGGGGGAAAAGAGAACACCACATTAATATTTCCGGTGTGATTTTTTTAAATGAAATTATGTCATGAAGAAAATTATACTTTGGTAGAGGGAGTATATTTTCCGTGGAGGTGATGAGGTTTTCATGGCTGTTCTGAAAAAACACAGCCAGTTTCTGCAGAGCTTCATTCCTGACATATGCAAGGATATGTTAACATTGCATTACTCAAAGCGAGTACACACATTCTATTACATATTACCTACTGCATCTCTTCATAAGGGTACAAGATCATAGTCAAGGCAGGTGTCATAACTGATTTTTCACAAAAGTAAAGTAGGCAGACATGGGTTTAATTTTTCAATGTTGCATTAGCTAGGCAGAAAAAAAGGTCGTTTTAAAGCTTAAAAAAGTTTTTTGTATTTTCATTTAAACTCTCATGTCTAACGTTATCTGTAACTCACTGTGTGTTGATGTCCTCCATGCTGCCGTCACTCACAGTATGTTGAGAAGATAAGTTGCTGTAAACTGAAAGAGCAGAGAGATGAAAGTGATGAAATGTACAAAACACAGGGAAAGTGCTCAAGCCTCAGAAATGACAACCTGTACTTACACATGTCAGGCATAGAGACAGCTCTGTTCTGACTCCTGAATAACAAGACACATCAAATACAAACTTAGAGAACAGGTTACAAACTTCTCTTATAACACTGTAATGTGACTCAGAATGAGCATTGATCACACAACTGGCAGAAGCTGTTTTAAAAAAGCTATACATTTATTGCTATGTGCATTCCTTAGGAATCAAACTCATAATCTTGGTGTAGCTAACATAATTTTTAAACAGATGAGCTATAGAAAAGCTACAATTTTTGAAACCTAAATACAGATGAGTTTTAAGTGGTTGAAATGGAATTCAAAATCGGTCAAACACTTGTGATCAGCGTTGTAACACTTACAAATGATCAGCAGATGGCGACAATGTCTCTTCATCGCATGTCCACTCTTCACTGTCATCAGTGACTGAACACAAACACAGGGACAAAAACATGAAATGCACAGCACAGTATTGATGAATACAGAAACACACACACACACACTCCAAAAATGAAACCCAGACAAACAAACAAACAAACAAACAAACAGGAAGAAACTTACAGCTGCTTGTGAGCACTGGATTCTGATGAGATGACCTGCAACATTTAAAGATGTTAAAAAGTGTAATTTATGTATAACATTAGTTTACAGAAACCCTTGGCACATAGAGTAAAGTTACATAAGAGTAAACAGTCACATGGCACTTTGCTCTATTTTGCAACCGTTTACCGTCAAAGTAATTCTCTGGTAAATAAGAAAATGTTACAGAAACAGTGAAAATAGTTGTGAAATATTTTCTCCCCAGTAGTTTAACTTAGCAAACTTAGCAATTTAAGAAAAAAAAACACTTAACAAAACAGGGTCAGGTCAAAGTGCCTAAATAACTGTTAGTCTCACATTTTTATAGATTTTACTGATAGTCCACTGTATGAAGAATTGTGGGGTATAAAATGTCAGTTTACTTTATTTTGCCATCCTCACTTACTGCACCCACTAGTAAAAAAAAAAAAAAAAAGATGTGTGCTGTCTGAATAATTTTTGGTTTGACTGTATATTGTGCAGTTACACATCAGCACTCTTTGGACATCAATCAGATTCAACCACCTTAATGAACTGATGTATAATTTAAAAAGTAGTTCAAACAGTGTATCATTAGTAAAATAAACAAAACACAGAGTTACTCCACCTGCTGCTGAAGCTGAGGTTATCTCCATCCGTTTGGCCTCGTCCAGCGGCCTGTGATGCTCTTTTTCCGAGCTCCAGCATCTCCTTAATGTTCAACTCCACATTCATTACAGATATGTAGCCATCTTCAAAACAAGGCACGATTTCAAATGCAATGCATCATGCTACACAATGGTGAGTGTACATCATGACAAACTGGCTCGGTTAAGAGACACCTGTCATTGTCAAAAAGCACATCTCACATTTGTTGTTGGCATCTCTGGCCAGCCACTTTCCTTTGGGACAGTTGACGGTTCGGATGATGCTGATGATGTCTTCGCTCTTGACGGGCAGGTCGAGTTTACGCAGTTTGCTGGCCACGAGAACTCTGGCGTGATACATGGGTTCCTCTAGTCCCGTGATCTGGAGAGACACATGAGAAGCACATCAGGACTCTTGAACAGCACATAAACATTTATTTGTGTGATGTTCACTAACTTTAAACTTCTTGTGCATCTCATTCCTCTTTTTCACTTTTTCTTTTTGTTCTTTCTTCTCCCTTTCCAGACGTTGCTTCTCTTTCTTCTTCTGCTCTTTCTCGTCATGGGGTTCAGGGCTTAGTTGCTCTCTACTGAAATAATCAAAGGATACACAGCACATTTATTTTAAGTGTGGGAAGAAGATTAGTGCCAATATACAGAATTTAATACAATATATGAATTCTAAAACAGAAATACTACTCCCAACTAGAGGTTACAGCAGCTCCAGTCAAACATCCGGTACCACCCTCCTGCGATAACCTTCTGTCTGACTGACCATCCCAGCTCCAGCTCATGCAACCCAATCACCAACCAAGATCAAAGAAGGACTAATTGTTGTCATATTAATGCTAACAGTATTTACAATGCTTAGTATTATATGTTAAACTTACATCACATGACAACAGTTTGAAGTTACAGCTGCACTTAGTTATGCCATTCACATTATGCCATCACTGTTCTGTTCCTACTTATAACGTTCCTTATAACAGATCAATCAATTTCCTTATTACATTTAATAAGCTCTCTCTGATAATCTTAAACATTTTCTCAATAACCGTTAATCAAAGTCACTGAGTACAGCTGTGACACGTCATAGGAGAACTGACCCTCCCGACTGAGACTGGTTTCTCCCGAGGTTTTTTTATCCATATATTTATCATTGGAGTTTGGTTTCCTCGCCACAGGGCTGTGTCGGCTTGCTCACTGGGAGACTGCTTTTATATATTTTATAGTTATTTTATTTTATTAAATTGATTTAAAGGTTTGGTCATTTTACCTTTGTTAGTTTCTCTGTTTCTTTCTCCTGTAAAGCAGCTTTGCAACAATGCTCATTGTGAAAAGCGCTATATAAATAAAACTGAATTGAATTGAATAGAAATGTTTACTTATTTTATGACAATTACTGTCATACAACAGCAAGTCACCTTAAGGTAAAAATACATACGGTATAAATGTTGTTTTTCACATTAGAGTAAGGAAGTGGGGTGCAAGGAGATGCAATATACAAAAACACCATGAATAAAAAAACTTAACATGCCCTTCACAGGCTTTATGAATCAGCATCAGAATAAAGCTGGACGAAATAAAAAAACTATACCTGTCATTTTGTGTTTGTCCATTTTGATCTTCAGAACTAGACCTTCAGATAAGAAAAAACGAAAACAATTAAACATGTGCAATGAATGTAACATTGTGCGGTGAATGCAAAATCGTTCCATTCAAACTAATGACACATTTACAAATGAAATATAAATGCAAACCAACCACTGAGTGACATGCCACATATTTCTCCGCACCTCCTCCTTCTGTCAAAAAATGAGAAACATTGATATTAAAAATGTAATAACTGCATCCAAGAAGAATTAATAATCTGTCAGTATGATCTGTGTAGAGCACACCTGCTTAAAATTTCTTTTTGAAAACATTATTCTGGATTTGGCAATGCACAATACATCTTCCTAAATTGGATCAGGTTACATTTTTTATGAAAACGCAATGAAAGCATTGTTACTTACCACATGGCCATTATCAGCATACGGGTCTGAAAAACATAAATAAAAATGAAACGTCCTACAAACCAGTGAAAAAGTTAACTGTGAACTGTACTACTAATCCAACACTCACTTTTTGGAGGTCCTTTACGCCTCCAGGAGTTTTGAGAGAAATGGAATTTGGGGACCGTCTCCACATCTTCATAGACATTATCACCAGTTTCATGGATATGCTCCTGCTGAGAAGAACTGAGCCAAACAATGACAAAAAAATCTGTTTAAGGATGAGACTAAACAGGCTTGTTTAAAAATCATGATTTATAACACCCAAACACATGATTTATAAAAGTGAAATTATTATAAGAAATGCACATGCACTGCACAAAGCATGAACCTTAAACATCATTTTGGCCCTTGAGTTTCACAAAGCAAATATTTGTTCACAGCAATGTTATGTTACATGCCAAAGATTGTATCTTTAACTGAAGAAAGGCATCTTCAGTCTCAAAACCCCCCAAAAATTTGCACCCTAGTACTTATGAACAGTTTGCAGTTGACATGAATGTTGCAGTTGACAAAGCTCTTTAGCGGTGTTGATATTCACCATCCAGCTCAACCTCATATCTCATAGCATAAATACTCACTTTGATTCTGATGGAAGTTGCTGGTCTTTGCTTGAATATCTCGCAGCGTGTGATCCATCCACTCCGATATCTGCACTCGTTGCTTCTGGAGGAGCAACCGACTGTAAATATGACAAGATCTCCACATTTCTCTTCTCCTCTAGAGATCCACTGAGAACCTCTCCTGACCACATGTTGTTTGAACCAACATGACCTGGACTATGTAGATCCGGTGGAGCCTGAAAGTGCATGCCATCTTCATCCAGGATAGGTGACGGAGGCAAGGAAGACTTCGTCTCTGGAAACTCTGCCGCCTCTAATTCCAGAGCTGCTATATTTAAAGCATTACCATCTTTGGCTTCTGGAGCAAAACTATCAAAATCTGGAAATTCAGGGGGTGGCACGGTTGCGCACTCAAGCGATGCATTTCTGGTGGCTAGAATCTCAGATTCAGGTTCACATTCTGAAAAAATACAAACACAGAAAGTTTTGAATGAATATAAATCTTGATATGGGAATGAATGTAACTTAAAAAAGATTTTTAACAAAGTGTTCAATTGACAAGATACCAAAATGAAACTAATATACATAAAACGTTACAGTCATCTCATTGAAATGAAATGAAAGTAACAAATAAAAAAAGATGCAGGAAAATACACTTCCACCTACCATCAATGAAGTGGCCTTGAGTTTTAAATCTGCTGAGATTCACATGTGGAGGTCTAGGTGGCTTTAATGGTGAAGGCCACAGGGTTGCCAGGTCAGGTAGAGGTTTGCGTACTTGAGAATGATTCTCTTCTAACTGTGTGACTCCATTTAGCCTTAAATGAGTGATGTCATCTGAAGGACAGGTGGAGTAATATCACAATGACTGATTTAGAACATTTACATTTTATCCAAAGCGACTAACATTGCATAATACTATACATTTTGTTTCTGAAGATGTGCAATCCCTGAGATCATCGAACCCATGACCTTGGTATTGCTAGCGTCATGCGCTTACCACAGAGTAGGGTTAGGTATTGTTTGAATTTTATTGATTTCGATTCCGATTCTTATCGATTCCCAGTTTCGATTCCAGTTGAAGTAAAACATTTAGATATCAACCTGTATAGTCATTTAGCCTGCTTATTGACTGGTTTTGTGTATATATACTAGGGCGGTCAAAATATTAATCGCGATTAATCGCAATCAAAATAAAAGTTTGTGTTTACATAATAGATGTCTGTATACTGTGCATAGTAATTTTGTTTTTATGAATACAAACACATACATGTAGGCCTATATATATTTAGGAAATATTTAGATGTATTTATTTATATTTACCAATAATTGAAATTATATTTAAATGTTTATTACTTTTTATATTTTTCTTAAATACAACATTTTATAAATACAAAATTAATATGCACAGTACACAGACATATATTATGTAAACACAAACATTTATTGTGAATGCGATTAATCGCGTTTAATCGTTTGACAGCCCTAATATATAGGAGCCATGTTTTGTCTGACTTATTACAATTTGTAATACCATAGTTTGTGGTTCCTGTGCTTTGTCACAAGTTAACACATGCACATTTCTGAAAATATGCACACAGGTATTCAAGTATCCAATTCCTAGCCTTTCGATTCCAATCCGATTCCTAGACTTTCGATTCAGATTCCCAATCAATTCAGATTTTCAATTCCCAACCCTACCACTGAGCTACAGGAAATAAGCACTCCTCATCATGCAAGATGCACAAGAACATACACATAAATGCATTTGTCCACTTAGAGTTCTTCAACTTACTCTGTGATGTTTTATTAACCTTCAATGGAGAAGTGAAGGCATAAACAGGGACACCATTAGACGGACATCTGGCCCGGGAAGGCAACACGGCCCCGGTGTAAGAGCTCTCGGCTTCAGTAGGGGATGGCGGACTTTCAGTGGATGTTACACCTTTATTAGGGTAGAAGCTCTTTGGTCTGCCACATACCAGCAGGTTCTTATGGGAGAGCTTCTTCTTGGCTTTCTCAAGCGTGCTGAAGACATGCTGGTCGAAGAACTGGGTAACACTGCTACTGCTAGGAGACGATTCTGTCAATGATTCTTTTGGTGAAGACGCAGACAGATGCTCTGGACTTGGACACTGCGAGCCAGGGTTTGACACCCTAAACTGGTGAATCTCCACAGTTTCTGCATTTACGGCCTTAACAGTGGACTCTTCTGTGTGAACATGAGTAGTGCCAAGCTTTACGTGCTCCAGACCGTGTTTTCCTATCTCTTTACCACATATTGAAATTTTGCATGGCTTGAATGGTGCAGGCATTGGTTTCTTAATGCATTTGAGAGGTGAGGTGATTCCCTTCGATGAAGGAGCAGCGGTATCGTGCTTCGGCACGCTTGAAATCGGCAACACGAGGGGCAAATGACGGACTTTAAGAGAATGTCTGTTCCCGCCATCTTCAGGTGTCGTGTGAACAAAGCTCGGGTATGACACAGGCCGTTTTCCCGAAATAACTTTCTGGTCTTCTCGGAAAATGACTCGAGGTAGGCTGGGGGTCTTGGTCTCCACAGCTGGACTGGAGTTTATGGTTATTAAACCAGAGCGGCCGAACGTTGCTGTTGGGAGGCGTTTGGGTTTCTCGGAAAGCACGGCTTTACTCTTTGCCAGGATGTCCTCTTGAAACTTTGCCCTGATGGATTTGAAATTGGAAACTTCCTATAATAGATATAACGGTAAAAAAGGTTAATCAGATTACTGACAGCAATCCAACTAAAATACACGATTCTAACAACCAAAATATGATAAAGTTGGGAAAAAAACGTTAATTGTATTATTATAGTAAATGTATAACCATATGGTTTTGTTTTTGCAGATTGATTGCCATTTGTATTACCATAGATTTAGTACAAATATAATGGTTACACTAGCTATATGGTGAAACCAAAGTAAATCTGTGGTTTACTAAAACCAAGCCGCTCATGCTTACTATAGTTAAATCGTGGTTCCTTTCAACAAAGGCACAATAATAATGCTAACCCTAAGTCAAATAAATAGATATATACAATATTATTTACATAAATACAAATCAAAATAGTGCTTGTGATAAAAATGTCCATGCATTTGGCAACGTGACTAGTTTATCTTTCTTTCATTGTTATTAGTTTGTTTATTTCACTCAAAACAACTTATTTACCTGCTCCATTGTTGTTTTATCTTCTTTGCCGAAAACGGGCTCCATAAACATCACATAATAAACCGGATAATCCACACCACGCGTTCATACGCGTAATGCTCTTATTGATTTTTTTTTTTTTAAACCTGGCGCGTAATTGAAGGCTTGGCTAATGAATATTAAACACTAGTCGTCGGTTGACGCATTGGATTGGCTGAAGGGTTACGCGACCAGCTTGTATTCGCTGAAATGATTTGACAAATGACTATTGGTCAATCGCTTGCTTTTTAATATTAATTAGGCTACTAGATCGACGTATGACATCAAAGTACCGCTGTGCTTTCGAATCGCTCTCGCGGTACTTTGATGTCATACGCCGATTGGTCTGCGCAGCACTGCATTGCTAAGTCAAACAAAACTTTTAGCAATGAGACCAAACCTGGGCCAGTATTCTTTAAGATTGTGAAAATCCTCTAAGAAAGCTTTTAATTTAGCTTAAAAACTTCTACGTAGGAGTCTTAGCTTAAAAGGTAAAAGCTTTTTTTATTACCTTAAAAGTAGCTAATATGGAAATTGTCATCATTACAACACATTTCTTCTCACTTTTCGCGTTTCATCCATTTTCTCTTCTGCTAAAGAAACTCTTAAGCTTCTTAAAAGTCCTTCTCACTGCCCCTAAAATGTTGGACCTTAAAAGCTCTTTTAAGGGTTAAGATGCTTATAAATTACTTTTTACTTTTAAATTACTTTTTTCTTTACTAGGATATTTTCTGTAATTTTAAGGGGAAATGCCCACATTTCTAAGAATTTTCTTAGAATTTTGCCACTAGGAGCAACTCGTGCTAAGATTTTTCATGAATACGGGCCCTGGGCCAGTATTCACAGAACATCTTAAGGCTAAAAATTGCTTCTAACTTGCCGATTTAGAAGAAACTCTTAAAATTAATGGGCGTGTGTCAGTCGTAAATTTAGGACTCCTAAAATTTGACAGTTAACATTTTAGAAAGATTTCATGTCAATGAGCTTAAAGGCTACTTATATCTGCTAACTATGTATCTGTCAAACATGACAGTTTATTTGCAAAAACAAAAAAAAATCGTGTTTTATTGTGTTTGTTAGCTGTATTTTTTTTATTTATTATTAACTGCAGTTTGATTTATGTTAATTGGAATGCACAATAAAAAACATGATTTGAAACCGATATGAAGTTATCTGTTTTTGCAAATAGACTCTTCACTTGTTTAATTAGTAACTTAGCATATATTTTATCATCTTAATTTTAATCTGGCAACAATAAATGTTAAATATTTTATTTGAATTTGACTACATTTTTATTTTAAGATCTTAATTTAAAAATGTCAGCATGATAACTCATTCGATAATATGTCTGTGATTAAATGATTGACAGAGACCCATCATCTATCAGCCAATCACTGTGATCATCGTCAGTAAGCTTGCTGACATCATCCATAGCAACGAGGTCAACCCCGCCCTTTCTCTTAGCTTAAGATTTCCTTCTGCTCCTTAGTAAAATTTGCTCTTAGCAGCGTTGTGAATAGATTTTAAGAGAAAACTCTTAACTAAAAACTTTTACTGCTGTTTAGGAGAACTCTTAGTGCTAAGATAAAATGTTTTGTGAGTACGGGCCCTGATCTTGAATCATATTAGAAGGAAATGACAAAAACGGAGCGATATAAATTAAAGTAAAATAAATAAAAGACTGCCCGTCCTGAAAAAAGGAATAACTTTAACACTTTTATTTCTTTCACTGTCTGACAGTCTTACATCAACAGATTGTTTGTAAGGTATTTCGTAAGTGACCCTGTGGATCATTTACAAAACGGACAGTTTGTTGTCTGAACAAAAGTATCAAATCAATCTCAAGTCCAGCAACAGCTCTTTCAACTATGAGTGGATTTGTGTTTTCTCTGTTTTTTCTTGTATGTTTTAGTCAGTGCGTTTCCGGCAGATTTACAGATGATGTACTACACAACAGGTAACAGATACTTTATTCCAGTTTTCTTCATGCTTTACATTACCGATACCATACCATGTTTTGCTTTTTAAGGGCTAATGCATCTTCAAGACATATGAGAAGTGCTGATAAACCTGCTCCTATTGACTGTAAGCTCAAGAGCTGGTCAGCCTGGTCACCCTGTACCTCCTGTACGGAGTGGATGGTAAAAAATCTTAACATTTATTCATAGGTGTCATGTTGCTAATCATAAATGCCCTTTATAAAATGCCTTATACTGTATATGTTTTCCAGGCTTTTAAAAATCTTTTATTTTTCTTACTCAGTTTTTTTGTCTTGTTTTCCAATGCAGTTACCTAAACATAATGTATAACAAGATATATATCCAGTTAAGATGCAAAATAATTCTTACTCAACACAACACTTTATATAGCACTTTTGACAATTTTCATTGTTACAAAGCAGCTGTACATGAAACAAAATGACTATAAGCTAAACATTACATTTTAACAAGGAAAGTAACAAAAACAAATGTATAGATTACATCCAAACCAAACACTCATCAAACACACACACAAACGAACGAACGCACACACAGGACAGTGTGTGGGACAGTAGGGACAGTCTGTAGGGACAGTCTATAAGCGTAATGTTTTTTATACCGCACAAACTGTACATTCTATTCCCTACCGCTAACCCTACACCTAAACCTAAAGATCATAGAAAACATTTTGCAGTTTTATATTTTCAAAAATTATCTTTATGTACGATTCATAGGGACTTCAATTTGTCCCCACGAGTTGGTGTGCATTCAGGTTTACGTCCCCACAGGCATATAAAAAACAAACACACACACTAACACAAGATATAGGAAAAAAGAAACACAGGTAACATACACGAAATATAAATTCCTATATGGAGTATTAAATTAATTAAGTAAATTTCGTAGAATGATTACTTTTAAAGTAGTATTAATAAATGCAAAAACTTTAAATTCTATAGAGCTCATGTCAGCAGCCGCCAACCCCCTCCCCCCCGGTCGGGCAGATAGTCAAAAACAATATGCAAACAGTGGTGAGGAACCCAAAACTCCAGTGGTGAAAAAAAATCTTGGGAGAACCCAGACCCAACCAGGGGAACCAGTTCCCATCTGGCAAAATCTGCAACATCTCTACAAGCTCGATGTCACGGTCCCTGTCTGCCTCCTGTTTGCTCCCTTGCCTGTTTCTCCCGAGTGGGATATGGACTACACTTCCCAGCATCCTCCACACTCCTGCACCTTTCCCACGTTTGTCATCACCACACGTCAGCCATTACCTTTATCACGGACTCTGTATATAGTCCATGCCTGCCCAAGTCTGCAGAGTTGGCCTCCGAGCCTCCCCCAGTGACTCCTCCAACCTCCGAGCCTCCCACAAGGACTCCTCCGACCTCTGAGCCTCCCAAGTCTACAGAGTCGGCCTCCGAGCCTCCCCCAGAGACTCCTCCGACCTCCGAGCCTCCCAAGTTTCCAGCGTCGGCCTCCGGGCCTCCCAAGCCTCCGGATCCTGAAGCCTCCGGATCCTCCCAAGCCTCCGCCTCCTCTGGCCTACGGACCCGGACTTACCCCAAATAACTTTTTTTGGGGGGGGGCAGGAGAAGGTGGCCGGCCCTTGTCCCTGAGCTCCCGGACCCTCCATGGTCCCTGGACCTCTGAGTCGGGAGCTCCGTCCTGGAGGCTCCCAGTCCTGTCCTGTCCCCTGTGCCCAGCACGAGCCTCCAGGATGTTGCAGTTGTAGTGGGGACTTGTCGCGTTGCCGCTTTCCTCCTTCAGCTCCACTATCCGGTCTGGGCACGGACTGCATCCTGCTCGCTGTGGCAACCTCGGATCACTGAGATAAGACAACTGAGAGCAAAATACTGTTCAACACTCTTTAATGCAGTGTTTCTGGTTCCAGTTGCTCTAACTAATGCAGCCTAAATCCCTTAGAGGATTTGTATTATAGAAGTGGTGTGTATGCAAGGTTGAAGAGATGCGTTTTTAATCTAGATTTTAACTGACAGTGTGTCTGCATCCCGCACAGTACTAGGAAGACTGTTCCAAAGTTTATGCACAAGACAGGAAAACGATCTACCGCCTGCACTTGATTTCAAAAGTGAACAAGAAGGGCTGTAATGCAATAGAAGCTCACTCAGGTACTGAGGAGCTAAACCATGTAGGGCCTTATAGGTAATTTAAAGTTAATACCTTGCTTGATAGGTAACCAGTGCAATTCTGACAGAACCGGGCTAATGCCAACTGTTCATTACAGTACCGACTGTTTACATATGCATCTTGCACTCCTACACTTTAACTGAAATATGCAATAACTTCTTCCATTGCACTGTTACTTAGATAGCTTCTGTCCATAATTTATTTGCACTACTCTATATCCATCGCACTGCTGCTCACCATAGCCTAACTTATTGTATACATCCACCTGTAAATTTCTGTTTATAGTAATAGCCATCTGTACATTATGTTCATAATACATATCCATCTGTAAATCTCTGTTTATAGTAATAGACATCTGTATATTATGTTCATAGTATATATCCATCTGTAAATCTCTGTCTATAGTTAGAGACATCTGTATATTATGTTCATAGTATATATCCATCTGTTAATTTCTGTCTATAGTTAGAGACATCTGTAAATCATGGTCATAGTACATTCCCATCTGTAAATTACTTCTGTAATATTTATTTATGTAACTTATGCAACCACTGTATATCCTGCACTTGCTGCTATTGCACTTCTGGTTAGACCTAAACTGCATTTCGTTGCCTTGTACTTGTACATGTGTAATGACAATAAAGTTGAATCTAATCTAATCTAATCTAATATGCTCATACTTTCTTGTTTGTGTAAGAACTTGAGCTGCAGTCTTTTAAACTAGCTGGAGTTTTTGTAATAAGCTCACAGGACAGCCACCTAATAGTGCATTACAGTAATCTAGTCTTGATGTCATGAATACATGAAATAACTTTTCTGCATCTGATAGTGACAGCATATGACGTAGTTTTGATATATTCTTAAGGTGGAAGAACGCAGTTCTACAGGTGTTGGCGACATGGCTTTCAAGTGTCAGATTACTATCGAATTAAATGCCCAGATTCCTTGCTGACGATGGGGGTTTTATGAAACAACCATCAATAGTAAAGCGGTATTCTTGGTTGTTACATATGGCGGTTTTCGGTCCAATGAGTAATACTTCCGTTTTGCCCGAGTTCAGCAATAAAAAGTTGCTACTCATCCAGTTTTTTATATCGACTATGCATTCCATTAATCTATTGAACGGCTTTGTTTCATTAGGCTTTGAGGAAATATAGAGTTGAGTATTGTAAGAAAAAATCGAAGTCGAAGAAAATCTCAATGAAGAAGTTTATTGTAGCGTATTGTTATTGCAGAGATTTACAGATGGATATGTACTATGAACATAATATACAGATGGCTATTACTAAAGCAGAGATTTACAGATGGATATGTACTATGAACATAATATACAGATGGCTTTTACTAAAAACAGAGATTTACAGATGGATATGTACTATAAACATAATGTACAGATGGCTATTCCTATAAACAGAAATGTACAGGTGGATGTATACAATAAGTTAGGCTATGGTGAGCAGCAGTGCGATGGATATAGAGTAGTGCAAATAAATTATGGACAGAAGCTATCTAAGTAACAGTGCAATGGAAGAAGTTATTGCATATTCAGTTAAAGTGTAGAAGTGCAAGATGCATAGTAAACAGTCGGTACTGTAAATGAACAGTTGGCAGTGCAAATGAGCAGTCTGGTAGTGCAAGTAACAAGTGAAGTCAGGTATGCAATGAGGGGGGAGAGAAGAGTGTAGTAGTATATGAGGGGCAGTGGGATCAGCGAGGGGCAGAGTTCAATAAAGAGACAGCTCTGGGAAAAAAGCTGTTCTTTAGTCTGCTGGTCCTGGTCCGGAGGCACCTGAAACGCCTGCCGGAGGGCGTTTGATCTATGCTGGTTCTTGAAGTTTCCCCACCGCTTCCATGCCAGTTGTAATTTGGTGTTAAGCCCATATGGCTGCTATATTGATGAGATTATCTCTATGATAATTAAGCCTTTCTGTGGATGAGCTATCACAGTATCATCAGCATAGCAGTAAAAACTAACTCCGTGTCTCTTAATTATAGCTCCTAGGGATATCATGTATAGTGCGAAGAGCAGAGGTCCCGGAACTAAGCCCTGTGGCACACCGTACTTGTGATTTGTGTGACACCTCATTATTTATTGCTACAATTTGAAAATGATCGGATAAGTATGATTCAAACCATTTCAATGCTATTCCACTAATGCCAACATAATTTTCAAGTCTGTGTAAAAGTATGCTATGGTCAATGGTGTCAAATGCAGCACTAAGATCTAATAGCACAAGTAACGAGATGCAGCCACGGAGATTCAGCCACGGTCCGATGCAGCCACGGTACTCCAGTGGCAAATGGCTTTGTAAGATTTTTCTGAAATCAAGCTCTACATACTTGTGTCATTTTGCATGTCTAGGGTTTTTTAAAGGATTTATAGATTATTGTGTTTAAAGAGATAAAAAAAGAAAACTGACTTTTGCCGTTTTCACAGGACAAAAACAGTGTAAAATACTTAATTTAAAGCTTTCTGTTCTCTTTGGATATTTAATTATTCTTGACATTTGATTTGGCTAATTGCAAGGCTGCACAGAAATTATGTTAACTGAAATTGTTTTGTAGTTTCGGTTTCAGCATTTAGAGCGGCCCTCTCAGTTTGGGGGTGACCAGTGTGTTCACAGTCAGTGGGATAAGAGGGAATGTAAAGAAGAGGGCGACTGTCAACCTCAGGACCACTGTGGAGAAACATTTGCATGTGGGCCCAATGGTAAACATTTTTCCAGCTTTTCTGTCAACACTGTTTGCCTTTTGCCTAAATTGTAAATGCAGTGTGCATGTGTTCTCACAGGGCGTTGTATTGGACAGCAGCTCAGTTGCAATGGTGAGAGTGAATGTCTAACAGGGAAAGATGAATCCGACTGTAATGAGATAAACAAAAAAGAAACCAAATGCACTGACATGCTGGCCATACCAGGAGCTGAGAAAGGCACTCAAGGGTATGATGTTGTCTAAATATACACGTCTTTTAGTGGTGGAATACCGTGTGCTATTTGAGATATACTGTATAGCGGCTCCAACAAGTATTTATGTATGTGGACATAACTTAACAATTTTACTAAAATCATTTTGTTACATTTGTTAGATATTATCACATTTGTTTCTTGCATCCCTAAATCACACTGAAAGAAAACACTGGTTCAGAAGTACTTCTTATTTTAGTTTTAACACTACATAAGTGTTAAAACAAAACACAATAAATTGAACATTTAAAACCGAATCCTAACTTTTCTTTTCTGATTATTTTCACCAGGTATAATGTTTTATCGGACACTTTTATGAATCCCGTTTTGGACCACAATTACTACGGAGGACTTTGTGAATATATCTATAATGGAGAGTGGCGCAAACTTACCTATGATCCCTTCTGTGAACACCTCGGTTACGAAGATGATGAAAAGTATTATCGGAAACCTTACAACTTCCTCTCTTATCAATTGATGGTGTGTTATCAGTAGTTTATTCTTGAAAACATAATGGTGATGAATGGGGACATACTGATTGACTTGTTATTTTGGTTGGGTATCATTTGAATCTTATTGATTTCGATTCTGCATATCAATTCCAATTCTTATAGATTCCCAGTTTCCCAAATATATACACTATATTGCCAAAAGTATTGGGTCACCCTATCTAATAAACAGGTTTGATGACTTTAGTAATTTCCATGAGTACCATGAAATTGTGTGCTTCTAATTTAATAGCAACAGTTTGGGAAGGGCCCTTTTCTATTCCATCATGACAATGCCCCTGGCTATGAGACAAGGTTCAGAAAAAGAAATTGATTCAGTCAGTGTGGAACTTGATTGGTCTGCATAAAACCAAGTCCTGAACACATTTTGGTGTCATTTTAAATGCAGACTTTGAGCAAAGAATCACCAAACACCAATGACTTGTGCACAGGAGTCGTCATTTTGGGACAGGAAAAGGGGCTTTTGAACCCCTGTGTACAAGCCATTGACGTGGAATGATGAGTTTTGGGCTCAAAGTCTGCATTTAAAGTCACACCAGATGTGTTCAGCTGGGATCAGGACTTGGTTTTATGCAGACCAGTCAAGTTCTTCCACACTGACTAAATCAATTATTTCTTTCTGAACCTTGTTTCATAAACAGGGAACTCATGATGGAATAGAAAAGGGCCCTTCCCAAACTGTTGCTATTAAATTAGAAGCACACAATTCCATAGAATATCATGATATGTTGCAGCATTAAGATTTATACTCAAGGAAATTACTAAAGTCATCAAACCTGTTTATTAGATAGGGTGACCCAATGCTTTTGGCAATATAGTGTATATATGATATGCACATTTCTGAAAATATGCACTCAGGAATTGATAAGATGTATTGAATTGAATTCCCAACCCTACTTGTCATATAGTATTCCTGTGTATATTACACATTAAAAAGTGTTTTTGCAAAAATGTGACTGAATTAAATGTAAATAATATAAATTGGTCATGAAGACACAAAAAGCACTGTAAAACAGTTACAAGTTTTGGTTTGCATCAATTTTACTGCGGTACTGTCTTTGCCAGGCACAAGCAACTACTGAAGAATCATCAGATTATTACGAGGATACTCAAAGCGTACTCAATGCAATAAATTCAGAATCATCATTCAGTTTCGGAATGTCTGTTGGAGTCTATAATGTGAAGGTTGGACTGGAAGCAGGATATGAACACAGTTTCATACACAACATATCACAATACAACAGTAAGGTAATGTCATGCATTACAGCTAATATACATGTAATTATGGTACATGTATTCAATAACTTCAAAATCAGTGATTCAGAATCAAGTTTACAATGCAAAGCATTTAAAACAAAGAACTGTTTTGAGATGCTATTTTGCAGTACCATACACATTATCATTATACATTTTTTAGGACTGTTATCACAAATCTTCATTCTTAAAAAAAATACTTAGATCATACTTAAGTGCTGGTCATATAATTAGAATATCATCAAAAGGTTGATTTATTTCACTAATTCCATTCAAAAAGTGAAACTTGTATATTATATTCATTAATTACACACAGACTGGTATATTTCAAATGTTTATTTCTTTTAATTTTGATGATTGTAACTGACAACTACTGAAAATCCCAAATTCAGTATCTCAGAAAATTAGAATATTGTGAAAAGGTTCAATATTGAAGCTACTTGGTGCCAAAACTCTAATCAGCTAATTAACTCAAAACATCTGCAAAGGCCTTTAAATGGTCTCTCAGTCTAGTTCTGTAGGCTACACAATCATGGGGAAAACTGCTGACATAACAGTTGTCCAAAAGACGACCACTGACACCTTGCACAAGGAAGGCAAGACACAAAAGGTCACTGCAAAAGAGGCTGGCTGCTCACAGAGCTCTGTGTCCAAGCACATTAATAGAGAGGCGAAGGGAAGGAAAAGATGTGGTAGAAAAAAACTGTACAAGCAATAGGGATAACTGCACCCTGGAGAGGATTGTGAAACAAAACCCATTCAAAAATGTGGGGGAGATTCACAAAGAGTGTACTGCAGCTGGAGTCAGTGCATCAAGAACCACTACGCACAGACGTATGCAAAACATGGGTTTCAGCTGTCGCATTCCTTGTGTCTGTAACACTTCTGTTATGTTTAGTTCTGTCTGTTCCTAGTTTGCCTGTGTTCTGTCATCTGTTGCCTTAGTTACTGATTAATCCCACACCTGTTTCTGTTTTCCGATGATTATGTACCTGTGTATTTAAGCCCCGTGTCTCCTCAGTTCATGGTCGGTTATTGTATTGTTTCGTTGCTTGTGTTTGCTAGTGTGTTCGTCTTCTGCCCCTGGATTATTATTAAAGTGCTTGTTACCTGTATTTCTTCGCCTGTGAGCTTGATTCTACACGAGACCGTGACAGAATAACCGACCTCAAAAAATGGAATACTTCGGCTTTAGCTCTCCAGAGGACATTCTCGCGTACCAGCTGAGCCAGGACGGGCGTCCTCTGGAGAGGTACGTGGAGGACTTCTTTGACATTTGTCATCGGGTGAGTTGGGATGATCGCTCGCTTAACACGTGTTTCATTATGGGATTGGATGATGACTCCCATCGGTGTCTGTCTCCTGAGTTCAGGGACAGACCCGTGGTCGAGTTTATCGATCTTATCCGGGAGTTGAATGGCTCTCGCCTTCGTGTAGGGGCCACCCTGGATAGGATCGATCATCATCCGATCCCGTGTGAACACGCGTTGAGCATCCCAGCCCACCCCAACATCATTATGGAGTCCTCCACCAAGCCCCGCCGGCGTAAGCCACGACGACGGACAAGCCGCTGTCTTCCCCAGCCAGCACCACGCCGCTCACCCGAGCCAGCGCCACGATGCTGGAATATGGAAAGCCATCAGGGCCAAAACCGCCAGCCGGTGGTTTCTCCCCTGGATCAGCTCCTCCAGGAGTTTGATCCCCTGTACGGCCTCCACCCTACCCTGGATTCCGCTCCGCCAGAGCCCGCTTCCAAGCCTCAAGAGCCGGCCTCCGAGCCTCCCAAGCCTCCAGAGCCGGCCTCCGAGCCTCCCAAGCCGGCCTCCGAGCCTCCCAAGCCTCCAGAGCCGGCCTCCGAGCCTCCCAAGCCGGCCTCCGAGCCTCCCAAGCCTCAAGAGCCGGCCTCCGAGCCTCCCAAGCCTCCAGAGCCGGCCTCCGAACCTCCCAAGCCTCCAGAGCCGGCCTCCCAAGCCTCCAGAGCCGGCCTCCCAAGCCTCCAGAGCCGGCCTCCGAGCCTCCCAAGCCTCCAGAGCCGGTCTCCCAAGCTGCCAGAGCCGGTCTCCCAAGCCGCCAGAGCCCGCTTCCAAGCCTCCCCAGGATCAGCTCCTCCATGAGTTTGTTCCCCTAGATTCCGCTCCAGAAGAGCCCGCTTCCAAGCCGCCAGAGCCCGCTTCCAAGCCGCCAGAGCCCGCAACCCCAGAACTCACACCCACCCGCCCTCGTCCAGGGCTTCCTTCTCCACTGCCGTGGGTCGTGCAGCCGACGACTGGATTGGAGGATCTCTCGTCCTCGACTCCATCCTCTGAGGCCCGGACTCCGCCTCAGCCCATCAACCCAGTGGCTCCACCTTGGCTCATAGCTCCCTCGCCTCCACCTTCGCCCACTCGTCCACCAGCTCCACCGGGCTCCCTCGTCCCTCCGGCTCCGCCTTGGTCGGTCGTCTGCCTGCCATCGCCTTCGGACTCCTCTATTCCGGCTGCGCCTCATCGCTCCGTCCTCCCGGCTCCCTTGGTCTCCTCCCTCCCCTCGGCTTCACCTTGGTCCTCGGTCGCTCCGGCTCCGCCGCGGACTCCCGGATCTCCGCCTCTGCCTCGGTCGCCTGTGTCATCGGTTCCACCCTGGTCCTCTGGATCTTCGCCGTCTCCTTGGCCCATCGGCTCTCCGCCTCCGCCTCGGGCTCCGCCTCCACCTGCTCCGCCTCCGTCGGTCGTCCTCCAGGAGTCATCGGCCGCCCTTCCTCCATGGCTCCTCCCTTTGTCGGCTCCACCCTGGCTCCTCCCTCTGTCTGCTCCGCCCTGGATTCCTCGCCCACCTCCTAAACCCCCGCCCGCCGGGAGGGGGGCGAACTGTAACACTTCTGTTATGTTTAGTTCTGTCTGTTCCTAGTTTGCCTGTGTTCTGTCATCTGTTGCCTTAGTTACTGATTAATCCCACACCTGTTTCTGTTTTCCGATGATTATGTACCTGTGTATTTAAGCCCCGTGTCTCCTCAGTTCATGGTCGGTTATTGTATTGTTTCGTTGCTTGTGTTTGCTCGTGTGTTCGTCTTCTGCCCCTGGATTATTATTAAAGTGCTTGTTACCTGTATTTCTTCGCCTGTGAGCTTGATTCTACACGAGACCGTGACAGTGTCAAGCCACTCTTGAACAACAGACAGCGTCAGAAGCGTCTCGCCTGGGCTAAAGACAAAAAAGACTGGACTGCTGCTGAGTGGTCCAAAGTTATGTTCTCTGATGAAAGTCTATGGGGTATTGTGAAGAGAAAGATGCGATATGCCAGACCCAACAATGTAGAAGAGCTGAAGGCCACTATCAGCAGCCTGGGCTCTCATAACACCTGAGCAGTGCCACAGACTGATCGACTCCATGCCACGCCGCATTGCTGCAGTAATTCTGCATTAAGTATTGAGTGCTGTACGTGCTCATACTCTTCATGCTCATACCCAGATTTCTAAAAATCCTTTCTTTGTGTTGGTCTTAAGTAATATTCTAATTTTCTGAGATACTGAATTTGGGATTTTCAGTAGTTGTCAGTTATAATCATCAAAATTAAAAGAAATAAACATTTTGAAATATATCAGTCTGTGTGTAATGAATGAATATAATATACAAGTTTCACTTTTTGAATGGAATTAGTGAAATAAATCAACTTTTTGATGATATTCTAATTATATGACCAGCACCTCTATATATGTCAGCTATTTATATAATTACATTAATGTTAATTTACATGCAAAATGTTATGTTCGTAATATCATTTATATCAATGTGTAGTGAAGTGGTGTCGATTGTTTACTCCCTTTTTTTTATTCACATTCACTGCATATAGTACAGCGCCTCCAATTGGTCGCTCTCAGTGGCTCTCTGGCACCTGATCATTTGCTCAACACATTCTGTCAGGTTTATGTGTAATCCATTGTGTAATTTATATTTCCAATAGTTTAATAGATATATTATGGATACATTAAATACAGGATGAGATATTTTTAATTCTGTAGGATTGTTAAACTACTGTAAATTATATTCATATCTGAGTAAAAAAACTGTCTGCATGCAGTTTTTGATACGGCAGAGGCTATTTGCCCTAAATGTAAATAATAATAGATACTATTTACACAAAGTTAAAATAGCAGTAGGTTATGTTTACACTAAGTGATCATAGCAGCATTTCTTAGCGATATGCTACTTTACTAACCGAAAATAGCTGTTTTCTTTGGATTAGCTGTAAATTGTACTTCTGTTGGTACTTATAAATAGTGTCAGAAGTTATTTGCACCTAATTTATGTTGCGCATTAAAAATTATACAATAATAACAGAGTGTAAATCATTATATTTATACAAATTATTAAAAGGATGGTAACTTATTGAGATAATAAATCCCTGCACTGACCCCTAACCTTACCCCAAAACTTACACATTATGAATAAAACAATGAATTCATTTTTATTGAAAACAAAGGCCTTCATGGTGAATTGGTGAATTTGAACCACAGTATGCAGCACCAAATCTATACATGCTTTACACCTTATGCCTCTGGAGTCACTTTTTTAAGGTAAGACCCACATGGAAAGTGTATCCATTTTTTCACCATTTGCATGTTTAGGAGGTGGGTTTCATCAGGCTGCTGTCAAAAGTGCAGACAGCTCAGTTTAAGATGAGAAGTAAAGATCTGATGCTGGACGAGGAGATGCTGTGGGCTCTGACCGACCTTCCTAACCAGTACGACTTCGCTGCCTATTCCCATTTTTTCAATGTATACGGCACACATTACATCTCAGAGGGAACCATGGGTGGAGTCCTGGATTATGTTGCAGTTGTTGACAAGAATGTCATGACAAGACAGGGTAAGTCAACCCAAAATTTGAAACACACACATAGCATATCTTAACATTTGATGTCATATTCTGTGCATTTCCAATCAGCTTGGACCCAACCACTGCTATTGCTGCAGCTGTATTTTTATGTTTGGTGATTTATGAAGTCCAGTTTTTTGTCTTTTCATTTTGTCGTTTGTTCACTTCAGAACTCCGTGGGGAATCCTTTGGATACTGTCTTGGTGCGTCTTTGGGCCTGAGTGTGGATGAACAAATCGACGCTGAACTGAAGTTGAAAGCAAAACATTGTGATAAACAAGCGTCAATAAAAGAATGTATGTAGCTTGGATGCACGATCTGTGGTGTCTGTTTTTAGGTGATTTAACAGTTCTTGAAGCCAGTCTTTTTCTTAACAGCTAATCCGTCATCCAGCAGTGTTATTAAAGATGTGTTTGGCTTCGTGAAAGGCGGACATACAGGCCCCAGCACTGGTAACTTGCTCATCAGGGATGAAAAAAGTTACAAGATTTGGGGAAGGAGTCTTAAATACAACCCTGCATTAATAGATTATGAGGTGCGTTCACTTTACCATCTGAAAATGTACATTTTAAATACATTGTACCATTAATACTCAACTCTGTCTTGCTGAATTAAACTAATCCACCAAAATAGTTTACCGGTCTGTCCTATCGTAGATTCTACCAATATATGAGCTGGTGCGCTTTAGCACCGCTGCGGAGCAGTTACGTGTGAAGATACCCCATCTGAAGATGGCATTGGAGGAGTACATGCAGATATTCAACACGTGTCGCTGTGCTGCCTGCATGAACAATGGAGTACCTGTGTTATCAAGGACATCGTGCAGCTGTTTATGTAAATCTGGATACAGTGGCGATGCCTGTGAAGAGACTCAAAGGACAGGTAATGTTCTTGATAAAAAATAACATGTACCACAAAAGCATGTGACCATGTCAATCAATCGTTGCTTTTTTAAAACAAAGCACCCCAAACACAAGTGGCCAGAGGACATATATTTGAGAGACATGTAAACAGGGACAGATATAATGATTGCTTTTCTTTCATGCAGGTCCTACACATGGATCCTGGAGCTGCTGGAGCAGCTGGTCTCCCTGCACATCTGGAGCAAAGACCCGAAAACGCGAATGTAACAACCCCGCGCCAAAAGACAACGGTTTAACTTGTAATGGAGACCGCCATCAAAGGAAAAATTGTTAATTTTGTTAACTTCAATTTACACAAAAAGGTTAACAAGAGACATTTTAATCATAATAATCCTCTGTCGGCTGTACAATAAAATGTTTACCAAAAGTACATTTGATATTATTTTACAGTTGCACAACCTAATACATTTTGCCTGAATCATTTTAAAAAAATTAAGATTGAGTAATCATATTTTCACACAAGCTCACAACCAATTGAGAAATAAAAAACATAAGATGATCATTGCCACTTTCATGCCACCAAAAACTCCTTGTTCAATATCTCCACAAAAACACATCGAAACGTTCCACAGATTCACAGGGGGCCGTCATCTGACATTAAGAAAAAAGAACCCAAAGCAAAAATGTGTTTTATATTTTGGTGTGTTCACATTATCAGTGACGATGTCATTGCATATTGCCAGGGGCTAGCGGTTAGGGCACTGTGGACATTCCTCCTACTGGTTTCCATTACTGCAGGAGCTGAGATGAGAAGGATCATGTGAGCTCTCGTATGATGTCCTATTGGCTGTCTCTTTTATTTCCATAAAGTTAAATGTTTCACTACTCTTTCCCATCGCTAGACATGCCCTATCCAGTCGCCAACAGTTGCTGACGCTTGTGTCGCTAGTTCTCCATTTATCCTGTAATCATGTCGCTTATAATGTGAATGTGTAAAATTCAGTGCGTGTATAAGCTTTCAATGTGCACTTCAGTTCCGCTAAACAAAAAACATAACATATACACACATACATATATTCAACAAATGATCCACAATAGACAGGACTCAACAAAGTTTTATTGTGTGACTTTATTCAATGTCTTTTTTTAAAAACAAAATTCACTGAGAAATGGTGGCGAGTATTTCAGATGCAATTGTCAGATTCCTCTTGAGGTCCCAGACAGGTCATCCCGCCGTTCTGTGGGACAGGATTGTTACACTGACGTGTCCGGTGCTGGGTTCTTCCCGTACATGTGGACCACGAAGACCAGCAACTCCAACTGCCATCTACTGCCAATGCTGGGCGTGTTTATAAAATAAATAGTCCATCCAATTAGCATGCCAAACAAACATATATAAATTGCCCATATATATATATATATATATATACATATATATATATACATATATACATA
The DNA here is from genome assembly GCA_026939265.1 of Oreonectes daqikongensis. Lineage (NCBI taxonomy): Eukaryota > Metazoa > Chordata > Actinopteri > Cypriniformes > Nemacheilidae > Oreonectes > Oreonectes daqikongensis. The sequence continues at coordinate 414,566 of JAOTQM010000001.1, forward strand.
TATATATATATATATACCTGTGTGTGTATATATATATTTGTGTGTGTGTGTGTGTGTGTGTTAGAAGTGTATTACTAATATTGTAGTGTATTAGTGTACTAATATGACACACAGACACAAACCTTTTCTCTGGGTGATCTCACAGCTCACGCCTTTGAAACCTGGTGGACAAACACACACACACCTTGTGCCTAAAAACAAAAACAAAAAAACAAGTTAAACAAAAACAATTAAACAAACAAATGTTTTTCAATGAATTACTTGACTTTTATTTTTGTCACAGTACTGGAGTAACAGTCATTCTGTAAACGGCAACTCTACAATATCAATATTTAGATCTTTAAAGAGCAGGTATTTTAAAATCTTAAAAATACATTTCATGCAGTGTGTAATGTTGCTGTTGAAAAATTGTAAAGCCGAAAGTGCACGAATGACAAAGTTAATGGCTTAAAAAAAAGGAGTGTGGACTTTTTTTTCATTTCCGTGACTGATTTCCCTAGACCAATCACAGCAGATTAGACCACTTGACCAATCAAATAAGAGTAGGCTCACAGAAAGGAGGGGATTAGAGAGATGAATCGCCGAAAGAAACATTTGAGAGTCAGTCAAGAAGTAAGGTAATAATAACTGCTTATTATTAGAACATTTAAGTGTTTTTACACGTTGTACATAAACATGTTGTTCGACACTCTATAAACTAAAGTAGGACCTTAAAAATCACAAGATACTTAAGGGGCGTTCACATTATAACGATAACTATAACAATAACTATAAAAAATAAAGTTTTAAAAATTGTTCTTAATTCAGGAGAATAGCGAGGTTCACACCATAACTATAACGATAAAGATACAGAGAACGATATCGTTGGGATCACTTTCAGAGCGATTTTTTCCCCAGCAGATGAACGATAAAACATGACATTCAATCAAATCCATTCAGCGTTCGCGCATTTAAAATTGCAGATGACACTGGAAAAACAAAACAAACCAACCCCTCTTTTTAAAACTAGCTTAAAGAAAATGGATATCTGGAAAACAATTGGTCCAACTCTTGGAATAAATGGTGAGTATGAGATACAGTAACCAGAAAAATGTGTAACATAAAATCACCTCAGGTAGGCTAACCAAGCGCTAATGTTGTCAGCGCAAAATTGTCTTGCGTCCTGCAAAGTTGTAGTGAAATTTATGTAATGTTTTCATTTTACAGACGGTTGATTAGACTATACAAGATTCACTGTTTAGACGCACTTGAAACGCAGCACGCGAGCTGAATAAACATAACGTTATTGTTATCGTCCGCTGGTGTGGATGCAAATATAGTTATAGTTCCAGTTATAGTTATAGTTATGTGAATGCCCCTTTACTCTTTAACCTGATCACAGAGCAACAATCTGGTCTAATTTCAGTGCATACTGTGGAGTACATTCTGGAATAACTTTTAATGACTAAAACTAAGCCAAATTGTATTAAATCTGAAAAAGTTTGAAACCCAAAAAACAAATCTCTTCCTTTATGTGCTGGAATTTGGCTGTAGTTTTTCTTTAACAATAATCTTCAGAGTATAAACCTGCCACTGTGACTCTTTGCTACATCATCTCACATCTCACCTTTGAGGAGCGGCACGCCATTATTAAGACAGGGAGAGCAGTGGCAGGAACTGATTTCTCTCATGTACTCGGCCAGAGCTCTTCTCAAGTTTTTCTTTAGAATGTTAGCACTCACGAAGTCTTGTGCCGACACCAGCTCGAACAGCGGTTCCAGCTGTTGACATAGTCATAACGTGATACATTACCACATTTTGTCAACATGAAAGCATGCTTCGCTTGTGGCAATGGAAAATGAGAATAATTACTTAATAATTTACTTTGTTTCTTATACAAAGTAATGTTTTAGAAGACCACCACAGCACCCATGCAACTAGCTACACTCTTAAAAATAAAGGTGCTTAAAAGGTTCTTCACAGCGATGCCATAGAAGAACCTTTTTTGGATCCACAAAGAACTATTCAGCCTAAGGTTCTTTAAAGAACGATGTCTTTCTTACTTTTTTATAATCTGAAGAACCTTTTTTCATCACAAAGAACCTTTTGTGAAACAGAAAGGTTCTTCAGTTGTTAAAGGTTCCTTAAAGAACTAAAAGGTTCTTCTATGGCATCAAAGAACCTTTTGAAGCACCTTTATTTTTAAGAGTGTAGTTAGCAGGATAAACATTTAAATAAAAGATTTTAAAAAACAAACCCTGACAAACATAACAAAAACTCAAATTCCCCCACCCTATGTGAAAATAAGCAGTATTTTATATAATACGGTAAATTGTCTCTGCACACAAATTATTATTAACAGAATTAATTTAGTCTATGCAACAGCCCTACCACAATACCATCACAACCCACAGTTTGGGAAGCACTGTGAGATTACCTTCCTGTTTAAAAAATCTGGATTGTAGAAGACAGCATCACCCCACATCTGCATGTCATTTGGAGCTGGTAGTTTTTTTGCAGCTAGACGTGAAACACTCTCACTGTCACCTCCTCTCACTACAATAATAACATCTTCCACCATTTCGCTTGTTTTTTTGGACTCTAAAGCACCAGAGAGAAAAGCAGTATGTTCAGTATGGTCAACTAAATACAACACTTTAACATTAAAAGAGTTTAACCTTTGCTGGTTACATGCAAAACAAACCCCTGAAAAATGCAAAGTATACAGTGTATACAGTATATGTACAAGACAACAACGCACGCCATTGGTTGACACAAAAGACTTGCTTTAACAAACAGAAATGGTTTCGAAGGTGGCACAGATCGACAATGAGAAGCTTCAGCTTCATTGATGTAAACTTGAAGCGTGATTTTGGATTACCTCCAAACTCTTTCAGCAGGCCATCACAACCACCACCTGAGACTCCTCCACTCACATACACTCCCTCAATGTTGGCCCCAACTGTTAGACCAACATTCACACATGTTTTGACATCACTGAGGGTGTAGCCTGCAAATGAAGACAAGAAGCTCAAACTATATGGCCTGAAAACCTCATTATTATTGTTGTTAGTGTATACCAGCTTTTTCCAGTTTCTCTTCATTGAGGACGAGGGTATAGTCGAAGTTTCCCCCGAGCGTTGCCTCCTTGACAAAATGTGTCCCATAGTCATTGTAGAGTTGCCGGTATTCTCCGTATGTGTATTCCAATGGCAGGGCATTCAGGCGGGACAGGAATTCGGGGTGTAACATCAAGTTTGAGGACTTCAACGCATAACGTGCCACCTCAAGTTCTGAGTATACACGGATGAATTTCTTTTTCTGGGGACAATACAGAAAATACAATTCTGGGTGACTACAATGAAAAAAAGTAGTTTGGTCAACTATGCAAAATTGTCAATATTTTTATTTTTGTTTTATCATAGTTTGTTTGGGCAAGAGCAACTGAACAACAAACTTTCCTATAGGAAATGTAAAAAGAAATGTCTTAATTCTTTAATAAACATGATTAGAAGGAAATGTACAATTTACCATTCCAGAATAATTGCGCATCTTCTTCACTGATTTCTTATAGTGGTGGTCATTGTACTTAAAACCGAATTCAAAAACACTAGGAATCTTTAAACTAATAGAAACACTGGTTTTGGACAGAGTTGATTTGCTTTCACTGAAAATGTATTCACTGATTGACTCAAATGCCTCCATTTTATAATCCAGGGAGCCTTTTGTCTGGGAACAACAAAGAAAAGGTGTGTTTCACATTTATCTACTTTTTTCAGATAGGTACTTTAGAAACATGCAACTACATTAGCAACATGCAATACTGTGAATACTGTGAAAAACAAAACATGCCTCTATTGTGTACTGTTGTAGGTTATATGGCTTTCTGTATCGGACATTCTGGATAAAATGTGGCAGGCATCCACCGGCATAGTAACGGTTATCAAGCACCACTGCTTGTAGTTTACCGTTTATGATGTTGATTCTAGAAATGAAGAGATGATCTATATATTTTATTTAGATTTGGCAAAAATAAGGTTGTTTGGAAGAACTACAGCACATTATAATCAATTCTGTCAGACTTTATTCAAGCGTTCTATTAATATACTTCTTTTGAACTAAAAATGAAGTTTACATTCGGTTGACTTTTTATGTAGAGACACTCAGTTAGACGTAAGTATATTTGGCCTAAAATCTTTTTATCAAGACATGCTATAAATCTACTTTAAGCACCACAGTTAAATGTTTCAAGTATGAAAAGCAATAGCTTAATAGGAACATTTCTGGTTTCATTTTCTTTATCTTACATATATGATTAAATCTTAAAGATATTACATTAACATTTTGATTTTAAAGGTTTTGTTTGTTGTATTCAGTTCAAATGTTCGTGTAGTGTTAAAAAACCAACACAATCTCACAGCGAAATCGTTAGTATTTTACCAGGTGGCTAATTTGAGATTGTAGACTGAGATTGTACGTTTTAGTACGGTTTGCACCAGTGATGTTTGTTTTCTCGTCAGTGATGTTAAGTGTAGGGGCGGGGTTAGGGGTGGGCCTTCAGTATTGCTTAATCGTACGTTTTTGTACGACTGTGAATTCATACGAATTAGACACCTCGTAAAATACTTTCGACTTTCTGTAAGATTAGGAAACAGGAAGGTCTTCTGGAACAGCGTTGTTTATGCTTTCCGAAGTGGTCTATAAAATCTACTAAACTTCTGCGTACTGAGTAATTTGCTAAGCGAATGGTGTACTTTCATAAACTAGCAAATCTAAAACTAGCATTAACGGTATACCTTTAAGTTGACTTGCAATATTGTTGCATTACAAACAAAAAACACAGTTGTAAACTATTTATGTACTGCTTAAAAAAGCCTGTGAAAAGGGCTAGGCTTTGATTATTGTCCTTCACTACTCATCACAATTTACATTTATGCATTTGGCAGATGCTTTAATCCAAAGCAACTTACATTGCATTATACATTTGTTTCTGATTATGTGCAATCCCTGGGATTGAACCGATGACCTTGCCATGCTCTAACCACTGAGCTACATGAAACATTTGTATTTAAGTAAGCAACATTCTCGATGCACTATATATTTACATTTACGCATTTGGCAGACGCTTTGGATAAAAGCGACTTACATTACCATTGTACTATACATTTGAACATTTTGTATAGTAAGCAAGTGGGGGTTAGGTGCCTTGCTCAAGGGCACCTCAGCCATTACCCGCCAGCCCTGAGAATTGAACCAGCAACCTTCTGGTCATGAGTCCAACTCTCTAACCACTGGGCCACGACTGCCCCAGTGATATATAAGTGAAGGAATAACACAAATAATGCATGCTTGTCATGAGGGTTGGTACATAATATACTGTATGAGCTGTAATATTGAAAGTGTGATTGGTGTATCCAACCCTTTGGCAAGGTTCTCAATTCCATAATATTCCTCAGTGGGCTGATTACAGGCTTTGTAGACTTTTTTACAGCCCTGTTCATCAGAGCCGTCCCCACAGTCATCATCACCGTTACAGCGAAGACCCTCCAACACACAGCGTCCTGTTACAAGACACACATCTCTCAAAAAACGATGGCCTCTCTTTCAGTATTATAGCCTAATTCACATTTATCCTGCTATACTTTCTGTGACAAATGACATGGTGAAGAAATGTTTTAACTCTTATGTATATTTGAAAGAGTCTAATTTTCAGGCTAGTTGTCTTTCTTCCTTTAAACACCATCTATTGTTTATAATTTTAAATATAACAAACTTCTTAGAAAATGTTTTGTTTAAAAGTGTCCCAGCTGTCTTTCAGTTATAGTTAGATATATTATACATATGTCTGAACATCTTTATGGTTATTGTATTTAAATTGGTCGCTGCTGTCCTTCTTAAAAATCGCAAAATATGGAGCAACAAGGTTTATTTATTTTTCATTATTATTAGTCATCCTTTATGTTTGTCACTAGGTTTTGCAAATATCCAACCAATAAAAAGCATTAAACTTTGACTTGCCAACTTTGACAACACAGCATTTAATCTTTTTTTCATTTTCTGAAAAACTGCGAATTTGGACATCCAAGGTTTCAGAAGGACAGCAACGATATGAAAAGATGCTATAGATACATATAACTGTTATTAGTTGGTTTTGGTCTTGAGGTTGTGTCGGGAGATGAACACCTGTGGTGGTACAGCGGAAACCCTGACATGAGGGAGCTGGTTTCTGACAGGAGTATTGTGATGGAGGTGTACACGACTCCTCCTGGCTGCCATGATTGTCACACAATTCTCCTCCAAACTCAGATGGCTGAGTCAGCGTGGCATAGCGATACTGAAAATAAAGAGACAAATTCAGAGCTTTTTATGAACTCATTTCATCAGTATTTCATCTAATCTCAAATGCATAATTGTCACTGTTCCTGCCAGCACGTTCCCACCGGACTACATCACCCAGAATCCTTTGCACTTTGTCAGTCAGCTTTATTGCACCTGCACCTGATTCACATCACTGGAATCTTTAAATATTCATCCACTGTCTTTGTCAGGTCTTAATGTTGTAAAGTTATTATTGTGAAGTTGCTTTTGTTCTCACACTAGCTCTGATCCAGTTGTTACCTACCCGTGATTTTTTTACCTGTGGATGTATGCTTGTTAGATTAGATTAGATTAGATTCAACTTTATTGTCATTACACATGTACAAGTACAAGGCAACGAAATGCAGTTTAGGTCTAACCAGAAGTGCAATAGCAGCAAGTGCAGGATATACAGTGGTTGCATAAATTACATAAATAAATATTACAGAAGTAATTTACAGATGGAAATGTACTATGACCATGATTTACAGATGTCTCTTACTATAGACAGAAATTAACAGATGGATATATACTATGAACATAATATACAGATGTCTATTACTATAAACAGAGATTTAGAGATGGATATGTATTATGAACATAATGTACAGATGGCTATTACTATAAACAGAAATTTACAGGTGGATGTATACAATAAGTTAGGCTATGGTGAGCAGCAGTGCGATGGATATAGATGGATATTGTGGACGTCTACCTGTGTCTTATATCTACCTCCTGTTCTCCTCTGGTTCCTGTATTGTGACAGAAGAACTGATTAATTCTTCTAAAAAATTGATTAATTGGGTTTTTTATATCTCTCCAGAGGACAATCTCTGGTACCATCTTTGCCAAGATGGTTGTTTTCCGCTCCCGAGTTTCCCGGCTAAAGTCACCATCCCAGTTCACTTCATCACAGCCATGAGGACTGGTGGGTGCAAGCACTATCCTTATGCCACGGCCATGGTCACGTTAATCAGCCTTCTCGCCACAGCCGCAGCGCCCGTAATCTCCTGTCCTCTGGTCCCATCATCAGGGCCAGGGTGGCCATCATCTCCTGCTCTCTCAAATATATTGCCACGGTGGCCACCATCTCCTTCACGCCATGGCCACCCGAACTGCCTGCACCTCATGGCTCCCCTGTGCCGGGAGCACATCCCCGTCACTGTCACCATTCCTGCCTGCACATTCCCCACTGGGCTCATCCAGAATCCTTTGCACCCTGTCAGCCATCTTTATTGCACCTGCACCTGATTAACATTTCTGGACTCTTTAAATATTCACCCACTGCACTCAGTCTTCATCATGTCTTAATGTTGTAACATTACTATTGTAAAGTTGTTGTTTGCTGTTGTTCTCAAGCTGGCTCTGATCCAGTTACCTATGATTACTTACCTGTGTGTGTATGCCTGTGGATGTCTACCCGTGAATGTTTGTTAATAAACTGTCGTCTATCTACCTCATGTGGCCTGTATCATGAAGCGAGATGAACAAACTGGGTTGCAGAGTAAGTTTCAGGTTGACAAAACCAGATAAACCCAACTGGTTTAGATCAGGTTCAGCTGTCGCACAACACTTGGCATAAACGTTCTCTGTCAACTCAGGTTTGATCCAGAGTTCGTGAGACACGTGCACCTAAAAGTGTCACATGTGCGGAAAACAGCCAATCACACGGAACACAGAAAGCATCATCAGTTTGATTGACTTCAACTGAATTTTAATATTTTAAATAGGTTTACATAGGTACAAGGTCAAATGAAAATACATACGTACAGTATATAGTTATAAAATTAGTTGTACCTTCAGTATATAGTTATATTAATTTAAATGCTTTGTTTATTAGTGTTGATTAATATTTATCAACTCATAATAATTATATGAGTTATATGAATTACATAATTACAGTCAATAAAATATAAATATAATAAACAATTAGCAGCAAAAGATTTCCATCTTATAACTTTAAACTTCAATAATTTGGAGCGAGACAAGGGAAGTGGCTTAACTTTATCAGATATATGTCACTTTTCTCAGAGCTGATTAGTCCAGTTTAGTTTGTGATCTCTAATCCAGAATAAAACCTGCTCCAGTGCAGGTTAGTCGTGTAGCATAAGTTACCTTGGCGACGAAACCCGCTCCAAACCAATCCACCTTCTTGAGCTAAACTCGTCAAACTAAACAAACTTACCTGGGTAAAAACCCAAACTGGCTTTGTGATACAGGCCACTGCACAGCAAAATCATATACAGTAGACTCTGAGTAGAGTTGATTTAACTCTGGGGATTTTGCTGTGCATGTTCTCCTCCGGTTCCTTTATTAATATCCTGACAAAAAAATCATACTGGGAACTGGGAAGATAATAAAAATATATACTCCACTATTTAATTGTAATAAATTGTATAATGTAAATATATTGTCTGCTCATTTTAGGATTTTGCGTGCAATATGTATGGTGATATTAAAAAACATATAAATGACCAGACAACCAAACTGACAAGATTTGAACATTTTAAACAAATAAACGAGAGTGACAGATGTTAGAAATGGCTGGTTTAAATATGTGATGTAAACAACACTCACTCTTTTTTTCAGGCAAGGGTCACAGCGTGTCCATGAAGACCATTCAGACAGTAAACAGTCCACAGGCTTTAGAGGGAGTTGCACAGCGCCACTGTCCCCTGAACTGCAAACTATTACAGCACTGAGAAATGAAGATTTAAATTTCTTTAATCAACAAGGGATTAAAATCACCCCTGTTTTCAAACACAAATTGTTACTCATTTAGACCACAAGATATTTACTTTGTATTGTCGCTAATATTTGTTTTATCAACATTAAATAAGATATCTGCTTTATTAAACTTGTTTTTTAATATATCATACATTATTGATTAAATAAATGAAAATGAATGAAAAGATTTTCAAGACTACAAACAGCACTGGTATGTTAACCAAAGTTACCCATTTAAAAAACTGAAGAGAAACAAAGTAAATAACACATTCACACTTTTAAAATAAAATAATAATCCTACCATATAAAAGCCAGACAAAGTGTTGCTTTGCTGAAAGCTGAATTGGCTGTTAGAAAACACAGCATTGTAACCAAGCACTGAGACAGACTTTAGTAGAGATCACAGTGACAGGCTGTAAAATCCCAAACCTTCCCATCGGCCCCTCCCCTCATCCGTACCAACACCAACACTTTCATATTCAACACTGGAGTTATATTGTACACTTACAGCACTTATGACCTAAAACATTTTGGTAAGCATGCACTGTAAAAATGATTTTTACCTGCCTGCCTTAACGTTTTTAGATAATACATTTAAATTAAATATTAGTTAACACAACAATTTTGCATCAAATTCATGCAATAACTAATATTTTACGGCAGCCGGGTAACTTAATTTTTTAAGTTGAAACAATAAATTTTTTTTTACAGTTTGTTGATTTTGTTATGATCATTGCATGTGCAATATATTGCAATGAATTGATTTTTTTAATCAGCAGTCGTATGCAGGATTTTAACAACATAACATCATCTAATGTGTTTTTCATTTATTTAATGGGTTGAAGAAATCTAGAAGCCAAAACCATTTAGAACCTTTACTTCTTTACTTCTAGCAAATGAGTTGCTTCATCTCAAACTCAACAGAGAGAATCAATAGATAAGTGTTTGTTTGAACTGCATTTAGAGTAACCGTTGGACTTTTAGCTAAACATTATTCCTATTTACATTGAGTGGCTTTTAAATTTCATGACATGGTTTATTATTCCTTGCATATTTTTTTTATTAGTTGAAATTATTGTCCATGCTCTATTAGGACTACTAGCCGTTTGTACATTTAAAAAAGAAAAGGATATTTTTTTCCATAAAAAATATCCTTTTCTTTTTTAAATATACAAATGGCTAGTAATACTATAATAAATAATACAATAATAAACATCCCTTTTTCTCACAAAGTTTTTCAATGTGAATGTGAATAAAGCTGCTGCTCTCTGCTGGACCTCTGACGCTGCTGCAAAGATACAGAGAAAAAATAAACAAAACATTTCGAAATAAAATACTGCTGAAAAGCTTTCTATTAACTTAAAACACTGGATGTTCAGAAACACATCAAATATTCATTTATGTTGGTTTACAATCATAACAATCAGTTGTATGTATAAAAGCTTATGGTATTTTATTTGTGACATTACATGACGTGGTGGCAGATTTACCATGCATTTCAAACAGTTACACTTCAGACAAGATACAAATAAAACTGCTTAGATGAAATATATATTTAAAAATAACCAAAAATTATATGTGGAGTGAATCTTACAATAACATGTACAGGGCACATTTTACTCCAAAATACATTATATTGTGCATAATATGTAAAATATGTTTTTTATTTTATTTTTTTGCATTGTGATATTGTTGTTATGAGGATAAGCACATTTTACTGTATTAAGCTAAAAAAAAATTTTTTATTTTGCTTAGTAATCAGCATAAATGGCAATGCAATTACACCACCAATATTTTGCAATCTACCTGTAATGCAGTTAAAATAATATATCAATGTGGTTTAATAACAGGAATAAGAATAAGCTTTTTGTATGAGAAAAATATAATTATATAAGAAACAAAATATAGTTTTAATTAAAATGAAAATGATTTGGACATGTTGTTGAAAGATTCAGTTACCACAGCTGTTCACATCTGACCAGTACATCAATAGCACTGACAAAATCATATAGACTAAAACATAAGAAACATACAGTATCTATCCCATGATGTAAACGTAAGCAAATCTATCCAATGACATATATCAAATGTCAATGTTTTCATATTTATTCAGTTGCTCTTCTAATATTCTCAGAAAAGCTCCCGACAGCACAGTTTTGTGAATGTCACAGGCATTTTTTTAACAACTGAAATGCTTTTTCTTAATTCCAAATATTACCAGACATTATTTTTATTTTCTCTTACATAAGGCAAAGTAAAATGCAGAACTGAATAGGAGAGCAAAACTGAAAATGGCACTACATTGCTTACATTAGTCTTAACAGAAAGAGTCATTTGAGAACATTACTGCAATACAACAATATAACTAAATGAATAAAACGAAAATCTATCAATTTTCTGAAGACCAAACATATTCTGACTGGCAACATCAAACTTGACAATATCTAGACTGTACGTAACATTAGCTATGGCACTGTTCTCGAATCTGTAAACCTCTGCTTTGACAGCTTCATACAGGATGAAAATGCTGAAGGGAAAGGTTTGTCAGTAAAACAGACATTAACCCTGAAGAGTTACAGATAGAAACCCACAGTATTGCTGTTATAAACCACAATGAGCTTTCAACATTGAAAAGAGCAAATCTCACAAAAGCTCTTTAAAATTCAGCTGACATTTCGTCATTCAAAACCACATGTAAGATGGTGTCATAATACATTGAGATACTATAAATGTATTTTTTATTCATTTAGTATCACTGTACAGTATAAAAGCTAAAAAAAAAACAGGAACCTTTGTCCTTGAGTTGCTTCTCAGCTAAACCTGTGCAGTCTGTGTATGAAATCTGTTCATTCCGCAATGACAAATACCGCAAATCAACACATAATTCCCTCCATGAAAACGAAAAGCTAAAGTTTTTGGCATCTTCATATTTCAAATGCACAGCTTCACAGTTAAAGTGAAAAATCACTTCTGGTCAAAGCAAACACCTACATGCATTGAATCTATGCACATTAGAAATGTTTTGCAGACTTAAAAAACAAGAAGTCCATCCAAATTACAGATCTCACAGCTCCAATGTCCAGTACTGTCACAGCTTTGTAGTATTAAGATGAAAACTGTCTCATTTCCACAGTTTAGTAGTTTTGGGATGGTTGGAAACTGGTAGAGAGCCAATTTTAGAGTCTATCTCAAAGTAAAGGTGCGCTTTATTCCAATAAAAATTAAAAATAGATTTTGCTTCTTCTTATGGTCATTATGTCTATCATACTGACAGTCATGTTCTAAAATGAACCTTCACTTGTAAGTTTGTGAAATATTCCATAGAGCTCAATACAGGGTTGTTGTGATTGCTCAGCACTGCCCTGCATGTCCAGACTTTTCCTGAAGATAAAAAAATATAAATATAGCTTTAGACATAATGACAAAAAAACGAAACAATTCTCACAGACTCTCACAGATTCATTTTTATGTTTTAGGACGTTGATGCAACAGGCTCACAGAGGATTGTGGGATTGACAGCAAAGCAGAACACTGACTTTAGTGTGAACAGATGTCTGTCTGTGTATGTCTTTTTGGAACATCAATATTTAGTTTTTTCTTTCAGCCATGACATTATATTAAGAACATATGTAACCTTTTGCTTAAAGGGATAGTTCACCCAAAAATGTAAATTCTGTCATCATTTATTCAAACCTGTATTAATTTCTTTCTTCCGCAGAACACAAAAGAAGATATTTTGAAGAGCGTTGCCAACAAAACATGTTTGGGTGAACCATCCATTTAAGTCTCCTGCTTCTCAGAGTTTTCTCAAAACATAAAGTCATGAAGTAAACCTCTAAGCAATAAAGTGTTCCTCTGAGCTGGTTTAAAAAAAAATGTGACAGCCTGAAATAAATCATTGTACCACTGTCACTGGGTCACTATAGAACCTTGAAGAATGAAAGAAAGAAAACCTACCCAGAAGTCATCTCAGACATCTGGTTGTGAAGAGTCTGGTAGGTCTGTCAGAGCATCTAGTGGCTGACCGTCAGTGCTGAGAGATTGAGAAGAGGCTTTCTGTAAGACAGAGATAATCAGATGAAATGTGTCTGTTTGTTTTTCTATGGTAATATTAAGGAGGATCCATTGTCAGAAATGCAATACATAACTATGTCGTCAGAGGTGTATAAAGACCTTACTATCTACGTACACCGCAGGTCCCCTTACATGGACTTCGTCATGTTGTTTCAACAGTAGCTCTTAAAGGGCCCCTATCCTAAAAAATTCACTTTTAAATGTGTTTAAACATAACTGTGTGTCAGGAGTGTGTGCACAGAACCACCCTAGAATGTAAAAGGTCCACCCATTCAATTTTTTCAATGTGACGTCACACTCATTAAGCCCTGCCCATGACTGCTGATGGACTGCTGCTGTCTCCGCCCTCATCCAGCTGTACACTGTCCACCATTGTTTTCATACTGGACTAGCAGTGATCTACAAGAATGTGTGAGAGATCGCGCTGATAGAGATCACGCATGTGCATTGACTGCATTCGCAGGCAGACCTTGCGTGTGCATTCGCGGGGACACCTCGCGCGTGTGCATTCGCAAGCAGACCTCGCGCGCGCGCTTTCACTGACAGAGTTCGTGTTTTCAGTTTTTATATGATGCGTTTATCCTGTGAACTTCACTGATAAAGTCAATGTACTCGTTGTAAAGACAGATAACGCGTTTGTCCTGTGGACTTTACCTTATTAAAGCAATGTGTTTGGTTTATTAAAATGAGAAAGTGTTTCTCATTCGCTTTATGTGACCATTCTCTTCAGCTTTGTTGTTACTGAAGCACAGGCTCTCAGTCCGGCGCTTCCTGCTGGAAAGGGGGCGGAGACCAGCAGCTCATTTGAATTTAAAGTGACCCACCCCAAAACAGCACGTTTTTCCTCACAGGCAAAAATAGACACATAGAGCACAGTATAATAAAAGACCTGTGATGTATTTTCAGCTGAAACTTTACAGACACATTATGGGGATACCAGAGACTATTTTTACATTGCGAAAAACACCTGGGATAGAGGCCCTTTAACGGACAAACTGCTCTACAGAGTGCGTTTCGTAAATACGTTATCTCCTTTGGCAAAGAAGCAAAAACGTGACAACATATTTGTCCTATAGCACTATGAAAGTGAGGGCGAGCGGTGGAGGGAGCATTGGTTGTAATTTACAACCTCACCGCTAGATGCCGCTTAAATCTCTACATTGCTCCTTTAACACATTTAAGTTCAACAAATGACTCTTTTAATAAAACAGACAAGGTCATTACCAATTCTTCCGTTCCATGATCTGAGCTGGTATTTGTGTTCAGGATTGATGGCGCTGTCGAGGGGACATCCGCAACACATGTGGATTCCTGCTCTGGACCAGGAGTAGCACCTACAAATCAAATCAATGAAACAAAGGACAACTAGCAAAACTAACTTGTTTATCTCTTACATTGAGGTTAAATAAATGTTTAAAGCTCACAAGAGTCAGTTGTGGACGGTGATATTGATGATCCTGGAGTCAAATTCATCTGAGAAAGATCTAGCTCACCGCAGCACTCCTCCACTTCCTGTTTCCCACAAGGCTGTGCAGGCTCTGCCGTAGCCTTCTGTTGTCCTGCGTTAACCTGAACGCTTGTCGTCTCTTCCTGAGGGTCCTTGCTTAGGACGTCTTTAGATCCGCTGTGCCGCCGAGTTGAGTCCACAGAGTGCAGAGGGCTCGCAACGGCTGACGACGTGTCCGGGGGTTCACAGGAGTGGGGTCGCATGGCAGCAATAGGGACCAGGCCCTGAAGCACGGCGGCTGGGATGGGATGCGGCCCCATGCCCACCGCTTGCGCCGGTACAAAGGCCCACTGCTGCTGGCCAGTGGCTGGAGAGTGGAAGAGGTTGGCTTGACCCCAGATCACAGACTGTCCTCCAGGAAGCATCTGAGCCACCTGAAGCGGTGCCTGAACCCCAAATGCCAAGGGTGCTGCCTGAGCTGCGTAGGACTGTTGTGCCCAATGAGCTGCCTGAATAGCACCCATGGTCATATACCCTGAGATACAAAACATCCTCAACAACATGCATTTCAAATGTGAAAGTGACCTATTTGTCAGATATGGTGTCCCATACCCGAAATGTGACCTCTGCATTTAACCCAACCAGTGAATACACACACTTCCAAGTCGTGAACACACATACACCGGGAGCAGTGGGCAGCTATCACTGCAGTGCCCGTGGAGCAAATGGGGGTAAGGTGCCTTGCTCAAGGCACATCAGTTGTTACCTGCCGGTACTGGGAATCGAACCAGCAACCTTCTGGTTACGAGTCCGACGCTCTAACCATTAGGCCACAACTGCCCCACAAATGTGACTGAGTAACTCAACTATAGTAACAGTACTGTACCTGAGGGCACCGCTGGAGGGCTGAAATGGGTGAAGAGTTCTGGGTGGTGCTGACGTCGCCTTCTTCCAGGATCCAGTGTGTTAGCAGGAGATGCTGGCATCTGTGACAACAATGATAGCCAGTGACTATGACAGAATTGATACGATAGCAATAGAATTATCGTAATTTATGTTTCTATCATTTATAATAAATTCTTACATTTACTGTTATATGTAATTATATGTTTATATGTATATTTTAAAGGTACTGTGTGGAATTTTTTAGTGGCATCTAGCGATGAAGTTGCGAATAGCAACCAACCACTCATACCACCTCTCCCCCTCCCATTCAAAGCGCTACGGAGGCCGTGAGAGGATTAAGATGTCATCACGTTTTCACTTCTTTTCCAAAAGAGATAATATATTTACGAAACGCGCTCTGACATCATTTGACTTCAACTCACATAAGTATATAAAGTATATATACAATTTTAAGTTTCAAAAAGAGATGGCGATACAGAGACAAAAGTTATGCATTGCAGGTTTAACTATTTTATTTTGTTGTTTTCCTTGTATATCCTAGTGGAGACGGACCCGACAAACCTTATTGTCGGGTCATATATAAACAGTTAATTTAACCCACCAGCATTTTGTATGGTACCCATTGTTTTAAAAGTTTTGTAGTGTATTCCAGCCATTAGAAAAAACACATTGATTGAGGATCTCTTAATGTTTACTTACAGATAGAATGTCAGGAGGGGTGGCCATGTCACCAAAAAGATCAAACTGGTTTATATTCTGTAAGACAGTCAGAAACGGATCAATTCCACCAATATTGTATCAGTGTTTGTGGTTGGTGAGATGAGACATTGGTGAGATGAATCAGCTCTAGATACAACACAATAACTGAAGGATTCAAACACAACATAAATAATATGAACAATAATGTGAATAAGAACTGAAATGTATTCATGCAATCCGAACCAAATGTGTTTGCAAAAAAGTCATGTCCTGAAAAGAAATGTAGCACAGCTTTCTTCACAGATTCAAGCATGATCAATGTTTGAGCAAACATCGAGCGAGGGAGATTTATATAAGGCACTCGATAGGCTCCAACTGAATGAACAGACAAGCAATAACACTTTGTGAAATGGACTGATAGCAACAGTTTATCATGGATTCGTTCTGGTGAAAGCAAGCCTGCTTGAGATTTTATAGTGCATGCCTGCTTCTTCAATTTCCAACTAAAAGCTTTTGTAGCCAATAATCAATTCAATTTGTTCTTACACTAAATAGTTTTTATATAAAAAAGTCTCTCCACAATAATTCAGTATGATTTCAAAATGACCATTAAATCCATGCAGTGCATCCACATAAGAGATGAATGCCCACAAACAAACCTCTCATGAGAAACACAGTTCGGTTTCCCCTCACCTATTTCTCTTTCACAAAGATCTTGTTTATAATATTTGAACTGTGGACAACTTGTAGTGGATTGATAACTTATGTAGAAGATTCAGAAAAAAGTCTATTGAAATACAGGAGGAGAAGAAAATTGAGAGGTTTGTTTGCGGAATGGGACGGGGTGGGTGAAGGTTTGAGCTACTAAAACACCTACAGTCTTAAAATGGCGTTTGGGAACGTCATAGATCCCTTCTTTCTGCTGACTCGTGGGGACCTAAAAATTATAATATATTATGAAAACATAACTCTTACTGCACTCCAGGACTATTTCAATATATTTCAATATATCATTTTCAAGGATAAAGGATGTTTCAATTGTTTTGTAATACTAAAACTTTAGAGATGTGGACGGAGAAGGGAGGGGCTTAACAAGGTACCTGGTAAACGCTCTCTTCTGATTGGTGGCCACGGAGGGGTTCGTGTCCAGCTTCAAACACAATGTACTATGAGGAGTTGAGAAAGAAAATGAGAAAGGCCCCAAAGGGAACCAATCAGACAGAGACAACAACATTCAATACCGACCGATCATAAAATATTTTATTTTATTATCCTTAATCTTTTATTAATTTAAAAACGGTTTATCAGATTTATTTCTGAGACAAGACCCTTTAGGCTACTGTATCTCCTCTTGAATTTGTGCAGCGGTCTCACAATGTCAATGTCAATAGCTGTTCTCAACAAATATTTTTATTTCTCCTAAGAAGTTTTCAACATAAGCAAAATTTATATCAAATCCTCTGTATCCGAGCTGTGTGTGAAATAAGACCAACCTTTAAGAAATTCTTCGATAAATCTCATTCTATCATTTCTAGCCTAAAACACTGGAACTGGTGCACAAGCTTCAGAGGCGAACTATAAACTAAACAGGACTTCTTGAGAGTTTCCACCATCGGTGACAGAGGTATGAAGAGGTATTAAAAGACGGTTAAGGTTGTCTGTATTCAGTGTGAGCAAAAGAGCACTGAGTTCAAAAGATCCGACTACATTCGGTATAAAAATAAACACACAAAACATGACTGCACATCAATGCACTAGCAATGACACGAGCTGAATGGTTAACAAGGGAGTGTCTACTGGAAATAATAGCAAGAACATTGAAATGAAGGGGTTATATGATCATAAAATCAAGCCGAAAATGTCACCCTGCGTCTCTTTATATGTTCAATGGCCTCTGAAGAGTGCTCACCTGATAAACTGGATCGTCGATCTCATCTTCCAGAATGGTCTGTAGCAGCCATGAAGATAAACAAACAGAATGGGTAAAGTATTTTGGTAAAGAAGAAATTAGAAATATAAGAAATATTAGCAATATTATAAACCAAAATGTTGCTTTATATCTGTTGTGGCGTAGGTATTTTCACTATTTTCCATATTTCATATAGCACAATTTTTAGGAGGTAGTTTTATTCGGTTGTTTAGTCTGACACGCACTACCATATATGGAAGGTCATGTACCGTCTCCGGGTCCAAACTCTCTATCAGATGCCATAGGAAAACCGCAAAAAAATGCTAATAAACGCTCATGGCGAGCTGGAAAACCGTGATTCTAACCTTTATTTCCATAACAAAATTCCAAATGGCCAGACAGCGATTAATTGTTCGAAGTTTATTAAAATATTAATGTTGGGGATTCCATGAGCCTGGAGAATGTAGTGTAGGCTATATATGGTGAGTTCATTAATGTTTTGCTTAAAAAGGCTATATGAAAAACAGTGCTTATAAACCGCTGTTTATGCTGTAGCCCCGCTTGAAATGAGTGTAGGCTTGGACCCGGAAATGGTATTCCTGACATCATCATGAAACAACCGGATAGTTTTGGGTATACTCGCACGACGGAACACACAATACGCATACGTGTGATGTCATCATTTTCGGTTCTGTCTTTTACACAGAGATGATAATGCCACCATTTTGCATAAAAAATTAAAAATGGCATTGTGTAAACTGCCTCTGAATGACAAATGTGCTTTTTTTCAGCACATCTACCTAAAAAGCATTTACAACAACTTTGAAAGTAACTACACGTGTTTGATGTACCTGATAGATGGCTTGCTCACAGTGTTTCTGATCTTTCTGAGATTTTTTTTGTGACTCTTCCCTCTGTTTGATGTCATAGACAAGGGTGAACAGGTCACGCAGGTCCAGTATGACTGGCTCCGCCTACAAGAGAAAGACATATGAGGTGAAAGGTTTTAAACTGTCATGAGTTATAATGTTAGGTAAGGAGAGAAAAAAAGGCACTGACCGAATGACTCGTCTTGATGGCCACAAATTTGTGGTTGCCTTTCTTTCCGCACACATAGCCGAAGGCGCGATGGTCCCTTGTGTCTTTGGCAATATAAGAGATCTCATGGACAGTGTGGTGATGTTGTAAGACCTGTGGATTGATAGAGGATTGAACTTCAATCATATAAGCAGACATGCAAAACTTGCTCGAATTTGATTTCATTCAATAAACTTTATTGCAAAATGTTATGCAATTATTTTAGTCAATCATAACAGAGGGGTTTACATATAGATGTCTTAAAGGTACAGTAGCAAATGCATTGTAGGTGTCAAGAGTTATGGTGAGACAAATACTTATCATGCAAGAAATCTTGACTAGCATTATAATTTTCTTCAAGGAGAAAATTGTGAAAAATTTTCCTTCATTTTTGACACAATGTCATGACGTCTTCTCGTGTTTTTACTGATATATGGTGGAGGAAGCTGTTACACATCTGCTAAAAGAAGTTACGGATCCAAAATCTCGCAAGCACTAATTTTGTTTTGATCATTTGATCAAGATATTTTTTTTGATATAATAATTGTTTGCATATTAAACAAAATTTGAAATTTTGTGACTATGATAAAAATGCTGGCAACATATAAATAAAAAAACACTGACAGGGAAAGAGTATAAAGTGCACGTGTAAATCAACTAAATAAACTGGGTTCTTTCAACTCACCCCTGATCTCTCATCATAAATCTTGATTCCACCGAAAGACACAGTCACGAAAATTCTCTGTTTGTGGTTTCCCTTCGATCGTGCTGAAGCAGCGATTCCCTAAATAGAGCAATGAATAGATCTGCAGTATAGGTCAATTCTCATCTCCTCAAGCAGGATATAATGGTTAAGACAGTTCGGATAGGCGATGGATGCAAATGTTACATAAATGACACATCTTCTGTTCAAAATCATTATATTTTATAAGGTTGCTTTTGTTCCTTTGCATTCAGCACTACAAAAGAGTCAATAGAGATGTGTCTGAATGGCTGACTTCTTTGAGAGCAGAACAGACAAAGATCCTGCTGACTAAAACTTTTGAAGTAGACTTTCTCATTTTCTTGGTCTTTTGTTGTATAATGAAAAGCAATCCTTATTACGTTCTGTGGGTTTGATCATTTGATCATCTCTCTCAATCCAATGCTTAACAGCTTAACTATAGTAAACGCATTCGCAGCTATCGATGCCAGTGGTTTGTGCTCTCCTGTAATGAGCTGTCAACCCCTATTTCAACACCGACTCAAGAACAAAGAGAGAGGAACGGTGTTGAGATGGACTTTTTTCTGAGGCCGGTGGATCAGTTAGCTGCAAATACATTAGTAGATTAGTAATCCATGGCTTTGTGGAAACACTATTGGAAATCCATTGCTCTTTGACCCTTAGAAACCTGGCATCTGAAACAAACCATTCTGGGATGACAACTGATTTATCAAGACAATCACAACACAATGCAATACATGACAAAGCCATTTCTAAGAGGGTAACATATTGTATATTAACTGTATTTAATCCATTTTCATTCAAAATACTGTTTGGGTCCATTTTTACTATACCTGTAAATTGCACATTTTACAGATAAAGCAGTCCCAGAATCTATTGCAACAAGCTCAGTGAAAAATGCCTCCAAGATGTAATAAATGATAAATACATTAAAATGAGGGATACACAATATATTATCAGCCATATCAGTATCGGATGACAAATGGTCATATTTAATGTTATCGATATCGGGCGATAGATGGTCATATATTTATCGGCCAGATCATTTTTTTTTTAAAGAGTCATTAGCTTTAAACGTGCTATTGCAAACTAATTACTATTGTTTTTTGTGTGGTATACTTGAATTACTGTTAATGGTGCTGTCATCTTAAAGCTTTTCACATCACTTAGGAAATTTCATATTTCAGCATCACACACAGGGATTTTGTTTTATAAAGGTTGGTTTTTCAAGGACACAGCAGCATGGAGCACTAAGAGGGTCAACAGTGTCATAAAGCAATCCTGCTAACTTCATAATTATTGTTGTTTTAGCTCTCCTGTGGTGAAATCCACACATCAGGTGAAGGTGAAAAGGTAGAACACTGCCGAAAATTTGTCCTTGTCAAATTTCTCAGGGGATACAAAACAACCTTATTAATCTTTAATCCCTTTCTATGATTTTAGAAGACAACACAGACAAGGTATGCCATTTCATAATGAAATATGATTGTTTGCTAAAATTGACATATTTTGACAAGTGACATATTTGATAGTGACATTTTGTGTCTTAAATAATTGTTTTGTAGCACCTATTGCACTACTCAATTTTACCTGTACAAAATCTTTTCTATTGTTTGCCAGCAGCATCTCAAAGTCTGTTCTCATTCCCATCTATACGTCACAACACATCTCAAACACAATCTAACCTGCAGCGGCTTTCACTGGTGTCTGAGATCTTACCTTCAGCTTCATCATGGAGTCCTGACACAGCTTGTCTCCACGCGCCGCTGTCACATCATCAATGCCAATCAGCTTGGCCTTGTAACTGATGCCATCTCCCCTGAAGCGCTGAATCAGTGCCTGCTCGCTGCGATCCTGACCTGTGGACACATTGTGATTCATTCAGATATGATAATGCAGTCATGAAGCTCATGAGAGTGATGTTCTGGTGTTCATGAGTTTACTAGCTGCTGTTGTGAACCACGTCCACATTTTAAATAAATGTTCAAAATGATTTAAGCAATGATTTATTAAATATACATTTGAATAAGCTTTTAATTGAGCTGTTTGTTTGTTTGTTGGGCAGAACAGGTCAGAACAGAATAAATACAGTATAGAATAAATTAGAATATAATATTTAGATCTTTAGTTATCATTATGATATTGTATTAAATTTATTTCAATCTATTCTAGTCAATATATGTTAATTGATAGGCTACTTATACTGGATATAAAAACATGTTACAATTGCTACTTTCCATAAAATACAATAATGATTTAAAAAATGCAGCATGACACATGTGTATTACTCTAATGTGAATCTACATTGCTATTCTGAATGAAAGCATTGCATAAATTAATCATTTTAATGTGATCCATATAGAGGAAGATAAAAGAGCTCCCATTTTAAATAATGAGCATAGACTACAGTGAACAATTAAACAGTGCATACTAAGGGGACTAAAAATTATGATACTGTAAAAAATTATGGAAGCTCCATCTAGAGAATTTATATGAAGGACAAAACTGCTCAAACACGCTCTGGGAATGAAAGCCGATGATCCCCTACAGACCTCACTTCTCACAGGGTCTTGTGATGTACTGTACCATCATGTCAAATACATTTTTAAGGACCCTTATGTTGGTCTGAAAGAGGCTCTTTTCCCTTAATGAGTGATCATCTTTGTCATCTTTTGTCTTTATGAATCTCTGTTTCAGGGGATCTGAGACAAAGACTCAAAGACCTTTTTCATGCATGAACATGAAATCATCACCTAAAGAAAACCTTTATTAAAAAAAGAAATGTGCCATTTGTAGGTTGGTATCTTCAAATGAGTGTAAACACGACATACTGTAAAAAAAAAATGGCCTCATTTGGGGTGGTGCCATCTTTTTTTTCTCCACTGGAGTTTTGGGTTCCTTGCCATTGTTTGCATATTGTTTTCCACTATTTGCCTGACCGGGGGGGGGGGGGGGCTGCTGACATCAGCTTTAAAACTTAAAGTTTTGTATTTCTACAAAATTGATTTTATTCATTTAATACTCCATATAGGAATGTATAGTTCATATAATATGTTACCTGTGTTCTCTTTCCTATATCTTCTGTTTGTGCTTCTGTAATAACACGGTGCAAGGGACGTGCTTCGGATATATTTAAAAATAAAGAATATTACACACTTAACCTTTAGGTATAGTTCAATTCACACATACAGTATATACACACACATATATATCTACAAGTGTAAATTATTTATATTATTATTAAAAAGAGAGTCAAGCAATTATCATTGTTAATACTTAAAAACCTGACCGCAAACAGGCAGCAACAGCAATATTTCAGACATCTTGTGTCACAAAATAAACAAAACAATGGTAACAAACAGCCAGTAGTAAACAACAACAACCTAACATAGATACAGGAACCCAAACACACACACAAACACAAAAACCAAGCCACAGACAACAAACTAATAATCAGCCATAATCACAGATAAAAGATTTATCAGATGGGTGATGAGGAAAAACCTCCAGACCAATCAAATGACACTACCCATCAACATCAGCAAATATAAGGACACATCCATATGGTCCCTGATCCCCCAAGTATTAACATGTTAAAGCTTATCAGTGTAAAACCACAACAACTTCTTGTGGATTTAGACCCGCAAAATGTGAACAGTTCAAAATGAAAGCAGCTCCTGGGGGATTAAAGAGGATGGAGTGTAAAACATGAGCAAACACCATGTCCCTGCCAAATCAAACCACAAAATAATATATATATATATATATAATATGTTAATGTTTTTTAATATATTAAAACATTAAAATCAACTGATGGAAATGTAAGCGTTCTGTTGACATGACAACATAACAAGCAGAAGTGTTGTCATTGAATGTACAGAGAGTGTTCTGCCAGCAGATAACCCAAAAAACTATTTAACTGTTAAATATTCAGGGCAATTATATAATTATATACATGAATAAGACTTGATTTAATTACACAATGATTTCATTCTAGAAGAAAAAAGCTAGCAGAAAGATTCTTATAATATTCTGTGGTTGGAATTCAAAGCACACATGTGGTGTGGAAGGTTTTTGTTAATGGATTCACATATATTATATATTATTGCAGCTGTGAAAATGTCAAGCTTGTTATTTTCAGCATAATGTACTGCTTTTCCTGCATTCAGATAATCTATCTCGTTCACATTCATCCAATGTCATGGGTTGTACAATTCTAAGAGGCAGATCTAAAATGAGGTGTTAAACATAATCTCTGTACTACAAAGCACCACTTAGTTCCTATAGAAAAACTGGTGCTAGCAATAAGATCATGGGTTCAATTCCCAGGTAATGTACTGATAAAACAAACTTTCTGAATACGCTGGAAGCTGCTTTGGATTAAAATATCCGCCTAATGCATATGCAAATGTAAGTCCCAAAAACGGAGAGATTCAGGCAAGCTATTGCTTTAAGTGGGATGTGAGTTAAAGGTGAAAGCACTGAAGGTGTTGCGGTATAAACTAGGGTTGTCACAGTATCATAAACATATCTTACGATACTACAATATTTTGTTGTATTAACTATAGTAATTGGATATATTGTAGGAATATTGTAGTATACTTTAATATTTACTATGGTAAATATAAAGAATTTCAGTAAAGTTTGGTGTAGTAAATATAATAGTATAGGCCTACACCAGAACATTTTTCACGTGGGAACTAATTCAAATGTGCTATAAATTTAATTTATACACCAATATTAATAAAAGAAAACATTAGGCATACAACATCAGTTTTTGGGACTTAAATTTGCATCTGCATTAGGTGGATATGCAGATGATATATGCTCTTTTAAGCCAGACGACCCTACCATCTCTACCTGCCTTCTTGACATCTCATCTTGGATGAAAGTGCATCACCTCCAATTCATCCTTTCCAAGACAGAACTCCTTGTGTTACCAGCCCACCCATCAATTGAACACCACTTCACCATTCAGCTCGGATCCCTAACTATAACACCCACCAAGTCTGCAAGGAATCTGGGGGTGATATTTGACGAATTCACTTCTCACTTTGCAGCAACCACTCGAGCATGCAAGTACATGCTTTACAATATCAGGAAAATGTTCCATCACAACGAGGCACCAAATCGCTTACAAAAACTTTTACACATTCGGTTCCTTGATCTGTGGTGGAATGATCTACCAGCCTCCACCCGAACTGCAGCCTCATCTTCACAACCTTGAAAAAACAACTCAAAACATTCCTGTTCCGCATCTATCTGACTAACCTGACTAACCATGTTTTGTTTAACAAAAAAATTATAATAATATTTTCATGTTGTTCATTCACTCCCTTATTAACTCCAGCTTAATCCTTCTAGTAACATGGCCTTGTAAACTATCGGTACTGTTTAGAGCAGTGGTCACCAACCCTGCTCTTGGAGATCTACCGTCCTGCAGACATTAGCTCCAACCCCGCTTCAGCACACCTGTCTGTAATTATCAAGAAACCCTGAACACCTTGATCAGATAGTCCAGGTGTGTCTGATTTGGGTTGGAGCTGCAATCTTCAGGATGGTAGATATCCAGGAGCAGGGTTGGTGACCACTGGTTTAGAGTGTTGACAAAATGTTTTGCTCTATTTCACTATTATCTTAGACGAATTGCTTGCTGTTTTCCTCAATTGTAAGTCGCTTTGGATAAAAGCATCTGCCAAATGAATAAATGTAAATGTAAATGCCTCTCCTTGTAAGTCGCTTTGGATAAAAGTGTCTACCAAATGAAAAAATGTAATGTAAATGAAAATATATATAGGAAACTAAAACGGCCAGTAGGTGGCGTCAATTTTTACAGAGTCAGTGAGTCATTCAACCAATTTGATCAAAACGGCTGATTTATTCAAGAACGTTATTCAAAAGTAGGGATGACCCCAAATAGTCAAAGATTCGATTCTTCAATAGCAGGAGCCTGATTTGACTACCAATCTCACAGTCGAATCTATGCAGAGGTGTTAGGGATCATGCCATTTTGGTTATATCGGCAGTGGCATTTAGCAGATGGGCGCACTGCGCCGCCAAAAATATTATTTATGATGTAAAGAAATAGGACATTTTAAGGGATGGGTACAGAAACCCCCAGTGCATATGAGCACGAGGTCTGGCTATGACCCGGCGCACAATCGCGTCCCTCCTGTATTCTGTGCTGTGAGCCCGGTAAAGAGAAGCAGCACGTTCCGCACGCACCCGCAGATGACTCGCAATGAACGTGTACACAGTGATCGCAGGACTTTTAAGTTCAGAAATGTCCAAATATTGTGGGGAAATATAGATATACTGAAACACGTTTACTTTGTATTTCTTTAGATAGACCGCTGAGTTTTAAGCTCCGTTTAACTATAAAAACTCTGTTCAACTCCGTCTGTTTCTTTCACGCAACAGCTCTTATGACAGCAGGGTCCTAAAGTAGGCCTAGGCTACACACAATTTCTAACAACACATGCAGACATTTGATTTGCTGATTTGTGTTGTGTTTGTTCTACTGTCTTGAGTTGCAGAGGAAATGTTTCCAGAAAAAAATAACACAAAGATGCGTATTGTTCAGAATGTTAAATAACCATAAATAGTTTGTATTTCCTTTTATTATTTTCAAATAACATGAGATAAGAAATGTTTCATTAGAAAAAATTATTCGAAAAACTAAATAATCATTCAATAATCGTAATCGAGAGAAAATGTTTAATTAATCGAGATTTAGATTTTAGACCAAATCGTTCAGCCCTATCAAAAATGAACAAAAGTCATCACTGTCAAACCTTTATGTTGTTATTTTTTCCATCATATTACAGTATATAGGAAGTTCATAATTTTTAGTATAAAGGGGGATTTACAGTAATAGTTTTGTGTAATGAACAGACTGTAGTATCAGTTATTTCTGTTTCTCACAACAACCTAAAAAATTATTTCAGAGGACTGAATAAATCCCAGAAACCTCAACTTTATTATGCTTTTTAGACTTTAACATATGTTGTCACTTTGAACTTTCGGAAAACAAAGGATAAAGACTTTTTGTGTTCCACTGAGTTTTCATTTCTGTCCCTTTAAGGTTTGGGACATCTGCAGCAACGGCTAACAAGTTTTTGGCATTAAAAAACGAACATGGCAAACATTCAAATCACACACAGGATGATGCCGGTGCCAACTTTTGTACGGTTCATTAAACTGCTTAAAGCCGCAACATCTGAAGCTTTTTATAGAAATCAGCAAACTTTATTTTAGCTGTTAATAAATATGCTATTTTCACATGACAATATTCTCCTGACAGTTTCTGATTTCACCCATAACGGGTTTTTAATGACCATGTTATGAACTCTGTGCGCTCTCTCTCTCTGCACAATTCTTCATTGTGATGAGAAAAAGCCGGGGATACACTTAATGATTTTACTACGATTATGAACGGAATTTGATCATAACCACTGATCGTGCCCAATCTGTTCCAGTTGTGCTCAGTCGTTGTTTAGAATCGTAGATAAAAATCATTTAGTTTGTGGTGTGTAAAGATTCTAGTCTTAGAATGTATGTGCCAGTCATCCTCACTAAGATTTTATTAAAAGTGTTTAATATTTACGACTAGATTGTCAACGATTTCAATCGGCTCTAGTCAAAAGAGAACGTTTTTACATGTGTTGTGTACAGTTAGACTGTTTCAGCTTATCATTAAATGTGTCCCCAGCTTTAGGATCTGTGGTAATGAGTGTAGATCAGTTAGATCTCATGGAGAAGCCTGCTATCCCTTTATACAGCATTAAGTATGTTAGTCAACCTCAGATGTTGAACAGTTTTGTGAGAGAAGGACAGATGGCAGCAGATGGGGGGAGATAGACTCTCTCCGGACGCCTCAGGCTGTCATGAGACTGTTTAGTTTTTGGAGGCTTGATAAAGGAACTGATTGACCTTTGAACCTCAACAGATGAGCTACCAGAAATTATGCATTATTCAATGCTATTTAGCATCTTTAGTTAGGAATTAGACCGTTGTGTTTTAAGGAGAGGGACATAACATATGACATTAAATTTTATAGTCAGTTTCTATTCAAGTTATTCCAATCTTGTATAAATTTCTGAAATATTTTGAAGAATGAACTGTTTGTAACCTAACAGTTCTGGGGCAGAAAGTATTGCAGCACTTTAAAAGATATGCTGAGGCTGTCTCTGTGTGCTAAACAGAAACGTATCAGTTTGGTGTCATTTCATTCGTGTTTTCATTTAATGAGAGACTGCTAAAGTGTGTATGTGTGTGTTTGTGTACATGTTTTGGGTGACAGCTGTGTGAATCAGTTTTCACAAGGATTATTGTCAGTAAGCAGCAGTTGCTATGGAGATGGAAGAAATTCAAGGATAAGGCCATTTCATTTATCATTTATGGACAGAGAGAGCAAAACATACAGATTCTACTATCAAAAACGATATTGAAACGCAACAGCAACTGAACACAGCTTTCTTGTTTTACAAGTCTTATTAAAGTAAATATTTGATTGCATAAAATACATTATTTAGAAAAATGTGGGGGGGAGCATGGGAGAGAGTAAGTGACAATATATGTGTGTATATATTTGATTAGCATGAGCAAACATGTATATTCAGCATCTAGATTCTAGAAGAACAAAAATATTTTTGTTTTGTTTTTGGTCAAATAAGAAAAAGGTGAAGAACAACACAGAAAACAGTACCAAAAATTATCTCATGATCAATCATATTTCATATTGCAGTCATTTGTATGAAGAAAATCTCATTTAGTAGCGAATTCATGAAAGATACAAAACATTATAGGCCTTTTAAACAACATAAATCACACAAATAGATTATATAATAAAAACATAAATAGACATTGTCGGTATACTTAATTTGACTACAGATATGAGTCTCATATTGTCTCATATACACAGGTAAATTTGTTTTTTTAAGTTAACAAAGTAGCTGATGGCTTTTGGTAGCAATTTATTTCACAATTTCACTGACATTTTAAGAATATATTTGGTCTTAAATCATATCATTACACCACATTACATTTAACCTTAAATATATTGCTATTTAATGACTCTCACAGCGCACTCAATTTAAAACATGTGTTTGCTGTCTGACGCCCGACGTAAAATCTAAGCCCAGAAAGAAGATCAGGTGACAGCCACTGTCACATTTTCTGCCATTATACATATTTTCAGACATTAGAGAAACACTGACCTTTTTTCTTGGCCTCTTTCTTGACACTGAGTTTGACATCGGCTTGAAGTACTGCCTCTGTTGACATCCTCCTCTGTCTGTAAACTTCTCAATAGCATGGAGATGGTTAGCATGGAGAAGTTCTCTGGTCCTCTAAGGATATTTGGCACATTGCTCCAGTCATGTGAGCCGTATGTCCAGTACACAAACAGAAGGAACTACTCCAGTTGGTGGGATTGTCTGTATTTGTGCTGATCTCTGATCTTTTCACAGCTGATCCAGTGACATTTACATTATCACAGTGTTTATAATCTGCGTCCAAACCACTTGTCTGAGACACTGTGAAGAGAGGCAGAGACAGATTTATCACACACTGTACACTGGAATTCAAGCCTTTTAACAGTATGTTCACCACATCGGTGCTTATAAGCATCACATGTGTTAACCATTTTGACATGGCCCAAGGAAATTAAGCAATTTGTTTCATCTCACAAATTCTGTGTAATGGGTAATTTTTTAAAACTAGTTTACCTTAGTATTCGGTTGGTTTGACCATTAAACATAAACAACACTGGATTACATTACACATGAGGTAACTTTTATTTCCAAGCTTCTGCTGGTATAATCATGCATCATTAAGAAACAACCTTTCATTTGCAAAGAATTCATGAATGTAGGTGAGCCTCATCAGTTTCTGAGCACCGACATTCAAACACATTAGATTTATTCTGAACATGTTGATGATCACAGCTCTAGCCATGCATCATTGTGTTAGATGCAGGAACGGTTTAATGTGATGAACGGCGGCTCTTCAAACCAGTGGTAAGTAGGTCGCCACGCAAGCTGCTCTCGGTTTAAAGCGCTCAAGAATCTCGTCTCATCTGGGTCAGATCTGAGAAACATCACTAGTCTCTGTTGTGCTACCTTTTCAACTGTCAGTGTAAAGCACAGAGAAGCCGCATCTCTAAACATGCTCACACGCTCGCTTTAACACGCGTGGCCTTCTCTGCCTTTTAAGTGTGCGAAAAATGAATTAGCTGACAAATTAGCAGTGTGAAAACATAGGATGAAATATGACAACTGCTTCACTTAACATGTCAAGGTGATTTAAAGAGACATGTGTGTTATAGCCGGCAGTGGCCTATTTCCAACACAAATGTTACCTATAGAAGGTGAATTTTATAGTTCCTCACTAAAAAGGTAAGAACTAATTAAATGCCCTTTTTGATACAAACTTAGTGCTGCTTACTCAATGCTCTACACACTCAGTTGAGCTAGAATCCCAGAGTCGGACTCAGCACCTTACCTTAATATTAATGTAATGGTACTGGTGTTCAGGCAGGTGAGCACGCCACAAAGGTGATGTAATTAAAAACTATTCATGTGTTACCATTTATTAAGGTTTTCAGTGAATATCTGGTCAAATTCAGGAGTCAACAACAAGATTTAAAGTATAAAATGAACAAATAAAAAAGTTTAGAAAAATGTTTTTCTAGACTGGGCCAGGATTAGGTACAATAGAATATAATAGCCCAATATAGTTATTGTTCAAAAATGTTTTAAGGTAGAATGCTTCAGCAAAATTAATCAAATACTGTACTTGGTATCAGTACAATACAATATTTACTTTAAGTGCACATACTGTAAAAGAAAGTGCAATCGTCATTGTTCTTATGCTTAATGTATGAACAGTATTATTTCTGTTTGATACTGATCACCGGGGCGGTTCTAGACCCTTCTTAGGTGGGCTTCAGATGACAGATCTTAGCTCTCAAACTATCAAAACACAGTGTTACTATACATTACCACAATATCAACACTGGTGTCAATAAGATTTTTCATGATTCCCCTTTACATTTTAGTTTTACTATTTAAAACAGCTTAATTCATTGTAAAGAGACGCTGAAGCATCTCTCTCTCTCTCTCTCATGTTGTGTGCAGCGCCTTGGCGCTCACGTGACAGTGAAGAACTGAAAAGGTGGCAGTGTTTCAATATGCATTTCTCTGTGTACTTGCCTTTCCAAGTAAACATCAACAGTTACTGACTGACGATTGACAGAGTGTAACGCTTCCGTCTGTCCCAGTTCACGTCATCGGACCTTTAAACTCACCGGACTACAACACCCACAATGCACCACAGTTCCTACCACCTTGATTATGTTCACCACCTGTACCTCGTTGTGTTCACACCTGTTTGGTATCACGGTCACTATTTAAGTTTGCACTTGTGCACTAGTCTTTGTTCAGTCTTGTTGTCATGTTTCGTTACATGTTGTGCCTCTGTGTTTAGATTACCCGTTTTTTGAATACTTACCCGTTTTTGGAAGATACCTGTTTTGGATTATGCCTGTATTGGACTAAACCTGTTTTTGATTACTTGCCTGTTTTTGTATACTTACCCGTTTTTGGAAGATACCTGTTCTGGATTATACCTGTTTTTGTACTACTTCCGTTTGGATTTACTCACCTGTTTAGTAATAAACCCCTTTTTCCAATCAAATCCCTGAGATGTGCTCTTCCGTCTGCCCTGTAGTGTGACAGTAGACTGAACCTACCAACATGACCACACCACAGGATCCCCTCGGCATGGCTCCAGCACCCCCGGGTTCCCATCACACCGGACCTCTGTAATGATTCCTGTTGCCTGGACCTGGAATCTTGGGAAGAGTCCATGTTCTCCTTCTACTCTCCACGTATGGGACTTTGCGGAAGCTAGCGTTCTGGTGAGTTGGGATGACTTCACTCTTAATAATTTGTTTCTGTCCGGTCTGGATGATGACCTGCTTGCTCTCATCATGCTCCCGGATGCGGACGAGTATCCCCGCCTTGTTTTCCTAAACCGAATCCTTCAGGCCATGGAGTATGAGCCCTGCTTCCGGGAGGGTGATGGGGATGGGCCCAGTAGTCATCCAGAGACGGACGCGAATGGGGGGTCTGTCCCGGCTCAACGGAATCCTGTGTCCCAATCCTCCACCACCCTGTTTGCTGTACCCGAACCCCTCTGGCTTGATCCTCTGGATGTATCCCGTAAGGGTTCCCCCCAGTCTGCTCGGCGTGGTGCCCGTCATCGGCAATCATCCTGTCGAGACCCCGCTGTCCATCCCTCACCAGTGTCTAAAGCCAACGTGGACGCCTCTCCAGAACCTGAGATCAAGATGGCCGCCTCACCCAAGCACCCCGAGCTTCCCTTGGTGGATAGGCTACTGCTGCTGGAGTTGGACTCATCTGGGTTAAAAGGTGACCTATTGTGGACTTTTCCCAGAACCGGCCTCCGTACTTCCAGAATGTTTAGCCCGGACCTCCGAGCATGCCGAGCCAGCCCCGGCCTCCGAGCCTACCGGGCCAACCCAGACCTCTGAGCCTGCGTCTCATAGACTTGAAGGCCAAGAGGGTCAAAATCCCCTGTCTCCTTGCCTGCCAGAGGCATTTTTAATTAAGCCTGAATGTTCCCCGGCCTCCGGGCCGCCTGAGTGTTCCCCGGCCTCCGGGCCGCCTGAGTGTTCCCCGGCCTCCGGGCCGCCTGAGTGTTCCCCGGCCTCCGGGCCGCCTGAGTGTTCCCCGGCCTCCGGGCCGCCTGAGTGTTCCCCGGCCTCCGGGCCGCCTGAGTGTTCCCCGGCCTCCGGGCCGCCTGAGTGTTCCCCGGCCTCCGGGCCGCCTGAGTGTTCCCCGGCCTCCGGGCCGCCTGAGTGTTCCCCGGCCTCCGGGCCGCCTGAGTGTTCCCCGGCCTCCGGGCCGCCTGGGAGTGGCTCGGTGGTTAGCACTGCTGCCTCACAGCAAGAAGGTCCTCAGTTCGAGCCCTGGCTGGGACAGAAGGCCTTTCTGTGTGGAGTTTGCATGTTCTCCCTGTGTCAGCATGGGTTTACTCCGGGTACTCCGGTTTCTTCCCACGGCCCAAAGACATGCAGGATAGGTTAATTGAGAAATCCAAATTATCCCTCGCCGACTCATGTATAGAAAAGACTTGTGTATAGTATCGACTTGTGTGTGTATAGAGTGACTAGTTCTTGCCATGAATATAGCATTAGATGCTGGAATGGCATTAAGAATGCAATAAATAAATAATTCAGGTTTCAGTGGCTTCTTAATAAATTAATGAATTAATAATTAGTTAAACAACTGAAATATTTTGGAATGGTAAAAATATTTTACAATTGATGCAAATAAATAGAAATAGGCTATATGAATAAATACTCCTCAATCAGCATATATAACCTAGTCATTACACATTACAATGTCTCTTATGGTCATTCAAGCCTGCATTTATATGGAGAAAAATATGGAAAAACAGTAATATTGTAAAATATTATTACAATTTAAAATTTAACTTTTAATTATTCAGAGAAAAAGTATCACAGGTTATACAAACATTCTAAGCAGCACAACTGCTTCTAAAATTTATAAAGTCAGCATATTAGAATGATTTCTGAAGGATCATCCCCCTAAGAAATGTTTTGTCATGAGAACGTTCTCAGAATGTCCTTGCTGGTGTCGAATACATTCCCAGAATGTTTTGAGATGGGCACGATGTGGAGTTTTTTAAAGGGTGTGGGGACGTTATTTGGTGAACTTTCACAGAACATTCAGGATGTTCTCTGAACATTTAGGGGACCATTACTACATTCTCATAACGTCAGTATCACTTATGCACCCCCAAATAATGTCCAAAAAATTTGATATTTCAGCAATCACCATTATTGTGATCAGTGTTTACTTTAGTTGGGACCTTGACTCTGGACTTTCTGTAAATCAATTATATTTCACCTTTCAATGTTTAAAACAGTGTTACCAATCGATCTTAAGACACTTGTACAAGCATTGATAACAGAAGAAGTGTTTTGAAAAGTCAATTTAATGATTGTTTTATCTTTAAATTTGATCTATTATTTAACTGGTTTCATGATTCTGGTTCACGAGTATAAAATTTAAAAAAAACAAAGAGGGGAAATTACAGACACACTCAGACATCAATGTTCATCATACAAATCTCAACAATGGTGACAATCATCAACCTAAGTCAGATAAACAGATCAACTGCAATGCATTGCAGCATGAAGTTTTCTTTTGTTGACTGTCACTATTGTTAAGTTTCATACACTGATTCGTCATGTCTAATTGATTCAGCAGTGTGCAATCTGTTAGTCGTCCATTAAACTGCATTATTTTTAACAGTGTTAACATATCAATAACATAACACAATACATTTTTTCAGTTATTTCAGTACTTTCACAGTGATGAAATCACTGTAATTTTCTGATCCCACTGGCTCTTACAGCTGTTTGACAACAAATATGTTCACACAAAGAAAACCTAAAATTCAAGAGTCAAGAGCCCAACTATACCAAACATTGTTCGCAATAATGGTGATTTGTTACCATTAACTATTTGTTAACATTAATTGTGGGTGCAAAAGTGATATTGATTCAATGACATTAACATTGACAAATCAACAGTTTTTAAATCAATGGTTGCTTGTTTTCAGGAAAATCATAAAAATACCAAAAATGACAAATACATTTCTGGTAAATCATGTGTTAGCAGGGACCTAAAGGTCCTGCAAACGTTCTGATAATGTAGTAATAGTCCCCTAAATGTTCAGAGAACGTCCTGAATGTTCTGTGAAATCCACCAAATAACGTCCCCACACCCTCCACATCGTGACCATCTCAGAACGTTCTGGGAATGTATCTGACACCAGCAGGGACGTTCTGAGAACTTTCTCAGCACAAAACATTTCTTATGGGGATGAAACTGAAGGATCACGTGACACTGAAAACTGGTGTAATGGCTGATAAAAATTCCACTTTGCATCACAAAAATACATATATATTATATTATTATATTAAATTTTAAATCATATTAAAACAGAAAGCCAATGTAATAATAATATTTCACAATATTACTATTTTGTTCTGTATTTTTGATCAAATAAAGCTAGGCTTGATGAGCATAAGAGACTTATTTCAAAAACATTAAGAATAGTCATGTTTCCAAACTTTTGACCAGTACTGTACTTCTGTATGATCACAGATAACTGGCTAGAATAAGGTAGAAGAAAGAGCATCACAGCTTGAGCTAGCCTCATAAATTGTCAATGAAATACTGTTAGGCTATGCTAGACTATTTTATGCACTGGTAGCTTACATTTAGCATATCTGATTTACTAGCTGGCTAGCTACTAAACACATTTTGGTATTTGCTACACTTTAATACCATAGATACAATTTATGTACTTAAGTCATATAAACATTCCTTTAATCGATGTAATCTTCAGACTCAAATGCAGAGCTGTGTCTTCAATTATATCCTGTGGTAGTCAGAGCCTGGATGATGGGGGGATTTCCCCCACATGTGACTAAGAGGGGTTGTTTGTGGAGTATGGTCTTTTTAGAGAGTTTTTTATTATCTCACTTAAATTTCTGCTTGGTCAGTGAATTTGTTTTTATAATGGTATACTTTTGTTGCACAATAGTTTATTTAGTCACACAGCACAAGGAAATTTTAAACATAAATGTATGTTTATTGCGTTTAGCTGCGTTTATTGTTGCGGGAGATTTTAATCATTCAAACTTAAAGTCAGTTCTCCCCAAATTTCACCAGCATGTTTCCTGTCACACCAGAGGAAACAAAACCTTAGACCATGTTTACACAAACATGGCTGAAGCTTACGTTGCGACCCCCCCCTCCCCCACCTGGGACAGTCAGATCACCTTTCTTTGTTCCTCACCCCCAAGTATGCACCCCTCATCAATCGTGTGAAGCCATCAGTGAAGACCATCAAAGTGTGGCCTGTGGGGGCAGATTTCACACTCCAGGAAAGGTTTCTACACACAGACTGGAGTACATTTGCTTCTCAGGCCACCAGTGGCTCTCACACGGACATTGACTGCTACATCTCCTCTGTACTGGATTACATCAACACCACCATAGACAATGTTACTACTCAGAAACAGATCATCACTTACCCAAATCAGAAGCCATGGATGAACAAGGAGGTGCGCCTCCTGTTGAAGGCACGCAATACTGCCTTCAGATCAGGTGATGCACAAGCCTACAGCACATCCAGAGCTAACCTGAAGAGGGGCATCAAAGAGGCCAAGCACTGCTACAAGCTAAAGGTAGAGGAGCACTTTTCCAACTCCGACCCTCGACACATGTGGCAAGGCATCCAGGCCATCAGTGATTACAAACTCACCCACTCCACCCCCGCAGCCACTGATGTCCTCTTCCTGAATGAGCTTAATGACTTTTATGCTCGCTTTGAGAGGGACAATAGAGAAACTGCCACCAAGCTCAAACCCTCAGTTGATCACCCTCCAATCACACTCTCCTCCATAGACGTCTGCAATGCACTGAGCCGGATCAGTGCGCACAAAGCCGCCGGACCAGAGAACATCCCTGGACGCCTACTCGGGGCATGTGCTGAGCAGCTTGCTGGGGTTTTCACGGACATCTTCAACCTGTCTCTTGCCCAAGCAGCTGTGCCAACATGCTTTAAATGCACCTCCATTGTGCCAGTGCCAAAACACTCCAGCCCAAAGTGCCTGAACGACTACCGCCCTGTAGCACTGACACCGATTGTCCTGAAGTGCTTTGAGCGGCTGGTCCTGGCACACCTGAAGGACTTTCTGCCATCCACATTGGACCCACACCAGTTTGCCTACCGCAGCAATAGGAGCACAGAAGATGCAGTTTCCATGGCACTGCACTCTGTGCTCACACATCTGGACAATAAGAACACTTATGCACGTATGTTGTTTGTTGACTTCAGCTCAGCATTCAACACTATCATCCCATCCAAGTTAATATCCAAACTTGAAGACCTGGGCATTAACACCTCCCTATGCAATTGGATTATGGACTTTCTGACCAACAGACCACAGCAGGTGAGATCAGGCTCCATCTGCTCCACCACTATCACACTCTACACTGGTGTACCACAGGGCTGTGTGCTAAGCCCCTTCCTCTACTCCCTCTTCACCTCCGACTGCAAGCCTGTGAACGGATCTAACTCCATTATCAAGTTTGTGGATGACACTACGGTGATTGGTCTCATCAGCAACAACGATGAGACGGCCTACAGGGAGGAGATCCAGCACCTAGCCACATGGTGCAACAGCAATAACCTGCTCCTTAACACCTCCAAGACAAAGGAGCTCATTGTGGACTTCAGGAAAGAGTCAAGAGGTACACATGACACCATCCACATCAATGGGATGGCTGTTGAACGTGTCTCCAGTTTCAAGTTCCTGGGGATCCACATCTCGGAGGACCTGTCCTGGACTACCAACACCTCCAGCCTGGTCAAGAAGGCTCACCAGCGCCTCTTCTTCCTGAGGACACTAAAGAAGAATCAGCTGTCCTCGGCTATCCTGGTGAACTTCTATCGCTGTGCAATAGAAAGCATCCTGACCAACTGTGTCACAGTCTGGCATGGGAGCTGCTCTGTTGCAGAGCGCAAGGCACTGCAGCGGGTGGTGAAAACCGGCCAGCGCATCACAGGGACTCCACTTCCATCCATGGAGGACATCCAGAGGAAACGCTGTCTGCGTCGAGCTCGCAGCATTCTTAAGGACTCCTCTCATCCCGCTCACAGACTGTTTTCTCTCCTGCCCTCCGGCAGGCGTTTCAGGTGCCTCCGGACCAGGACCAACAGACTAAAGAACAGCTTTTTTCCCAGAGCTGTCTCTTTATTGAACTCCTGTCTCTTTAACGCTGTCTCTTTAACGCCCCTCACTGATCCCACTGCCCCTCATATACTACTACACTCTTCTCTCCCCCCCATTGCACACCTGACTTCACTTGTTATTTGCACTAATGGACTGTCTATACAAAACATTTATGTTCATTTGCACTACCAGACTGCTCATTTGCACTGCCAACTGTTCATTACAGTACCGACTGTTTACTATGCATCTTGCACTCCTACACTTTAACTGAATATGCAATAACTTCTTCCATTGCACTGTTACTTAGATAGCTTCTGTCCATAATTTATTTGCACTACTCTATATCCATCGCACTGCTGCTCACCATAGCCTAACTCATTGTATACATCCACCTGTAAATTTCTGTTTATAGTAATAGCCATCTGTACATTATGTTCATAATACATATCCATCTGTAAATCTCTGTTTATAGTAATAGCCATCTGTATATTATGTTCATAGTATATATCCATCTGTTAATTTCTGTCTATAGTAAGAGACATCTGTAAATCATGGTCATAGTACATTTCCATCTGTAAATTACTTCTGTAATATTTATTTATGTAACTTATGCAACCACTGTATATCCTGCACTTGCTGCTATTGCACTTCTGGTTAGACCTAAACTGCATTTCGTTGCCTTGTACTTGTACATGTGTAATGACAATAAAGTTGAATCTAATCTAATCTAATGTAATATTTATGTCATTTAGGTGACATTTTTAACATTATTTCATGTGCAGAATTCAAAAAATGATCTGTGTTATCTTATGTATCTTAAGAGGAATGCACAGTGCATGGGGTGTGGCCACAGCTCTGGTGTGTGGATTTTGGTTAAAAAACAAACATTTTGTAGAATTTCTTTGCGTTTGTACCAGCTATTATAGCAACTTCTAATTGCAAAAATTAAGCTTGTACAATTGGTTTCCATAATAAATATTAACTAGCCAGTCAAAACTGCACACTCGTCTCACTCGCAATACGACTGCCATCAGCTATAGCGGCTCACCGGAAGTCTTAACACAAACAGCTCAAAGATGGCGGCGCCCATATTTACGCCCAAAATAAGGTGAATACATCAAGAAAAAGGATTCCTGTGCGAACGCAACACATGACCATCCTTGTTACTTTGTTGAGCTAATTGAAATAATGTTTTAGGTAGGTCATAAATATTTCTAAGCAATAAAATTATTTTCTTATGATGAAAGATTTAAGATTGAAATGCAAATGGATTTACTGCATGTTGTATCAGTCAGGCAAAGAGATTCTGGACCAAGGTCAAAACTATACGCTTCAGTACTAATGAGATCAAGCTCTTTTGTTTCTTCAGCATCACGCTGTTTCCCTGCGGGATCTACTCTTCACTGCACATCAAATCTGTCTCTGCTACTATTTTAGTTCCTTTGTATGAAATAAATAACGCATATTTTTAGAGCTCAGGGAAACCCTTCAGCTCTTTCCTAAAACACATGGTGAAATCCGAAAGATATGTAACAAACCTTAGTGCCACTCATAATTTAGTCATTTAGCCATTAGAAATGGGTCATAATATGTGTGTGATAATGCCTTGATTCACATTACTTCCCTTCATTTATAATGAGCTTGTTAAATTTGGTCTAGTTCTTCTACTATAAATTTACACTAATTGCAATCCACATTTAATTAATATCATTTAAAGGGGGTTTTAGCATTTTTGCTTTGAAATACCGCACATACCAAACATCTCATTACCTGACATATATCAGTGAAATAGAATCACCAGAACTATGTTTTATACCGGAAAAATTCTTACTTTCTAACAATAAGCTAAAGACTTAATCTTTTTTGCTTATATATTAATGTCAGATATTGTACTCTGTTATAATAAATTACATGACCTTTTGCCATAACATATCATTAAAACCTAAGCAATATGATCATGTCATGCTGGTGCAATGTAAATCTGACAATTAAACAAATGTTTAACACACACTAAATGTGCAGCTTTGTTCAATGCGCTGAGGTTTCTAATGACACAGAAAGTTAGGGCAAAACATGTTTAGTGATCCTCCCACTTTTCAAATAGCCACATGGAATCGGTGAATAAATTATGAATGCTTAGGTTAGGGTTAAGTTGTGAATTTGTTTGATTTTTCTGGACTACAGTCAAAACACTCAAAACTAATTAAATACTAAAAGTCAATTTCTATTTGGGACTATAAACTCTGAAAAAAACATTGGTGTAACATAATGCAGTCCAAGAAATTAATTTAGATTTAATTTATTTATTTATTTTTACAATGTATTCTTGTCAAGTCCACACACAGTATGTTTGAAACTAGTCTGGACACTAAAAATGATTAATTAAAAAAATGTTAGAGAGATGCAAATCTGATCTCACATGCTAATAGTTACAGTAGGCAATGATGTGATTAAATCCTGGAATCACAGGAAGTGTGAAATATCTCAATATGTTCCTCTCTCACAGGCAGCTGATAATGAATATTATCACCCATTAGCAGTAAACATGCCAGCAAATCCCTTTAGTACTATACATGACACTAAGAAATCATCATGATAAAGTGCACATGAAGCTTAATTTAGTGTAGTGATGCAAAATATTTCTTATCTTAAAGTTACTTAATATCCTTTGTATTGTTCCACTTTAACACATCATGATAGCTGGTAGAGCGACGCAAACGCATTATATGGTTCAGAGGAGCCACAGATAAAAACCTTGAGGGAATAGCGGTTCATATGCTGAATCACTCATGGGGTCATCGAAACGCACAGCCCCCTTGAAGAACATTGGACAGCACAGTTTAACCTTCTCTGCCTCTCTTATGCTGCTTTGGGCTCATGCTGGATTATCCTTTAGAAGTTAGTGAGGTTATGCTATTTGTGTTGATTTTTGTAAATACTAAACGGTTTAGTTTGTTAAGAATATGATTAGTCATGTTTCTCTATATAACTCTACACAATATTTTCGACAGGAACAACATTACAGTGATTTGTTTTTAAGGCTATAATAATAACATTATTATTATTATTATTATATTTAAATCTCTTTTCATGCACATTTGTTCTTTCTGAAGAATACAGGTTGAGCTTTAATCCACAGTTTTCACGTGACGTCACACACTTATAGGGGAACGCCCCATGGGCAAAAGACTAATTGCCATTGTCTCTCATGTTAAAAGTGAATGATTTCTATCATTTGCTTTAATAACAACTAGCTGTTAAATCCACCAATAAAATCCACCAACCGTAAGGAGACAGGCCTGAGCTATGCATATACAGAATCCCATCTGGAAAAGAAAATCCAAAAAGGGTGAATCTTGAATTTTGTGCCATAAACGTGGCTCTGATGGGAATCAATGGCAGCTCTCGTCGTACACTCGTATTTGCAGAACAGTTTATCAAAGGTAACTGCACATAAACACTGGATATATTAAATATTATTATAAATCATATTTATGTCATTCTTACCTAAATTGTTATTGCAGATGCGGCAACCCATTACAGTGATTATTTTAACTAACTGCTAGTTAAAGTTAGCTAAAGTTTTGTGATGCAGTTCTAGAAGTACAATAAATAAACTGAAAATTCATGCTTTTGCACTTTTATTCGACCATTATATAGTATAAGAGTATTAAACTTGTGTTCTGCATTGTTATTTAGAGGTATCGAATCAGTACTCGGTATCGGCCAATAGCCTGAGCACAGGTATCGGAATCGGGATAGGAAAAAGGGTATCGGAACACCTCTACTATGGATAGCAGTTATAAGTACTGTCTAATATTGTACAGCACATTTATGAAACTTAAAATTGTCTAAAATAACTCTCTGTTCTAAGAATTAACAAACCACAACCAATCACAACCAGCCTCTGTGCAATGTACGAAAAATTATTTATTTGTAAAGATCCATGATGGTTAATGAAAAATCCAACATTTGAAGCAGTGGCGTAGCCAGGAATGGGTGAGTCGGTGGGTCGAGCCTAAAATGCATCTGTTATTAAAATATCAGAGCATATGCCTGTATCATTATAAACAGTGTTTAAAAGAATTAGAACATAACGATAAGAACAGCATTATTATTTAGGTTATTATTATTTATTTATTAATAAATGCAGAACAACAAGTGATGTGCAATTAGAACAAATGTTTTTTTTAACATCTAGCCATCTTAAGCTAAATATAAACTGTCAAAAAATAAATGCTAATTGTTTAGGCTGTTTAGTGGAAATCTACAGAGCCTCAACACAGATTATGACGGAACAAAGCGGAGTTCAAATAAAATAAAATAAGTATTTTTGCAGCTAACAAGTGCAAAAAGCACTGGATGATCTTGGAAATCTTGGAAAACTGGAAATCTTGTTTTCATTCGCAAATAATTTAACCTTTATTATGCATGCATAACCTCTAAAACAAAAACATATCTTTTTGGGAAATTGTTTTTTTTTTAAAGTGACCTATTTGTCAGATATGGTGACCTATATCCAAAATGTGACCTCTGCATTTAACCCCTCTAGTGAGTAGTGAACACACATTCACCCGGAACAGTTGGCAGCTATCAGGGGTAAGGTGCCTTGCTGAAGGGCACATCAGTCGTTACCTGACGGTACTGAGAATCGATCCAGCAACCTTCAGGTTACAAGTCCGACTCTAACCATTAGGCCACAACTGCACCCCTGTGAAAATGTGAACATTGTGGTTGCTTTGACCTGTGGTTTTGTTACTAACAAAACAGCAATATAATGTCAAGCTTGCTCATCAGTACATAGATCAGCAGAATTCACTTAGGCTACCCTGCGAGGCAGTTGACTGGATGGGCCTGACTGACAGGTGGGTGGGACCAGGTCCAACTGGGGCCACAAGTAGCTATGCACCTGGTCACAAAGACGTGTTTCTAAGATAGACAGACAATTAAATTATAGTACTTTAAGTCACTTATCCAAAGCTTCTGCCTAATGCATAAAAGTAAACGCAGTTTTTACAAATTAAAGGTTGTCAAAGCATCAGGTTAAGGGGCTATTTATAAACTTCATGTGATACATAAACAAACATGCATTTTGATTGGTGGCGATGGTCAGATGTCATTTCATAATGTCAAATGCAAAACACAAGCCTGTTATTTTTAGGAAAGATAGAGGGAGCTTAACTTAATAATGTAATATATAGGTTGTTTTATATGTTGTTGTTTTATGTGTTTTGCCATATTTTATGTTTTGGAGAAACCAAACTTGCTTGACATATTTTACTTAAGAAATTCAACATCATTTTACCAAACTCTCATCACAGTTGCATTATATTTATGAGACTAGGCTGTTAAAAGCAAACATACAGACAAATTCTGGGGCTTATGAGTCTAATGCCTGCTGTTCATTAGTTTAGTATGCACTGCCTTCCTTGACTACTTACGTCACAGATGAAGAATGACTGGTAGAAAGGGAAAAGGCAGAGGTGTTTGTCTCTCTAAGTGACGATATGGCACACTAGACGGCCTTTCGCCCACACTCTAATCCTCACATACATGCCAGATGTTGCTGGCCAAATTCATAATTCACCCGTGGGGAAAGAGCATTAACATACAAAGGCTCCAGACGAAGCAGCAGTATTCATGTCACCATATGTTTCAAAATTTCAGCTCATGATACATGCTGGCTGTGATTTGTGATGTGAAATGAAACAAGTTTCCAGCCATCGTTGCGGCTTTCCAACCATAAGATGCAAACAGAACCTACTAAAACTCACAGATTCCAACAATGGCTTTTCAATTTTTACATAACATTTTACATAAAATATACACAGTAAAAATATAGTTAATGAGTCTATTCA
Organism: Oreonectes daqikongensis; assembly: GCA_026939265.1. Classification (NCBI taxonomy): domain Eukaryota; kingdom Metazoa; phylum Chordata; class Actinopteri; order Cypriniformes; family Nemacheilidae; genus Oreonectes; species Oreonectes daqikongensis. The sequence continues at coordinate 458,186 of JAOTQM010000001.1, forward strand.
TGATTCAGACATTTGGGGTTTGTGGGAGTGTCTAAAGCTCAGTAATGGGATAGTTGCTGGTTCAAGCACCATAATGATTGAGCCATGACCTTTTTGCCAATGGACAGTACCCTTGAGCAAAGCACTTAACCCCTGCTTGCTCCAAAGGACTGAACTTGTTAAAATGGTATGTCAAAAAAATGAATTTTAAAGCTATTCATTTTACATGAACAAATCACTTTCATTTAACACGATTGTATAGGTTTCTAGCTCAAACTTGCACTTAAAAAATAAGCTCTTTGTTTGAACAAGATTCAAAAGGGGGGCTCATATGAAAAAGTTTGAGAGCCACTGATTTTGCAGAAGCTTTTATAAATTCAAAGCGGTAAAAAAAGTGTGGTTCTCAAACTGGGGGCTTTAAAAGGGCACACAGATGTATGGCATTTTATGAAATTTTAGACTCTATTATACTCTTTGTACTCAAACATCAGAAAATTAAGCATTGTATAATGAAACTCTTAAAATTATACGTCCATATTTGGGGGGCACAAAGGGATGCACCCTGGTTCCACATGTTTGAATCATGTTTTCTTAACATTAAGTTAACATGAAGCAAAAACATGACTAAATTAAGTGAAATTGAAATTAATTGAACATGAAATTAACATGTTAAGTGAAGAAGAGTGAATCAAGTAAACTCAATATGAAATTAACGTGTAGTAAGAACATGACTGAATCAAGTAAACCCAACAAGATCTCTTGCACAAGTCCAAAAACAACCGAATACTAAACTCTAATACCCTGATAGCAACATTGAATCAATGTTAACAATTATTGATTTGTAAATGATAAAGGCATTGAAACAAAATAACGTTTGCACTTGTGATCAGTGTTTGCTAGTTGGGTCCTTGATTCTTGACATTTGTTCAGTAAAATCCTCTTCTCTTCCAAAGCTTGCAAATGTGTTTAAAGAAAGCTAATGTAACGTATCAAGAAAGTGATGTTTCAGCAGATAATAGGTTAAGATGTTTGTTTTTCTGCCATGTTGTGAAGATGTTAGTCTGTAAGTGTCACATTATGTTAGCATAATAACATCACAACAATCTCAAGAGCAACATATCAACACCAGTAACTTCACAATGATTACAATGGATTCTGCTGGACCCTTGTTTACATTACCACAACAAATGTACAACAAACACACTTTTAATTGGCAAAAAAATTGACCATTAAAAGATAAATCAAGAGCCCAACTAAAGCAAACACTGATCACAACAAAAGGTGATTTGTACATGTTAATATCATGTGGTGGATACAGCATCGCTTATATAATGTAGATAGTATTATCTTCACTGAAAAAATGAAACTTTGGACAACTAAAACATTTTTTTTAAATAATTACTTCAATTTGTTACAAGCAATTTTATTCGTTTTTCTCAAATTATATTTTTGCCTTGGTTCAAATCAAACTTGATCCATTTTAATAAACCACCATTATTGTGATCAGTGTTTGCTTTATTGGGGCTCTTGATCCCTGACTTTTGTTAAATTAAATGTTTCAACAAGAACACGCATTAACAAGAATAAAAGATGATTGAAATTTTGGTTTTTATATATGTTACTTTCTGTTGTCTTGTTTTTGCCAAATTGGAATTTGCTATTCCTCATGCTTAACTAGTAACGCATAACATTAGCCATAACAAGGTAGTTTAATTTCTGGGAAATTGAAAACTGAAAAAAATTATATGTAATATATGTAAAACAAAATATGTAAACCTTGAAAGCACTGCGAAGTGTCCAAAATTAACAGAGAACATGCAAAGCACACAAAAGTTAAAAGCTTATTAGGCAGGAAACATTCATCCAGCTTTTCCCCCCACATTTTAGAGAGAGATGTCCGGCAAATCCAATAGCGTATATGTGCTGATCAACTGCAGGTATCGGCACAATAATCTTTATTGTGTCATGACCAATAAAGATGCCCATAAAAACAGACAAAATGTTTCCAATTTCTGACTGATGATGTTTCAAAGCTAGTAGAAAAGTTTAAGAAAAGGTTAGCTAAGTTCTGAGAGCACAATATTGTTTCATGAAGCCATAAAAAGTTTGCTGCCCTGGGATCATGACCAGCATAAACTTGAACAGGTACAGTAGCAGAAAATGAGTGCATGTGAACCAAAACCTTCTGACAGATATGAAAACACACAATACATCACATTTCCTCTTGGGTGTTGATACACTTGATGGAAAAGAGAGGCCATGTACATTCGCCATGATCTTAGATCTCAGAAGTTATTACTGAAGTGTATTTTTTAAAGCTCCATGGGCTCGAATCTGACTTTACCTATTACTGTTACTTTACTTCTAACTTTAACTCCTACAATGCAATGGACACCAAAACTGGTGAATCCACTCACACGGTAATTCACTTATTCCTACTTAAACCCATTACTCAAGACAAGTCTAAATTACATTCAGGTCAGTTAGTAATGCCTCTGTATACTTAATCAGAATGAACTGTATTGAATAATGGAAAAATCAATGACAGGTGCATTAAAGCTGAGAGTAGCAATAAAGTAGCCTTTTAAATTTACTGATTTGTTAAACATTGTAGACTAATGTTAATAGCATGATTTAGTATTATACCAGGGTCACATATAGATGTGGCTCATTTCTTTTCATGAGATGAGTCTGATAGTAGCCAAGATATCAGCATCCCAACCCCCACCACCACAACCCAGAGTCCAGCATACAGCTGAAAGATGAATACATAGATCCAGACAGACATGCATATTCACATCATCTCAAGGTGTTGGGTTATATTTGCGTTTAATATACTGCATGACTATTAGGATAAATGGATTTGGGTCTCTGCAAACACAGAACATGTGTATAGGCTACCTGTATGCTTCAGATTTCCCTGTTTTATAGGAACCAATTCCTAACGTTTTCTGTAAGAACACACATAAAGTCCTGTTTTTGCTTGATAATGTTATGATACGTTATATACTGTACAGAACGCTGGGTTGATGGTAAACTGCTATTTTAATAAAATAACGCTTTATTAAAACGCACATAGTGAATAGGCTATGAAAAAGTGAACGTGACACTTCCTAAACATATCTCAATCAATTTGATAAAAAATATATATATTTGAAATTAGAAATGTATAAAAGAACCCATGCATGATGCAAATCGAGACGTATTTTCTTCATACAGTAGTTTTCAGAGAAATCAAATAAATGCAGGCCAAATAAACCAAGGCTCGTTTAAAAACTCAACTGTCATCAAAACGACAAAGTAAATACAGTATCTAAATTTTAAAGGTAATATACGATTGTTTATAATATTGCACATTGCGTAATTTGATATTTAATAGCTGCGCACCTGTAACGGCATCGCGTTGCATAGCGACTCACCTACAGCAGTAATATAGCCTACATCAACATCACTTCCAATGTAGCGTTCTTCCAAACATTGCTGATATCCCAGTCGCTTTCGTTGTCAAATTCAGAGGTAAATCCATGTTATTGGTTCTCAGCACATCTGAACGTGAACTGCAGACTGAACGTGTGCCTGTGCGTGTGTGTGAAGTTGCCCAGTTTCCGTCTGTGCGATGAACACGACACCAGCAGACGCGAGACAGAAATGAAATGTTTCTTTTCAGCCCAAATAATCTGCTGTGAAGAGAAATGAGGCGAGGGGGCGGGAGGAGAGACTCGAGACCCCCGTGACAAAATGATTCAAATGCACAGTGGATAATGCGGAGATGAGTGAAGGGGGATGGGAGGGAGAGGATTAAGTGAAAAGGGGGGAATCAGATGCCCAGTCGCACTCTTTCAGCTAATGGGCAATGCATAGAGGGAATATCTTTACGAGACACCAGTTATTGGTGTTTTAAAAAGAGAAAGTTTGTGAACTAGTTTGGGTGATCTCAATTTCTGCTTGACAGCACACAGTTCTATGATATTACAATCAACAAATAATACAGTATTTTAATACTTTTTTTCTCATTCTCAGTAAGAATGCCCAGATTTGCTTTTTGTAGACAAAGATGTAGACAATTTCCACCTTTTTGTTTTTGATAAGGAGTTCAAGTTCACAAATGTGACTAGCAAACAGGTGCAAAGATGACACTTTATGTTATAATGTTATGCAAGTAAAAGAGACCAGTGGGGTCAATAAGTTCACAAGCATTCTTAAACAGCCCAGACCAATAACTGACATGTGTTTTTTTAACATATTGTGAACATGTTAATTGAAACAACAGAAAATAAATAACAGTGTTTAAGAAAAGCAGTCTTTTTGGATAAAAAGAAAGTCTTTAACTTTGCAGATGATGGATGAGAGGAAGATGGTGTATGCACACATGCCTCAGTTGCTGAGGGAGATGGTGATCCAGCGGGGTGCACAGGGTGAAGTGAATCAGTGGACACAGACATGGGGAAGAGAGGGATGTTTGTTTTTTACACATGTCAACTTTTATAAAATGTTTCAATTCTGGTAGACCTTACACTTTTCATCATAATCAGCAAAACTACATACTTTAGTACTTAAATAGTATATACAGTAACATTTATGTAGTATACAACAGTTAGTTGTGATTGTCTGATTGAGCAAGCAGAATTCTTGGGACATCTATATTTTTTTATTTAAATATAAGTATTTCACACAACAAAAAAAAACTTTTATTATTGTGGAGAACTCTTGTATAATATGTTACATATCAACTACTACCAAATATCAAACTACTACCAAAACAAATATCTCTATAAAAGTTAGTCTATATAAAGTATTAACTGCTTTGTGATGATAAGAACATTTGTTAAGGTTCTCAAACATAACTGGAAATTATAATTAACCACATAAATCATACTGTATATTGTTCTAGTTCCTGTCCTTAAACAACACAGTAAACAGACCTCCAATACAGGTTTGACAGCAACTGGCAACATATCAAGGTATGCTGGGAAGAGCAACACAAAACAGTACAGGTACAGACAGGGAAACCAACTTTACAACCTCCACTGCTGAAAGCCTTGGGATGCTCTCACCGATTTCATAGGTGGGTCTGCCAAAACAGTACAAATATTAAAAGGATGTCAAATTCAGATGATTAATAAGAACAAATACAATGTGTGCCAGAGAGATCTTGAAAAGTTTATTGGGGCCCATGGTAGACAGTTTCAGTCAACTTCGGTAATAATTGCATCTAAATGACAAAGAATAAAAAGCAATTTCCTCATTCAGTCTCTTATGTCATCCTTCTGAATAATCGTCTGAGTCCATTCATGGATCTGAGTTCATTCAGCCTCATCTGCACTGTGAAATTGTCACTGATAGAAAACAACTGACCCTTGACTTGGCCTTCTTGCAAATGCTGTTTTTCTATTGTAGCCTTTTCGTACTCACATCCCAATTCACATAAGGCAGTTTGATGTTATCATGGTAATGCAACCTGGAAATATATATTAGTTTAATACACTACAATTAAAAATGTTTTTGTTGTGCATGTTCAAATATCTTTAAATTATCATTCTTCTGTTTAAAATGTTTTAATTGCTATTGCTAACACATATCGATGTGTCACAGATTAAGTAAAGAGTCTGGAACCAAATACAAAAAACAACTATTTATGAAATACTAAAGACAGTAATCCAATCAACAGGCATGAGGAAAACAAGGAACATCCATGACAGGTGAAACTCACACAACAGGGCAGAGCCAGCAGATCAGGAGGGGGGGTCCAGGGCAGGCAGAATCGGTGGAGTTGACTGACCAGTAAGTGGCGCAGATGAAGTAGATGGTGGTCTTGGCGGAATAGGTGGAGCCTGTGGTGGCTTAGGTAGATCAAACTGGGCTGGTATGGGTTCAGGAATGAGTTAATGGCCTGGATTTGACTCAGTAATGGACTTTCGAGCTTGACTAGACTCAGGAACAGACTCTCGGGCTTGACTAGACTCAAGAATGGACTTTTGGGCTTGACTAAACACAGAAACGGACTTGTGAGCTTGACTATGAAGCGTTGCAGACAGGGAAACCAACTTTACAACCTCCATGCTCTCACCGATCTCATAGGTGGGTCTGTCAAACTGGAAGCCAGCCTCAAATACCTAGGGAAAGCCTTGTTGCCTTCAAATGCAACACTCATGATGACCTGGAACTCTGGAGTGTCATCCATGACATCGGGAAACATGGGTGTGTTGTCAATGATGGCTGAAGACCTTTGGCGTGGCTTTTATAACGACTGGAGGCTCTGGCATGGCGGGCATCTTGACTGCTGACACTGGCTTTGAGGTGGCGACCAACTTGACTACTGACACTGGTTCTAGCGTGGAGGCCATGTTGTGGACTACCTATGAAAAGGCAGCCATGATGTTAACCACTTGGAGGATGTTCCCCACAAACTCCTCCAGATAAACTGAATCACAGTCTAAAAGGGCCATCCACCGCAAATGTTGGTTGAGACTCAACCAGAACATTGTCCTTAGTACCCGCTTGGACAGGCTGGACTGGGATGCCAACTCCCAAAGTTCAAATCCAAATACAAGAGCTGACCTGGCTCCTTGACGAAAGGAGAAAATCTGGCTTGCTGGTTCTATACTGTGGTCCAGTGTTCTGCATACACGATGTATGCAGGAAACCTTTATTCAGCTATTTGTACTGTGTTCTTTTTTGTTTGCTTAGCTTTCCTGTGGCTCAGTGAAAAGAGCATGGCGTTAGCAATGCCAATGCTATGGGTACGATCCTAGGGAGTGCACATATACATTATATTACATTTATTCATTTGACAGACAAGTAGGAGAGCATAAAACATTTTGTCAAAACACTAAACAATACCAATAGTTTACAAGACCAGGTTACTAGGAGGATTAAGCTGAAGTAAGCAAGGGAGAAAATGAAAGACAAAACATAGAAAGTTTTTTTGACAAAACATAGACAGTTATTGGTTAGTCAGATAAATGCGGAACAGGTATGTTTTGAGTTGTTTTTATAGGTTGTGTAGGATGCTGCAGTTCGAGTGTAGGCTGGTAGTTCATTCCACCACAGAGCAATCAAATGTGTGAAGGTTTTAGCAAGCGATTTGGTGCCTCGTTGTGATGGAACAACAAGGCGTCGCTCATTTTCAGACCGAAAGTGACAGGAAGGGATGTAGACTTGTAGCAGTGAGTTAAGGTAGAGTGGCGAATTTGCCGTTACCGTTCTGAAGGCCAGTGTCAGCGATTTGAACTTGATGCGGCGACTGGCAGCCAATGGAGTGAAATCAGGTGGGATGTTACATGGGTCCTTTTTGGCTGATTGAACACCAGACGTGCTTCTGAATTCTGGATCATTTGCAGGGGCTTTACTGCATTGGTTGGAAGGCCGACCAGAAGAGAATTGCAGTAGTCCAGTCTTGATATGACCAAAGCTGGGACTAGAAGCTAAGAGGCATGCTCCGACAGGAACGGTCTGATTTTCCTGATATTGTAAAGCACATAGCTGCATGTTCGAGTAGTTGCTGCAACATGAGAGGAGATTTTTAGCTGGTCATCAAACATTACCCCCAGGTTCCTTGCAGACTTTCTGGGTGTTATAGTTGAGGATCCGAGCTGAATGGTGAAGTGGTGTTCAATTGATAGGTAAGCCGGTATAACAAGGAGTTCTGTCCTGGAAAGGTTTAGTTAGAGGTGATGCTCTTTCATCCAAGATGAGATGTCCAGAAGGCAGGCAGAGATACGGACAGAGGGGTCATCTGGCTGAAAAGAGAGGTAAAGCTGTGTATTATCTGCATAAAAGAGGTATGAGAACCCATGTGCCTTAATAATTGGTTCCATTGAGGTGGTATATATAGAAAAGAGAGCAAGGAGCAATAACTGATCCCCGAGGAACTCCAGTTGTCAGCTAGTGAGATTTGGATGTCTCGCCTCTCCAGGATACCTTAAAGGATCTGCCTGTGATATAGTCAAACCAGTTGAGTGCAGTTCCAGAGATGACCAGTTTGGAGAGAGTGGACAGTAGGATCTGGTGGATCTATGGTTTATTGTGTCAAATGCAGTAGAGAGGTTGAGCAGAATAAGGACGGATGACAGGGACTTGGCTCTTGCCTGCCGTAGGTTTTCGACGACAGATGGGAGCAGTCTCCGTGGAATGTCCTTTCTTGAAGCCGGATTGTTGACTGTCCAGTAGGTCATTCTGTGAGAGATAATCAGAGAGTTGGTTAAATACTACCCTTTCGAGGGCCTTGAAAAGGAAGGGCAGGAGTGAGATTGGCCTGTAATTGCTGACCACTGAGGGGTCCAGTGTAGGGATGCAGCGATTACCGAATTTCACTATTAACCGCGCTTAAAAACGTCACGGTTAATTAATCGTAAAGGCTCCGTTACACCGTGTATTTCTGTTGCACGGAATGGACTGTAGCAACTAGCGTAAAACGAAAAAAGTTACACCAGCGGTGCACCAGGTTAAAGAGCCGTACGTGCTTATCAGAGACACGGAGGCTACTACACACACTTTTAACTATGGCAAAGTGACCAAACAGCGAATCTTATATGTACATTAACAATTAAGGATGTAGTGGTGACAGTTAGGCTTTCAGTGCAACATAAACAAACAAAGCTGCATTTAAGTTACCGGAGTCACGCGTCGGATGAGTGCCGCAGACAGCGCACAGGACGCGCACATTCTGTATGCACAATAGGGGTGTCAAAATGTATAATTTTTACAATGCATCGTGATGCAAATGAGGACAATTCGGTATCGGTTCAGTAACAGACTATAAACGGTTATAATGTGCTTACGTTTTTCTGACGTCATAACGGATACGTGCTTTTAACTGTTTTAAAGGCCGATCAGACCGAGCGCGCTTTTCAAACTGGCGGGGCGCCAGCGGGGTTTTTTATGTTGCTAGGTAACCACTGAAACAGATGTCCTGTCAGTCAAGGATTATAGCGCGAGCGCAAGTTCCATCATCGCTGACCACATCACCCCTTTCATTCGATTGGACAATGGGGAAAAAGGAGCATGAAGTCAAGCGCTTTTCTGCTCCGAGTTGACTTTTCTCAACTTTAGGCGCTCAGAGCACTCCGCAAAAAGCGTGAGGCGCCCGGCGTGCATAAGCAGTGCGCAAAATGCTTTCTGCCAACTGAAATCAATACAAAAGAGGCGCGTCCAATGGCATAAAACGCGTTCTGTCTGATCGGCCCCTAAGTCTTTACTTTTGTGCATTTGGTCCTGTTGCTCCTGCTCATGTTGTCTTCTGTGCCCAGACTTGAGCTTTGTTTGATGTTTGATACATTCGAGAAGAGCAGGTAAAATTAAAGGTTCAGTTCATATATCTCTGACTGCTTGTATTTATTGACAAAATTGTATACATGAACTAGTAAAATTGAAATTTGAGGATGCAGTGCATCGTCAATGCATCGTGATATCGAACTGAACCGAATCGATGACATGATAATCGTAATCGAACCGAATCGTGACATCAGTGTAGGTTCACACCCCTAATGCACAAGCTCAAATTCAAAGTCTACTCCTAATGCAAGCTGGATTTTTATGTTATTTTTATTAAACAATAACTGGGCTTTGAACGTTAATTAGCGATTAGGTCCATTATTGTTTGCTATGAACGAAAATAGCAGGGAAACAAAATGCATGTGATCCACACGCAGTAACTTAGCTCTTAAAGGGACAGCAGCATAATAAACATCTGTTTTAATTCTCATCAAACAGTAAAAAACGAAGACACAAAAAAAACCACTCTCACTGCTGATGACTGATTAAATTTGATAACTTTAAGGCTTTTATCCATATTTAATTTATACTGTAAAGACTATGAAGTGTTATTTTACATTTGATTACTTTATTCAGTTTCCTTACCTGATAATCACAGACCAACCTAAAACATCTGAAAAGCACTGTTTATTTCATTTGTGTGTTTGCTTTATTACAAATATAAAATACATAAAAGTTCTGTTAGTTAATTTTTATTGTATTATAACCTTATTTATTTAGATTACATGGGTAAAAAACAAACTACTAACAAGACAATATTATTTATTTATACATTTTTTGTGGTAGGGCAAGTAAAAAATTTTGGCAGGGCCGTAAAAATGTTGAAATCAATGAATGCATAATAATCGTCATGATCGTGCAATATTGATTATTTCTCAGACTATAATCATGCCAACAAAGTCTATAATCGTTGCATCCCTAATCCAGTGTAGGTTTCTTGAGCAGAAGTGTTACCAGGGCCTGTTTAAATGAGGTGGGGATGGTACCAGTGGTAATGGAGGTGTTAATAATGTGTGTGAATTGAGGCAGTAGTGACTGAGAGATAGCCTGTAGGAGGTCGGAGGAAATCGGGTCGAGGAGATAGGTGGTAGGCTGGGTTGAAAGAAGAGTTTTGGAGACATCTGTCTCCATGAGAGGAGAGAAAGTAGAGAGTTGGAGAAAGCAAGGTGTAAAAGAGAGATCTGGCACATTTTGTGCAGAAAACTGACTGCTGATGGTCTCCACTTTATCAGTGAAGAAGTTAGCAGTCAACAGCAATCAGCGAGGTATTGGAGGGAGGTGAAGGGGGACAGAGAAGAGAAGGTAGAGAACATTTGACAGGGGTTAGATGCATTTTTGATTTTGTTCTGAAAATACTCAATTTTGTTTCAGTGGAAAAGGAGTTAAGAAGAGATTGATACTTCAAGAGATCAGCAGGGTCTAGACTTGCGCCACTTCCTCTCCACAGCCCTTAGCTTGGTCCGATGGTCATGAAGAGTCTCAGAAAGCCAGGGGCAAGAGGGTGTTGTTCACGCAGGCCCAGAGGTGAGAGGGCAGACATTTTTAAGACAAGATGTTAATGTTGTACAAAGACTGTCTGTAGCTGTGGTGGGTAGGGAGGAAGACACCATGGATGCAAAGCAGGTGGGAGAGAGGGAACGAAGATTACGATGAAAAGAGACAGAGTTAGGGGTGGGTGGTGAGATTGCAGGGAGAGTTACAGTGAACTGAATAAAGAAATGGTCAGAGACATGCAAGGGAGTAGAATATTACTAGCAGTGCAGATACGAGTCAGGAACAAAATGGGACACGATGACATTTATCGTCCAGAAACCAACAGATAAAATATTATTGTATTGGCAGACCTGACACATATAAAATAATGCAGTTTCTGTAATTTCATCAGATGTTAGTGTTTTTTATGACATTGTTCTATGATTGACTAAATGTCCCTGTTGGTATGAACACGTGTCAGGGTTTTGGTAGACACAGTGTATTGTGTTCATGTATTATTGTATTTTGAAAATTAGTGTTAGAGTTTAGTTTACAGTGTGTGATTTTGAACATGAAATTAACAATTTTGCCAATAGACTGATTTCACTCAGCTGCCATGTTGAAATTGAAAGCGAGACAAGAGGTGGGAAGAAAACCGGAAGGACAGACAGACTGCAATGGTTTGGACAACCAACCTGGATTTATTCAAACGATTTATGTGAAAATATAAGCATAGGATGTAAGTCCTATGCTTATACCATCACATATTTGTGAATGTTTAAGCTGCCATAAGTGGGTTTCATTGGTGCACAAAGCAACTCTTACGTTGTTTAAAAATGCATCATTTGTTTATTCATGTCGCACACACCCGATGGTAGTCTAAACCATTGCAGTCTATCTGTCCTTCCGATTTTCTTCCCACCTCTGCCTCGCTTTCCATTTACACATGGCAGCCGAGTGAAATCAGTCTATTGTGTGTTGCTGTGCTAAGAGTTTAGGAAAGTTGTTAAAAGTATTAGAAAAATTGTCATAGCAATTGTAAAAAACTGTAATAAAAATATAAAGAACACAGTTTATCTTCCCCTAATTAAAGGAGCAATGTTAGTATTTTAGCGGCATCTAGTGGTGAGGTTTCGAATTGCAAACCACGGCTCACTCCACCACTCACCCCTCCCTTTCAAAGCACTACGGTGGCTGTCACGGGACTAATATGTTGTCACATATTTACAAATCGCGTTCTTTAGAGCAGTTTGTCTGTTTAGGGCTACTGTAGAAACAACATGGCAAATTTCATGTATAGGGGACCCACAGTGAATGTAGATAGAAATAGCTCATTCTAAGGTAATAAAGACGTAACGCTTCATTGTGTAAGCTCTTTATACACCTCTGAAGACATAGTTATGTATATTATATTGCATTTCTGTAAATAGATCCTCCTTAATATTACACACAACACCTTTAAGAATTGCTCATGAGATTTTTGAGATGGTTATATTGTATAATATCACATGTGTCTAATCCAGATCACTTTTATATGTCTTGTAGCAAAGCTAAATGGTAACAGAACTGAGTGAGATAAGATACACTTCTCTGACATCCACAGATATCATACCCTGAGTTCTAAGTTTGAGTTTCAAATTAGATGGATAGTTTATGAAAGACAATATTCGGCCTAGAGTGAGTAAAGACAAATGTTGAATGTCATTTCTCCAGTCACAGTAATACTGCCGCAACACACGTCTATGGAGATGCCATATGGCAAATGTCAGAGTGTAAAGTCAGTGTGTTATATGACAGTTTAAAGTTTTCCTCTGGGCTGCTATATCCTGAGGGACGCATGTCAGAAATATTATGTCATGAAAGTGCAATGTGGCAAGTAGGGATGAAAATGTGTAGCCTTGAATTAAAGGTGACTGCACACTGTAGGATTTTGGCCAGGATTTGGCCGTCTCAGACAAATTTTGAAAATCCTTAACGATTTCTTAAATCCTAGGCCAAAATCTGTAGTCTTTCATCGCTAGTTTGACATGTTCACTGACAGCCGATTAATGATCACTGCGATCAAATTTGTCCTCCGATAAAGTTCTGGCAGTGTCAGAAATTTTGAGCTACTATCCTGCAGTTTGGCATCTCCTAGGATGACCGTCTAATCAGGAACCAATAGGAGCACAGAACATGATGACGCAATTACATCGGCGACAGAGAAGTGGCAACAGAAAAACACACACAGAGAAAATGTGGAAGAGAGTGAGGTGGACCAAAAACCATAACAAAGGCTAAAGAATGTTTTGCTGTACTAGCAACCGTTTTCGCGTTCGCGTTTGGACCATAGACAGTAAAAGGTTTGCACGTTTATGCGCTTCACCGTCACGGTCTGATGACGTAAACTCTGGACAAACTTAAACAACGAATTGGTGTATTACCGCCACCGACTGGTATGCCAGACGATCTTCTTGCGTGTGTCGTACAGTCTGTCATAAATTACAGGTGAGATCAGAGTGTGACATGACTTTAACTGGGATCATGTTCGTATAGTGTGATAAGCAACAATCTTAATTAACTATATAAAATCGCACAGTTATGTTTGAATACTGAATGGAGAATGATTGACAGCCGCAGAGGAGGCAAAACGAGGTTTCCGTAAACTTTAATTTAATGATGTAAATAGTCTTCTGTCCCTCACATTAAGCTATGCAATGGCTTCAGATGACTTTGTGAAATTATAATCAGACCCTCTCAGACCCATGTCACCCAAACTGACGTGAAAAAAGCGGGAGGCGCCGAAAAGCGCGCTGTTTGCATCCCTGAATTCTGAATATGATTAAGTTTCTAAACATATCGAGACCAAACAATTACAAACTTGATTTCATTATAAGTGTGAGGAAGAAAAGTAACACAGTTATGTCCAAGAACAACAAGTCACTTACGAGATGAAATAGTTTTGCTTACCTTCGACTCTTGCAAAAGAAGAAATCGTAGCTCCTCTCTCCAGTAGTTGCTGAGCTCTCATTCACCGAGCAGCACCGCAGGCAACAGGGTGCGCTGCACTAATTTACCCGTGCAGAACGTTGCGTCGCATTATTTCCGGCGCTCCATGTAAAATCATATTACTTTTTTTCAGCGCGGGGTGGCCACAGGGGTGGCCAGGGACATGTCTACAGAGGCACGGGCCTCCCTAGGCCTCCGTGTAGAACCGCCACTGCACACCTTATCAAAGGAGAAAAAGAAACACATTCATATTGCCATTACCTGCCTTAAGTCATTTTCTCTAAATATGCAGTTGTTCAATGTTCTGTTCTGTTCTGTGATGTTAAACTAACTTTATGGATTTATGGTAACCATAGTAACCATGTGTCTATACAGAGTTGTCACGCGCAGTAACACAGTTCAAGCGCCAAAGCACATCTAAGCTGGGCTACCACTTTCAAGAAACCTTGCCTGTTTTCTATTACATCTATGAGGGTACGTTCACACAGCGCCAAAATACGGTTGTCACACCTGTATTTGAGATTTTAATACAGTTTTGTTCACATGCAGTTCTGTTATTTACGGGTGTGACAACTGAATTCTATAACCGAACTCATACCTGTACAGTTTTGGGACTCACAACAGTATTTACTGAGAAGCCCTGCTGTGGGAAAGGGAACCGTACTGGACAACAAGTTGTCTAAGTCGTAGCCATCATTTTCTGTCACTGTGTTCATGTACAGAGCATGAAAACGACAGCAAACCGCGCTGCATTACCTCAGTGTTATGCACAGTCGGTCTTCTTACATTTAATAGCAGCACTAATGCGAAACTATGTAAGCGTTTATAGACACCAGTGTAATGTCAGCCTCTTATGTAAAAATACTGTACGCAGATGAATATTTCACGCATATGAATATTTGCGTTTGTTGTGCAATAAGTGGAGTATTGCATTATGACAATATAAAACCTTAAAAGGGATATTAACATTTTTAATATCATGTCACTATGGTTACAGGCAGCGCGTGCAGATAGAATACGAGCGTGAGTTCAGTTGCTTGTTCATACAGACAGTATAGAAGCCGCTCTGTGAAGAGGACATTTTGCTACGTTCACACTGTCATTTTTTAGGATTGACAACTGTATTTACTTACAGGCGTGAGTCTCGAAATGTCCTGTTCACACAGCAGCTTACAGTTGTGGCTTGTATACGATGTATAACTCACGCCCGTATTCTATCTGCACACGCTGCCTTGAACCATAGTGACATATGTTAATATTGCAATGGACTTAGCGGTAAATAAAATTAGACGCATGTTACACATACCATCGTGCAAAGACGACTTTACAAGAGGATTTGCATGTTTAAAGTTTATTTTAATCTGCAAAATAATTTCAAATAACATTACTGACGGCAATTGCATGTTTTACCAAGTCAACCACTCACCGGAAGTCCCATCCGTACATTCAGGATCTTACAAGGGTAGTTTTATGACCGTTGAGGTGCCGCCATCTGCTGGTGAACAATTAAACTTAAACAACAGCAGCTTTCTAAACACATATATCATACACTTAACGTTATATTAAGCATTTAATTATACACGTAACACTCTATCAAACGTTTAATATCACTTTTAAGGTTTTATATTTTCATAATGCAATACTCCATATATCTCACTTATTGTGCAACAAGCGCAAATATTCATCTGCGTGCAGTATTTTTACATAACAGTGCTGACATTACACTGTGGTGTCTATGGAAGCCTATACAGTATCGCATTAGTGCTGCTATTTAATGTAAGAAGACCGACATGACAAAAAATGTTGTCCAGTACGGTTCCTGTTCACACAACAGGGCTTCTCAGTAAATACTGTTGTGTATTTGTACAGGTGTGAGTTTGCGGTTGTCACACTCGTAAAGAACTGAACTGCGTGTGAACACAACCGTATTAAGGACTCAAATACAGGTGTGACAACCGTATTTTGGCGCTGTGTGAACATGGGGATTTGTTACTTTGCAGTTTAACTGTAAATACTCGTAAGCCACACTGATTCTGCTCAGTTCATTACACATCTCAAAGGTCTCAAACTTTTTCAATCAAAAACAGCAACATTTACATTTTCCTTACATTTACATTTTATTGATTAATGTGTCAAACTGTAATATAATATAATGAATAAAATGCATTTGCCAAAACAAGGGATTTTTTTGTATTCAGCTATTGTCATTTAGATCATATAGGATCATTTAGGTCCAAGCAAACAGACCCAGTGACTAGTACAGACAGTTAGATGCTGAGCAGAGAAATTCTCTGTTTGTAGTTCAGTAGTGTTCATGTCCAATGAGATGAAAATATCTGCACATCATGTCCTTAGCAATATAGGGACTGTCCTTAAACTGGTGAAATACAAACGCTCTACAGCATTTGATGCAGACGTCAGATTGTTGAAGCACTTGATCTGGCTAAAGGAAACCATTAGAATGTCCCCATTTTCTTCAACTTCTTCAAGTCCTAACTGCTTTTTTTTGCAATGTTTTTCTCTTTTACAGAGTGCCAGAAAAAATACATCTCTACTCTGGGACTATTGCTTCTACTCCTGGAGGTCTTTTTACATTTATGCATTTTGGCAGACGCTTTTATCCAAAGCGACTTACATTACATTGTACTATACATTTGTACATTTTGTATAGTAAGCAAGTGGGGGTTAGGTGCCTTGCTCAAGGGCACCTCAGCCGTTACCCGCCAGCCCTGAGAATCGAACCAGCAACCTTCTGGTCATGAGTCCAACTCTCTAACCACTGGGCCACGACTGCCCGTATTTTTGGTATCATTACAGTGTATGAAATTGAATCATGTCTGTTCATTATACCAGAGACTGGTCAAACAATCTATCTAACCCATCTAACCTATCAACACACCTATTTTACCTATCAACCCATCTAAACTTTCAACCACCTATCTAACCCATCTAAACGATCAACCCATTTATCTAACCTAATCTAACCCACCTATGTAACCGATCTACCAAACTAACTACCCCATCTAACTAACTTATCCATGTATTATGTATGTAATAAGTTTACATTATATTTAAGTATATGTTAAGTGTTAAGTTACATCAAGTACTAGGTCAGTTTACAATAGCAGATTATTATATAACCGTTAATCTACTGGATGGAATTAGTACTCACCTATAATACAACTATACTATACCCTTTTTTTTGTGATTGGGGTGAAGCTTTCCTATAACATATAGAGAAAATGATGTTTAGAATATGTATAATATATATATATATAATGAATAAATAAATGATTCTTACAACTGTACACCCAAAAGGCTTTACAATCATACCAGGGCTCTCTCCTCACCCACCAACCAGTGTGTAGCATCCACTTGGATGATGTGAATATAAGCTAAGCAATATAAATTAAGCAGGATTATTTAAGATAAGCAATTGTGAATGAGGATAAATATGGAAGTGTGTAATGTGTTATTCTCAGTGCGTCTGGTTGGTCATCATCATTATAAAACTGCACCAATATGAAAAGTACAGGTGACCTGTGAGCAGTATGTTTACTTACCTACACCACTCCATGAAACCACTTGTGTTTTAAGAGCTTCTGTAGACTGGCTCTGTGGACTGATCTTTTAATCATACACTTGTACAGGAAAGTACAGAATACTGTACAAGAGGATTGATAAGAGACCTAGTTAGTTATACACATTCTGTTCATGTGACACTCTAATGTTCTCATGTATGTAATATTATTGCTTTTTTTCTCACCTCCGGAAAAACTGGAGTCAAAGTTCTGTGTTCTGGCACCTTTGCGTTTGTTTGTTTTGGTTTTGGCTTTTCTTGGAGAAGAAGGACCTGAGACTGAAACAGAAACAGCCCGAGCGCTTTGAGATGACTCGGGCTTTGCCGCCTCAGGTTCGGCCACCTGTTTTGTTTTTGTGTCTGCTGTCTCTGGACTGGATGGGCCTGATACTGACGCTGACTCTGTCTGATCATCAGGCTCTCGAGCAGCTGACCCTTGACCCTCCATTGGGGGATCAGAGAAGTCCCCGTCTTCAACGTAGACGCAGCAGCAGGCACGCCTGATCACCCGCCCTGATTTCTGGAAGAAATCACGGATGGCCTTCTTTGTTCTTGTTCCTATTCCTAAAAATAAGAGATAGAGAAACACATTTATGACTCGAAAAACGATAAGCAAATCAAATATTTACATGTTTGTATTCTGTAAACTGGAATATTATTATCAGAATGTAGGCAGCTTTGTCTTAAAATATATATTTTACTAGTTTATAAAAACGAATGTGCAATAAAATCTGTAAGAACATCGTAGATGTCATTGGGATTATATTGTTGCAGTCACCTGGGATGTATGTAATCGCACCAATTTAACATTTTAAACACAAAACCAGATGCAATACAAATGGAGAGGGGATGGCTCTTCATAAAACAGTTCTCATATTTTCATTTTCATGTGGACATTTATGAGGAAGATTGACCATTATATGGACGTGACAATTCACTTAATATGAAAATCATGCTTTAAAAATGAAAATAAACCATCCTTCATGGTCAGGTTAGCTTTGCATGGAATTGACCTTTTAAATGTTAAAAACAAGTGTTTGTAGTTTTGCAGATTTGTACAAAAGATGAATTAGGTATAAAGTACCACTTTTAGTTTCGAAGCAATTTTAAAACACTGATTTATGTTAACGACAACGAACTGTATTTTTTAATCAAATCTGACTCGTCGTTTGTCATTTCAAATGAATAAGAAAATTATTACTTGACTTCAAATATAATTTAGTCACTTAACCTGGTGGGATGTTGTTCTCCACAGAATCTCTCCGGATGATGTTCACTCCACCATCGGTCATCGACGGCGTACTGACCGCAACTTGAGTATCTGAAATCAGCTGAGTGCTGTTGAAATGTGCTGCTGTCTCCATCACTGAAGCTGAAAACATGTTTAACCCGTCAAACTATACAACTGTCGACCGTTTATCTGACTGATTCCAGTCACCTGCTCAGATGATCGTCGCTCGCGCTCAGATTGTCAACAAACAAACCACTTGAACGCGCGCGTGTCAGTGCTACGTAATCACATGACGCAACAATGCTCAGAATGTTTTAAATATAAATTAAGGCACAACTACATGTAGATGTAGCGATCGTGTTAGGCAGTAGCTAACTTATTTTAGCTAACTACAAGTTTATTTTTAATTTACCTATTTTAGTTAACTATAAGTTTATTTTTTATTTACTTATTTTAGCTAACTACAAGTTTATTTTGTATTTACTTATTTTAGCTAACTACAAGTTTAATTTTTATATACTTATTTTGGCTAACTACAAGTTTATTTTTCAATGTTTTCAGTTTAGCTAACTACATGTTTATTTTTATTTTATTTTAGCTAACTACAAGTTTATTGATTTCTTTTAGCTAACTACAAGTAGGGACGCAATTTTCAGTACCGTCTCCTAGCTTCTTAAATTGTTCATTTCCGTCATGATCTGTTGTCTTTGTACTGCAGCTTTACTGCTCACTCAGATGATAACGTGAAGGACACATCCACTCCATTGTGTTTATCTTTGGCAGTGTTGTAGTCGAGACCAGATTATTCGAGTCCGAGTCAAGACCGAGTCCATAGTATGTCGAGTTCGAGTCAAGACCGAGACCCGAGAGGGTTGAGTCCGAGTCAAGACCGAGACCAAAGATTGTTGAGTCAGAGTCGAGTCCGAGTCCACATTTAAAAATCAAAAATCTTTAAGAATATGTTAAATGCTTGGTGGAAACAATAAAACTGGCACCAAGCTCATAGAGTACATTAAGGGTGTACTCCAACTGCCCCAATCGTACCGCGCCTATAGCCTGGTTCATTTGTCTAGTGTGATCGCTCCGTACCATGCCCAGGCACGGTTTGTTTAGGCGTCCCTGGCTCGCTTGGAAGAGGTGGGCCAGAGCGTAGTTCAGTTGGGCTCGGGCGTGGTACACATTTAGTGTAATCGCACCCAAGCGCGGAACTGGAAACGTGACGTCACCTAAGTGACAACAAACATATTCTATAAGTAATTGTAATTGTATTGTGTACTTTTCAATTCATTAAGAACAATTGGGTTTATAACTTTGTGTGTCCCTGCGTCTCAAATGACTCAATATGCCACAAAATTAACAAATACATTGGTTCCATTGTGCTAAGCGAGAGCTTTTCTCTTCCTGATTATTTCAAAACAGTCGCATCATAATGATGTAAGCGTGAATGTAAAGTGCAATGTAAGTGCAGGCCGGCGGGGGACAATCGCGCTTGGGCACGGTTGAGAGCAACTGGGCCATATGTGCTACACCCTAAATATACCATGGCATGTACACTGAGTTTTATTTATTTAGACTGATATTAGTTTTAAAATATTATTAGTTGAGAGTAAAAAGGCTACATCATTTACGTAGGCTACGCAATTTTATTAGAATTATGACTTCCCCCTGAGCAAAGGTATGTCCAAAAGACATTATTTCTACGTCTTTGACGATGTTGATAAGATATACCTTTATGGGCCAAAAGTGAAAGGGGTTTCTACGTCTTTTATGACGTTTTCTGAATGTCTGATATTGCCGTACAGGGGACCTCTGTACAAAGTAAAAACTGGTTCAAGTCTGGAGTTCAGACTACTTTTAGTTTTTCCATGAAAATAAATTAAGTGAGACTTTTTGAAATAAATAGTAGTAAAGTTTAATTATTTGAATGCAGTAAGATAGCAAAGCAACCATTCAATGTTAATTGTATTAAATCAATATCAGTTTTGTACCAACAAAAATTCACTGTATATCTCAAACTACAGATCCACAGAGCTGACACATTAATAACACAAACCCAATTATTATCAGTGATCTAAACAACTTTAAAATGTATACATTACTGTTCAGAAGTCATCATCTCTTCTTGCTTCCTTTGACACAACAAATGTATTTTAACACACAGGTATGGCTGAAGGAAACCTAATTTAACATTAAAATAGAAGTGCCAAGAGCTCAACTAAAGCAAACACATGATTTTTACAGGTACAAAAGTGATGCAATTGACATTGATACATTTTAACACTGATTCAATGGTTGCTTTGCTATATTACTGCATTTAAATAATTCAACTTAATGTATTTCAAAAAGTATCAATTTATTTACATGTGTAAACTGAAACTAGTCTGATAAACTTAAAATTTGTTTTTACTTTGTACAGAGTTCCACTGGACGTCAATATCAGACATTTAGAAGATATCATAAAAAGACTTTCACTTTTGGCACATAAAGGGACATCTTTTAATGTCATTAATATCTTGTATAGGCTCAAGTCATGCACACAATAAAATAACCAATCATTGCAAATGTCAATCAAACATCAGTTTAAAGAAATAGTACCACAGTAGAAATGCATGACATTACATATTTTGGATGGGACTCGAGTGGACTCGGGAATAAGTCCAATTCCGAACATGTTCGAGTACGAGTCCATGACAAGACCAAGACCATTAAAATGAGTCTGAGTCCAAGTCTCGAGACTACAACACTGATCTTTGGATTTACTAAATAACTAAACAATACTTTGAAATCATCATTGTATTAAATTGATTAGCATTCCCCATTCCACTTATTTCCACGTATGTATTGTCATTCAGTATTTATTACAGTATACTCCAGTATATTATAGTCATTACTACACAGTTGTGTAATGTGTACGACAGTGTATTCTACAGTAAATTAATAAACTGCAATAAATACTGTAGTGTAATCTTAGGATTTGAGCTTATTGAGAGTTTTGTAAATGTACACCTTGCTAGTAAAAATAATACCAAAGTACCAAAAGAAAAACATTTTGTAACCACTAAAAACTGCATTAAAACACTTATGCAATGAACAAATATCTTGTGGTCATTTCAGTCCAGTGTCTGTTGAATTTCAACAAAATCAAACCTCAAGAGTGCCATGAAGTTAACAACATGTGAAAGACTGACAGCATGACAAGACACATGAAAACTGTGATAGAAATCAAGGTCATCACAAAAATATATATATTTGAACTTTTCCTAAATACATGTAATATTACTGTTGTATTGCTTAAAAGTAGGGATGCACCGATACCAATTTTTAAAGACTGAGTACGAGTACCGATATTTTATTTCTGGTACTCACCGATAACGATACAGATCCCTTTACCAGTTTTTTTTTTTTTTTGGTGAGGTGGCAATTTTCCAAGCACAACACAGTGAGACTAGAATAAAAAATAGAATAACTTTATAATTACAACTTCCCCTCAAACACATTATGAAAAATGTATCATTTTTAATATGCTTGTCACAAAATTTCAGTCAGTTATGTCACATGAGGTATCAGTCTTTTGCTTAGTATCGGGCCGATATTGATACTGATATCTTAAAATAAGTCTCTAATCAATTAAGTATTCAACTTTTAATTTTTTTTAGACATTTTAATCACTAAATAAGAGACCTGTTCCTCCTAATTGGGATTTACATTTACGCATTTGGCAGACGCTTTTATCCAAAGCGACTTACATTACATTGCACTATACATTTGTACAGTAAGCAAGTGGGGGTTAGGTGTCTTGCTCAAGGGCACCTCAGCCGTTACCCGCCAGCCCTGAGAATCGAACCAGCAACCTTCTGGTCATGAGTCCAACTCTCTAACCACTGGGCCAGGACTGCCCACATGAATACCACACTGGGATACCACACTGGGATACCACAGAATTCTTCTACATCATTAGATTTATTTTTCAATGAAAACAATTCACATTTACTATGATTTGTGAGGTAAAAAAAACAATCAATTGCCACCACATTTATCAGTAAAGAGACTTTAAACTAGCGTAACAATAAACGAAAACTGGAAAGAATCGCCTACCTACCTTTTTTCTCCTTGTGCACTTCACACCCCATCCCATAGGTGGCAAAAGTGCACCGCAAACTGATTTACCGCCATAAAACACAAGCGAAGAAGACGAATTGAACATGGCGGCAGAAGACAAGTGCAACGATTATTTTATTAGAGAAATAGAAAAAAAACGATGGGTCTGTTTTAAGAATGTATCAGTGCAGCAAAGGGGATGTGGGCTGTGTAGTACGGGATGGCTGCTATTGTTTTATCAAAATATTTGGAAACGCGACAGTTTTACAATGTTGAGTCTGATGCCAGTAACGTTAAGTGGTCCGCTAAAAACATTATTGTATGGCGTTCTAAAAGGCTCAAAGTTATGACTTTGCAGCGCACACTCGTCTCACTGAACGTTTTACTCAACGTCTTAACTATTTTCTCTTTTATGCTATCTATTGCATTGAATTATTTTTTTTTAACATGTTTTATTTATGAACATTACAAACATACATACAGAGAGGATCATGTCATATTCAATAATACAATTATAATTTAAGACGCAGACTTAAATCACGTGTGGCAGTGAAGTGTCTATGGAGACGCCACGCGTTATTCACGTGTAGCAGTGAAGTTATTTGTTTTTATTTTTGCTAACACGTATTGTAACACGTTTCCATACACGGCTCAGTCTAGTGTGTCAAGCGTCTGCACAATTAACTTTCACTTCACTCATTCCTCTCAATGAACGTGACGTCTGCGTCTGTCCTAGCAAGGAATATTTATCTGGTCGTTTTGGTATAAAGTGTTGCACACTGGTAAAGACTGCTTTTAATATTTCTTGCTGGTTACTACTGTGTTGTTTTTAATTCTATTCTATTGAACTTAATAGTTATTACCATAGTTTAACTACAAAAATAAACTATAGCTACTATAGTTTATCTATGGTCATTTTTTAGTTACTGTGGTTCTCCTTAACTGGAATATGGTTACTATATAGATAAAATTGTAAATTTTTGGATACTGTGGTTTTACTGCAAATACCATCCCTGCTGGAAAAAACAATGAATTTGTGAATTAAAACCATTACCAAATTCCTTTTTGTAGTGTGTATTGGGTTTTATTCCAATAGGATTTAACATCCAACAAATAGAATTCATCACATACCAGTAGACACCAAGTATCCAATACAATTCCCATTATAACCATTACATCCAAAAAATGTTCTGTTGTGTTTTGGGCAAGGTTCTACTGTTTTTATTTCAGCAGGACAACTTAAACTATAGATACTATAGTAAAAGCATGGTTCATTTCCCAAACGGCTTTAAACGATATAGCAGCAGATCAGAAGTATGATAATTTTCATGAAAATGTCTTCTATGATCTTTGACTGATCATAGCTCTCGTTCTACACACACATAATTGATAAAGCACAGATAATCACACTATACTATTACATGTGTTTTTTTCATCTTTTATTATGCTTTTTGCCTTTTTAGAGCACTTTCAGCTGTGTAGTAGCACCAACGTTTACATTAGTTTAGTGGGAAGATCCCAGGGTTGCCAGATTTGGGTAAAAAATCTGCCAAATGGCCATTCAAAGCTAGCCGGAAAACTGTGAGCTTAGAAAAACTGAAATACTTGGCAACAGTGAAAGGTCCTTGCAGATTGCAAGCCAGCAAAACATTTGCACACAGGAAAACCTGCTACACAGAAACTACTTTCTACTTTTGGACCTTTTTATAAAAGTAGTGAAGTAAAAAGTATGATATTTGTCTTTCAAATGTAGTGAAGTAAAGTCATAAGTACTCAGAAAAAAATAATACTCAAGTAAAGTACAGATTCTCAAAAAGTGAACTTAAGTACAGTACCCAAGTAAATTTACTTTGTTACTGTCCACCTCTGCCACATCAATAGCCAAATCAGCTCGCCAGCGGATTTATTTCCTAAGGAGGCTGAAGAGCTTTAGCCTCCCTCCCAAAATCCTCATCAACTTTTACAAATGCACTATTGAGAGCATCCTAACAGGGTGCTTGACTGTTTGGTATGGCAGCTGCTCCCTCCTCGACCGGAAGAACAGCTGAACTCATCATTGACACTAAACTCCCAACTCTACAGGACATCTTTCACTTGCGTTGTCTGAGGAAGGCTCGCAAAATTACAACTGACCCCAGTCACCCAGCACACAATTTATTCTCCAAACTGCCATCAGGCAGGCATTACAGAAGCATTCAGTCCAGAACCAACAGGCTGAAGAACAGTTTTTACCTGCAGGCCATCAGAAACTTAAACAACTGAAATGCAAGCTCCAATATTCCCACCACATACCACTTCATAGGCTTGTAATAGACATGTTTACATCACATATTAATGTAGACTGCCTTTGCTCTCAAATAAACATTTCAATGTATACTGTCACTGACATTTATACATATGACAAATAAACTTGAAACTTGAAACTATTCCTGTAATTCCTCCATGGATGTTCCCTATGCCAATGGTTGATTTAAAATTACATGAAATAATAAATAAACAAATAATCATTCCAACTGAGATGATTGGCGAGTATATAAAATAAGGGTATTATTCTGCAGTAAGAACCAGATAAAAAAAAAACAGAGTCAGGCAAAACAGCAGCAGCGGTATTCATCCCTACTTTTAAAATTCAAAAAGAATATCGAACCATGTTTCAGTATTTACTACGGAGTTATTAGCTATCGTTATAGACCTACAATGGATCAAAAGTTCAACCATAAAGCAGTGTGATATGTACTGATTCAATGGCCTCACTAACTAGCTTATTAAGTGGAAAATCTGAAGCTCTGCAAGATTTAGTTTTGGAAGTTTTGCAAAGTCTATTACGAACTAGACAATCAGGAATTTTGGTATACTTTTTTTGGGTTCCAGCTCACAAGAGTGTGGATGGAAATGAGGAAGTAGATCAGATGGCAAAGAAAGCATTAAATCATCAGCAAATATAAATAAATATATTTTTAAGCAAATCAGAAATTAAAAGAATAATAGCTATTGAAATTAGCAAGAAATGGCAAGAGCTATGGAGTAGTGGCACTAAAGGAAGACATCTACATCAGATCCAGGAGTGGGTTGGAAATGAGAGGAAAAGTTGTTGTTGTTTGCCTGGATTACTGGCGGTTTTTTGCCGCCTGCCCTGACCTCATCCTGTGCTGTGCCTGTTTTACGATCTTGTCTCGCCTTGGATATACCCGTTTGCCCCTGTATTTTTGTGCCTGTTCTACACTGAGATTATTCTGTTAAATCACACATAGATCCTACTCCACCTGAGTCTGTTACACACTCGATGCTGAAATGGCTGAAGGTTTCACTTAAGTTTAAGAGATAGTTTTTCTGTAACGGTCCAGAATATTTGTTATAATTCATGACATTACATGTTGCGTGTGGCAAAAGGTATTTGGCTCATAGTTAAACAAAAAGAAAGGTAATTAACCATAACCGTTGGTAAACGCGGTCAAAGTAAGTTTGGTGACATTGTAAGTTTATAAGGCATTTGTTATGGGGACGTTTGTGACTAGCGAAGTTTGCGTTTTCTTAATAGGCTAGTTAAAATATTAATTGTTGTAATTTGTGCCTGAAAAATTTACCAAAGTGTACAAATAATTTAACATGAAGAATAGCTTGCATGGAACTGGTGGTTAATTCTAAACTAAGCAGTAACCACTAACCCATTGACACATCAAAAGATATGTTGATACGGTAACACGACTAGGGTTGGAACCCTGAATCGATTGGGAATCTGAAACGAAAGGCTATGAATCGGGTCGTAATCAATAGGAATAGGAATCGGATCCTTGAAACTAAAATTTAAATACCTCATCAATTCTTGTGTGCATATTTTTAGAAATATGCAAGTGTTAACTTGTGATAAAGCACAGTAACCACAATTTGACCATAGTTTCATTATATTAACTACAGTTTAACCATGATCTAGTTAAGCTATGGTAATACAAATTGTAATAAATTTGACAAAACATGGTTGCCATACAGGTTGATATCTACATCAATGTTTTACCTAAATATTTAATCCTCCTATAACATGGTCTTGTAAAATATCGGTATTGTTTAGTGTGTTGACAAAATGCTTTTTTTTCTTGTAAGTTGCTTTGGACAAAAGTGTCTGCCAAATGAGTGAATGCAAATCGGAATCGAATGTTAACCTAATAATGCCTGTGTTTTGTGAAGTGTTATGCTTATTTTAGGTATATTTAGTTTTTTCTTTTTTGGTAGACTTCCTGAAGACCTCAAATCAAATCCTAAGTGAGTTTCTGAATTCCCTCTCAGACAAACTTGAACAAAATGTATCTGATGGAACTGAATTTGTTCTCAGACAAGCGGAGAACATCAGTGCATTTTTGCTTCAGTTTTTCAATCTGCCTCCTGAATTTATTGACCAGACGGTTGGAAAAATATCCAGAGCATGTGGGCTCCTACAATCAAATATGAATAGTACAACTGTGCGATTTAGAGCTCCAACTCTTTGTACCGGTGAAAGAGGACGCCCAGCTTTAATAATAACTTACGACCAGCTGGAGTTTCTGCTTGAGTTAAATGTTTTCAGTCCCAGACATGGCCAGATTATTGGGTGTCAGTAAAAGCACTGTGAAGAGAAGACTTTCTGAATTCAGTCTATCAGTTCGACAGACATGCAGTGCTATCTCTGATGAGAACCTCAGAAAACATCTTGAAGATTTCATTTCACAGTTCCCGAACTCTGGCTTCAGAGTTGCGTGTGGCTTTTTGCAAGCTTGTGGTGTTCGGTAAGATAATTATTTTACGTATGAACAATATGTTTGTAAATTGTCTTTTTAGTGGAGGCAGAAGCATACAATTGAAAGTGTTGGTCCTATCCCCATCTTTCACAAATATTTTAATGTTTTTAATTTGTATACCTCATTCCATTCAAATTTCTATGCCTACAACTTTATTCATCAGCATATGCTTTTTTCAAACCACTTTCTTAACCGCTAGGGTACAGCGTTCACAGCTTTTAGCAATGCTTATAGCAGTGGATCCCCTAGGAACAATTCTTCGTGGACTTGAGAAGATCATTCAGAGAAGATCGTATTGTGTAGCAGCACCATTGGCACTGTGGCACATTGATGGAAGTCACACACTGATCAAATGAGACTCAATATAATTTCTATGGTTTGTTTCAACAATTTCTAATAGTGTTTGTGCCAGAATGCAAGTGTTCCCTTTTTCTACAGTTGGAAAATTGTTATTCACGGAGGTATTGATGGGTACAGCTGTAAAATAATGTTTCTAAGAGCCTGCAATGACAATCGGGCAACAACTGTGTTGAGGAGCTTTCGGGAAGCTGTGGAAAATTTTGGTTTGCCCTTAAGGGTAAGAAGTGACAAGGGTGGAGAGAATGTGGAGGTTGCCCAGTTTATGCTCGAACACCCTCTTCGTGGACCAGGTAACACAAAAAACTAGGTTGTGGCTAGTGTTTTCTGTCCAATATTTACCCAGCATGGGTCAAAAACAACTCAGCACTTTTTAGATAATGTATTATAATTTATACACGGACATACACCTAGCAATATCTGAAAAAATGTTGATGGCACATGCATGTTTGTATAGATCTGTGGATGATTGTGATGTCTTGGCCTGCAATTCAGTGGCAAATTACTTGCAAACATTGCAGCCAGTTAATGATAATTCTATGCCTTTTTCTAGAAATGAACAGCTTTATCACTGGTAGAAGTGTGCACAACCAGAGGATTGAGCGTCTTTGGCGGGATGTCTGGTGTGCAGTTACTTCAAATTATTTTGCTGCCTTCCAGTATCTGGAGGAAAATGGCTCCCTGGACATTCATAATGAAGTTCATATTATATGCTTACATTATGTGATGGTTCCTCGTATCAACGTTCAACTGGATCTGTTTCGGAGAACGTGGGATCAACATCCTCTCTCCACTGAGGGGAACCATTCTCCACAACAGCTGTGGGTTCTGGGCCAGCTTTTAACAGGAGAGACCTCAAATGATCCAGTAAGTAGCCTTATGTTGCGAGTAGCAAAACATGAAAAATAATAATCAAATACTCCAACTGGTTTGTTTAATGCTTTTTTATTTTAGGCTGATTTTACTTATTGGGGGGTGGATTGGGAAAGCCCAGTACCAGAGACCGATGATGTCCAGGCTGTTGAAATCCTGGAGTCTCCCACTTCTCTTCAGGACGCATTGCTAGCTGTGCTTCAGGATAATTTAGATCCATTGATGAGCAGCACTTCATTTGGCACGGACATCTATCAGGAGGCAGTACGATTGTGTGAGGGAATGCGGTTAACCTCTTCATTTTACTGTTTTCTTTTTGTTTCTTTGTTCTTGCTCTTTTGCTAGTGTCATATGTGACCCTGGATCACAAAACCAGTCTTAAGGAGCACGAGAACATTTGTAGTAATAGCCAAAAATACATCGTCATTAGGATCATTAAATCATTAGGATATGAAGTAAAGATCATGTTTCATGAAGATATTTTGTACATTTCCTACCGTAAATACATCCAAACTTTATTTTTGTGAGTAATATGCTATGCTAAGGACTTCATTTGGACAACTTTAAAGGCTATTTTCTCAATATTATTTTTTTAGCACCCTCAGATTCTGATTTTGGTCTATACACAAAATATGTATGTCAATTTTCAAATTCTAATATACATACACATCAGCAAAATGCATAGAAAATATTACGGTTTTGGTTAAGTAATTTTGGGTTACATTGAACCTTTTTACCTAAAGTTGCTTGCATTATAATAAGTCACCTTTACCAAAATGCTTTATTAATGCATTTGTCAAAAATAAATATTAATGCTTTCTCTATACAAGTCATGCTGTTTTTTCTTCAGGTGAAATTAAACTATTTTTGTGTTTGCAATTAGCAGATGCTATTATTCAAAGCTTTTAGTATTAGCTGTCAAGTTCTTCTACACTGGTGAGTTATGAACCTTGCTTTTGTGCACAGGCATTGTCATTGTCATGTTGGAATAGAAAAGGGTCCTTCATAAACATTTAGAAATCATAATACATGCTGCAGCATAAAGACTGATCGTCAAATCAGGTTATTACAGAAGTGTATCCTTATTTAACAAACTACTTAAATAGGGGTATGTATCTTGCTCAAGGGCACGTCAGTTGTTACCTGCCGGTACTGGGAATTGAACCGGCAGCCATCTGGTTACAATTCCAACTCTCTAACCATTAGACCATTGCCACTTTGTTACAAAGGACAGCAACACCACCAATATAACAGTTACTACTTTCAGATACTCTTCATTGCAAAAACGTTTTTTTAAGGGGATTGTGTGAACTACAGCATACATGTGACTTATTATTCTTTCAAAGATGTCTGAGGACAAACGGTAAGTTTTAAATATTAATGATTTTTGTCAATGGCTAGAATATTTGATCACACTTTAATGACATTAAGATTTTGTTTTTTTTCATTGTACATTGTCAGTTAAAATGACCATCTGTAATGTTATGTGTTTTACAATTTCTAAGCATTTTCCTTGAACTTTGAACTTTAAAATGTCTAGTCCTTTTTTGTAACCGTGGACACTTAATAAGAATAAATCAAGCTGCCATTTTAAGCCAGTGCGCGCGTTTTTTGAGTGGGGTATGGTGTGAAACGGTGTGTGTGAATACGTTACAGCCAATAATTGTGAGGAGTTATTCAAAATGTCCCAGGACAATCGGTAAGTTTCAAATATTGAGATGATTTTTGTCAATGACAAGGATATTTGATCGCACTTGGATCAAGATTTTAAATGAGTTTAATGACTTGTCATTGTTGCGACTATTAGAATGTACAACACAATAAACATAACGGAGCCAATTTCTTTATTGTCTAACTTACTTCGAATAAAAATGCCTAAAGTTAGTTTCAGCTTTATTATGTCGATTTGAGTTAATGTTCATTAACTAATGAAATATCAAAAACACAATCTGTATAAAGTATGAATGATACGATGCTTACAACCATATGAATACATGCTGATTTACCAGATTCAAGTGTTAAGGTTCCCCATTGAACTAAGAAAATGCTTATTGTCCTGTTTGTAACCGTGGACACTTTAGGAATTAATTTTAAGCCAGTGCACGCGTTTTTTGAGAGGTGGATGGTGTGCGTGTGTGTACAAGAATATATATATATATATATATCATAGAGTCATTCTTTAAAAAATGTCCCAGTACGATCGATACGTTTCAAATATTGATATGATTTTTGTCAATGACTATATATTTGATCAAGAATATATTTGATCACACTTTAATTACATCAAGAATTTAAACGTTTTAATGAGTTTGTCGTTTGTGCTGCGACTACAGTAGATGGCTCCGTTATGTTTGTTGTGTTGTACAATGTCTTTACCTAAAGAAATGTGTCACACAATTGAAATACAAATCTGTTTAAAACATGAATGACATGATGCTTACAAACATATAAGTGCATGTGGATTTACAATGTTTTCATGCTTGAGCCCAGTCAGGCTCCTGGCGTGTCCAACCAAGACCAACATACCCAGGTGAAAAAGACGTAGTATTAAATGCATTATAAATATAGTTAGAGTTCAAGTATTACAACCTTTTACATTCCATACTAAAATAACACCCCTCGCTCTCCCTTTAACAACCCCTACCTTTTCCATTGATCTTAAACCTCCTCAAAACTAAATTATTTTCTAAGAATTCAATAGCCAGTAACATCAGCATCATCCTCCTCCTCATCAGCCAGTAACATCAGCATCATCCTCCTCCTCATCAGCCAGTAACATCAGCATCCTCCTCATCAGCCAGTAACATCAGCATCCTCCTCATCAGCCAGTAACATCAGCATCATCCTCGTCCTCTTCAGCCAGTAACATCAGAATCATCCTCCTCATCAGCCAGTACCATAGCATCATCCTCATCAGCCAGTAACATCAGCATCATCCTCATTAGCCAGTAACATCAGCATCATCCTCCTCCTCATCAGCCAGTAACATCAGCATCATCCTCCTCCTCATCAGCCAGTAATATCGGCATCATCCTCCTCATCAGCATCCTCCTCCTCAGCCAGTAACATCAGCATCATCCTCCTCCTCATTAGCCAGTAACATCAGCATCATCCTCCTCCTCATCAGCCAGTAACATCAGCATCATCCTCCTCCTCATCAGCCAGTAATATCGGCATCATCCTCCTCATCAGCATCCTCCTCCTCAGCCAGTAACATCAGCATCATCCTCCTCCTCATCAGCCAGTAACATCAGCATCATCCTCCTCCTCATCAGCCAGTAATATCGGCATCCTCCTCCTCATCAGCCAGTAACATCAGCATCATCCTCATCAGCCAGTAACATCGGCATCATCATCCTCATCAGCATCATCCTCCTGCTCATCAGCCAGTAACATCGGCATCATCCTCATCAGCCAGTAACATCAGCATCATCCTCCTCCTCTTTAGCCAGTAACATTAGCATCATCCTCCTCCTCATCAGCATCATCATCCTCCTCCTCATCAGCCAGTAACATCGGCATCATCATCCTCATCAGCATCATCCTCATCAGCATCATCATCCTCCTCCTCATCAGCCAGTAACATCATCCTCATCAGCCAGTAACATCAGCATCCTCCTCCTCCTCATCAGCCAGTAACATCAGCATCATCCTCATCAGCCAGTAACATCAGCATCATCCTCCTCCTCATCAGCCAGTAACATCAGCATCATCCTCATCAGCCAGTAACATCGGCATCATCATCCTCCTCATCAGCCAGTAACATCGGCATCATCCTCCTCATCAGCCAGTAACATCAGCATCATCCTCCTCCTCATCAGCCAGTAACATCAGCATCATCCTCATCAGCCAGTAACATCGGCATCATCATCCTCCTCATCAGCCAGTAACATCAGCATCATCCTCCTCCTCATCAGCCAGTAACATCAGCATCATCATCCTCCTCATCAGCCAGTAACATCAGCATCATCCTCCTCCTCATCAGCCAGTAACATCGTCCTCCTCATCAGCCAGTAACATCTGAAACCTCCGACGTCATCAGACATCACCTAACCTCGCCACTCAATAAAAGCAGGTACAATCATTTAGTGTTTCATAGTCATCATAAGCATGTTTAATAACGCAAGTCCTATGCTATTTTGCTACCAATAAGTGTTTATCATTACTGTAATACCCATCATTACTTTTGTGCTTCATTTAAAAACAGTACCTGCCATCTAATAATTCTAATTCGTTTTTTTTTCGTTTTTGTGTAGTTACAACTGTTCTCATCGACAGTAAGCGTTTTATCGCAAGATCTCATAATCCTGTTCTAGGTAAATGATTTTTCAATATTCATATTATTTTGGTCAAGAATCTCCTTCTCATTTGTGGCATATTACACACTTAAACGGATACATTTTTTAAATTTCTTTTAACAGAACCAACACCGGCAGAGCCTGTCCTGAATGAGGCCATTTTGCTACACTTTTGGTAGGTTTAAGTGTTTGTTACTGTAATGTCTGTCAGCTGCAGTGCCCTCGTGCTTCTCTAGAGGGCACTATCCACTTCACCTGGACTTCACACAGCACACTACACTTCCCATAATCCATTGCTGGACTCATCATTCATGATTGCTTTCATCTGTGTCTTGTTATCTGTTGCACATCTGTCTATTTATACCCTGGTTTGCCATTCAGTCATTGCGAAGTCTTGTTTGTGTTACACTGCATCTTTGAGCGGGTCGTCGTCGTCGTCGTCGTCGTCGTCGTCGTCGTCGTCGTCGTCGTCGTCGTCGTCGTCGTCGTCGTCGTCGTCGTCGTCGTCGTCGTCGTCGTCGTCGTCGTCGTCGTCGTCGTCGTCGTCGTCGTCGTCGTCGTCGTCGTCGTCGTCGTCGTCGTCGTCGTCGTCGTCGTCGTCGTCGTCGTCGTCGTCGTCGTGTCTTGATCTTGGATTGTGTTTTGTTTTCTGCCTGCCCTGACCATTGCCTGTTCTATCGCCTTTGCCTGTTTTCTGCCTGCCCTGACGTTTGCCTGTATTGTTTGGATGAATTAAAACTGCATTTAGATCCTCAACCTCTTTGTGTTCCTGAGCAGTTCGTGACAGAAGACTTCGCCACAAAATGGATCTAGCAGCCGGTCCTAAGTACAGAATGATTTCAGAAGGTATTTATGGGGATCCATGGAACAAATTATGTTCCATTTGCCAAGATGGTCGCAGGATCGAGGACTATGTTGACGATTTTCTATGGCATTGCGAACTTGTGACTATGGACGATGAGAGTGTGAAGGAATGTTTTTGGGGCGAATTAGACCCACATATCAGTCTAAACTTGCCTGAGGAAGATCCAAGCTGGACACTAACCCAGTTCATTAACTTTGTACTCGATTTTTGTGGCTCACCCCTTACAGTAGGGGAGAGCAAGGAGTCTGAGGACCTGAAATACTTACTTCCGAAACCCACTCACCCGATTACCGCCAAGCCAGCGTCTCCAGCCGCCGCGGCCGCCACATTTACATTTACATTTATGCATTTGGCAGACGCTTTTATCCAAAGCGACTTACATTACATTGTACTATACATTTGTACATTTTGTATAATAAGCAAGTGGGGGTTAGGTGCCTTGCTCAAGGGCACCTCAGCCGTTACCCGCCAGCCCTGAGAATCGAACCAGCAACCTTCTGATCAAGAGTCCAACTCTCTAACCACTGGGCCACGACGGCCGCCAAGCCAGCGTCTCAAGCCAGAGCCTGCTCGCAAGATGGCCGCCAGTCCAGAGTTCGCTCGCAAGATGGCCGCCAGTCCAGAGTTCGCTCGCAAGATGGCCGCCAGTCCAGAGTTCGCTCGCAAGATGGTCGCCAGTCCAGAGCCCGCTCGCAAGATGGCCGCCTCCAGGTTCAAGGTTTTGATCTCCAGTTTGGTAGACACTCCACTGTTGTCGGTGCGGTTGGCTGGTGTTCAAGGCCCACTGGGTCCAAGTCCAGTGTTCCTGTCCCTGGAGTCTACTCTGGTAGTAGTGGATGCAGCTCTGTTGAGTGTCGGGGCTGTGTTCTGTGAGTCAGGTCAAGAGCCTGTCTGTGAGTCAGGTCAAGAGTCGGTCTGTGAGTCAGGTCAAGAGTCGGTCTGTGAGTCAGGTCAAGAGTCGGTCTGTGAGTCAGGTCAAGAGTCGGTCTGTGAGTCAGGTCAAGAGTCGGTCTGTGAGTAGGGTCAAGAGTCGGTCTGTGAGTCAGGTCAGGCCTCCGGGCCTGTTCCCGAGCCAAGTCAGGCCTCCGGGCCTGTTCCCGAGCCAAGTCAGGCCTCCGGGCCTGTACACGAGCCAAGTCAGGCCTCCGGGCCTGTACACGAGCCAAGTCAGGCCCCAGAGTCTCCTGCCTCGTCCAAGATGGACGCCCCAGAGTCTCCTGCCTCGTCCAAGATGGACGCCCCAGAGTCTCCTGCCTCGTCCAAGATGGACGCCCCAGAGTCTCCTGCCTCGTCCAAGATGGACGCCCCAGAATCTCCTGCCTCGTCCAAGATGGATGCCTCCCCGCCTCTGCGCCACGGCCCCGGTCCGCCTCTGCACCACGGCCCTCTTCTGCGCCACGACCCCGGTCCGCATAGGCTCCACGGACACCTCACAAACAGGTAAGTCATTTATTTATATATAACGTTATATAAATTGTTTATATTCTACCTTACGGAAATATATAGAAATGTTTATAACAAGAATTGTAGGCTATTGGTTTTACTGGAACTGCTCAAACTGATTTTATAATGGTTTTAATAGAAGGCCTAAACAGCTGATGGGTAACTGTGTGTTTATATTTTTTATTAATATATTTTTCTTCAGGTTGTTGTAAGGTATTACCATACCATACATTTTTCAGTTATCAAAACGGTTTTCTTTTCTTTTGATGGGCTTCCATGATTGTAATACCTTATTCATTGCCATTCTGGGTTATTTTTC
This sequence comes from Oreonectes daqikongensis, assembly GCA_026939265.1. Classification (NCBI taxonomy): domain Eukaryota; kingdom Metazoa; phylum Chordata; class Actinopteri; order Cypriniformes; family Nemacheilidae; genus Oreonectes; species Oreonectes daqikongensis. The sequence continues at coordinate 493,732 of JAOTQM010000001.1, forward strand.
ACCCATGGTTAAGACAAAAAGGGACAAACCCAACCGCTGGGTTAAATGAACTCAGAAAATTTTTCTATTTGATCCAACAATGGGTTGAAACAAGCATAGGTTAATTTAACCCAGTGTTTGTCCATTTCTTCCTAACCATGGGTAAATAATAATCCAACATTTTTTATAGTACTATTTTGTTAATCGAAAAGTACCGAAGTACATACAGTATCGGAATACCATGGAAATACCACCTGATATTTATTTATTTATTTGTTTGTTGAAGTTTAAAAGCTTCTCTACAATGATGTAACTGGTTTGTTGACAGAGATGATGTCATACTTTTGTACAGCACTATTATGCTGTTTTCATTGTCCATGTTTTGTTAGTTAAGTACTCACTGGTTATCATAAGTTACTTCTTAACTTCCCACTACACAATTTCTTCCTCTAATAGTTAAACTGCAACAAACATTGAGTTTCCATATGGTTTCTCTTTCTGCCCTCTTAAACAGAATGGATCATGTCAAGTGACATCCAAATAATGGATCCACCACCACCCCCTGCCCTCTTTCCTGGTGGAGGTCCGCTTCATAGAGGGGCGACACGGGCATCTAAAATGCGTAACTTTAATTGGGAGGCCATACCTAAGGACAATGTGCTTGGCAAACATAACATATGGACAGTCGAGAAGAAAGATTTTGATCTGGACACCAAGCATATGGAGGAGCTCTTCAGTCACCAGAAACAGGTCCAGGCCACCAATCGAAGAAGTATACGACAAACCCCTAGCAACGCTGCAGGACCTGAAGTGGTGAGTGAAGTGTAATAGTCTAGAAATGTTGGCTTGCATCTGTAGGATTAAAAGTGGGTGTCTCCGGATGATTGAATCACAAGGATCTACATGTGCTTAAAGTAACCTTAGCACCGGGGTTGGGTTTGTCGCACCTATCCACTCTTATCTTATATTTCTATGGTAAAATTGAAAAAAGTTGATTCCTAGAAAAGCTGAAATGAATTTTAGCATCTCAGATTCTCATGCTGAATGCAGGCCGTGGTGTAATTGTTAGTTTTGCATAAACCGTTGCTTTATGGTACCTTATCCACCGTATAGTGCACCTATCATATTTTTATCCATCACCATAGTAATGGGTAAGTTATAATGTGCTCTACAAGTGACTGATCACTATTTTTTCTGCCATAATTTCACTTGCTGGTTATTCTCTTGTTTAAGAACTGGTTTAACTTCTCCCAAACTCGCGTAATACAGAACTGTCACTAATGTCAAATAGATATAAAAGGAAGTCACCTAAAAGAACATTCAAACTGTACTTTCCAAAAATGTTGGGTTACTTTCAACCCAGTGTTGTGTCAAAAAGGGACGAACCCAACCATTGGGTTAAATTAATTTGTATATTCGACCCAACAGTGGGTTAAAACAACCCAGCATTGGGTAATTTATAACCCAGCGGTTGGAGTCGTCTCTTTTTGACCCAACGTTGGGTTGAAAATAACCTAGCTTTTTTTAGTGTATGTGTGTTTGCTGAGGTCAAACCCACAAATTCTCGGACGTCCCAAGTCATAACCCAGGTTCTACATTTTATGAATATACGTGATTTGTCATAGTATGGCCTGCTGCCAGAAACGACACTGTTTTCCTATCTTAGTTACATGATTTGTAATGTGGATGAAAGCTGTAACTTTCTCCCCTAAATAAGTCATTCCGAGCACAATGCTGTGTCCTTTCTGGACGCCACTTGGTTATTTTTGTCCTTTGATCTACACCCTTTCATAGGTGGAGTGATTTTTGCTTTTCTAGACATGTTTACATAAGGTGGACTCTACCAATGTTGAATAGCTTATATTTTCAAAACACTATGATGCAGAACATTGAATTTTGAATCATAACATCTCTGTAATTTAGTTAATGTGATTTAAAGTTATTATTAGTTAATTGTGATTTACTAATTATAAAACATTCGGGTGAGTAATGACCTAAACCCAGTCTACAGTCTGTAAGTTCACCCAAAAAACATGTCTAAAACATGTATTACTTTCCTTCTTCTGTAAAACTAAGACAAATATTTTGAGTGGTTTGGTGTCCCTACAATGGCCCTCCATCCTGCCCCCGGTTCCGCCTCCGCTCCATCACCCTCTTGAACTTTCATTTTTTCATTTTTTTTTTGAGGAGCGTCTGGAATCCGCTCCTAGGGGGGGCTATGTAATGTCTGTCAGCTGCAGTGCCCTCGTGCTTCTCTAGAGGGCACTATCCACTTCACCTGGACTTCACACAGCACAGTCTTGTTATCTGTTGCACATCTGTCTATTTATACCCTGGTTTGCCATTCAGTCATTGCGAAGTCTTGTTTGTGTTACACTGCATCTCTGAGCGGTTCCCTGTTGTTGTTTTTGTGTCTTGATCTTGGATTGTGTTTTGTTTTCTGCCTGTTTGCTGCCTGCCCTGACGTTTGCCTGTACTGTTTGGATTAATTAAAACTGCATTTAGATCCTCAACCTCTTCGTGTCCCTGAGCAGTTTGTGACAGTTACCCCTTTACAATCAGGGTTGAATGTTTGTTTACCTGTTCACCAACTTTTCAGTTATGTACTTATTTTTACTGAAATTCATGCTGGACATTAACAGTGTTAACACAAAAATTGCAATTACCTACAATATCTTCTTTCAGATTCTGAACATATAAACTTTTCTCTGCGTTGTCATCTTTCATCTTGGGATAGGTATTTTGCAACAAAACACTTTCTTATAATACAATAAAATGATGTAATCTCTGAAAAGGTTAACAGGTTTGAATTAATTTTAACAAATTACTTAGAAAACTTCAACACTGAACAATTAATTGAACTGGCAACTCTTGAACTCTTTTTTTTAACTCCCAAACAGTGGTTTTCAATCCCATTTCTTGGAACCCACTGCTCTGAACATTTTGTATATATCTTATCTGATATACTTAATTCATTTCCTTGGGATTCAAATTAGGGGTGTTAAAGAAGAAAAATGCAAAACCTCCAGAGCGGTGGGTTCCTAGCAATATGATTGAAAACCACAGTTTTAGAACAACTACATTATAGTAACATCACTTTTTTGGCTTATTTTCTCCCTAGCAAAACATGTATGTATGTGCCAAAGAAGAATTCGTCAACTTTAGCTTTGATTTCTGTGATCAGCTCATCATCTCGCCATACCCTCTCCACTGTGAAATCACTTCTTGTATGCGTCACCACATCACACCAAGCTAAGCCAGTGATCATCAGCTGACCCTGGACTTGCCAGTGCAGGTATGTTTTTTTTTTTTTAGTTTTACTTGACCTCCAACTAACTCTGTGTGTGATGCCTCTCCAATGTTGTTCACATCAGGGCACTTAACTTCTACCAGACCATAGGGAGGGTCTTCATTTGGGTCCACCACTTTTCCATCTGGACTGGCACCGAGGTGTGAAGCATCGGGATGGATGATGAGACCGCAGGGAAGAACATTTACATCAAAGGTCTCAGCATAGCGCCGGAGAACCTGTGACTCAAGTTCCACTCCTCTACGCATTGCTTTGGTCTGGGGGGCACCTCTTATGATCCTGCCAGCAAGTGACTTTGCACTGGATTCTGACCTGACATGAGCTGCTTCGTAGAATTTGCTTGCTGTAAGCCGAGGACGGCGCATGTTAACCCAGAGTGGGCTTTTGGACTGATCCCGTGTTACTTCCTCAATTATCTGCAACATTTCAGGTCTCACCTCCAGACTCTGCATATGCAGGAGTTCAGCCCAGCTGCCAGGCACAGAATAATAAGGTGGAAGTGTGTATTGTGGGACAAGTAGTGGGGGGAACATTGGAGCATTTGGGTGACGAAATACATCCTTGGGCAACACAGCTGGACACTGATAAGACAGCAGTGAACCTTTTCGGACCTCTCCAAATTTAGATGGCACCATTGTTATGGCAGACATTCCATCAACAATCTTAGCTATGAGGGGTTGTGGTCGGAGGGGAATAAGGGATGCTGCTCCAGCAATCACATCCCTATCAGGCAGAGGTCCTAAAACAAGAGTCATGTCTCAGTGTGTTCATTAGTTTCTAATTTGAATGTGTGTTTATGTATATATGAAGATTACCTCCATATGCTTTATACAGAGTAGACTGCACACAACTCCTACCAGATGCTTTGGGCTTGCGCCCAACAAGTTCATCCACTGGTTCTGGAGAGATGCCCTAACAAAATATGTGTATATATGTATGTCTTGCACTAGATTGTAATCTTATTTGCATCTTATGAACTGTACATGAATTTTTTATTGTTGTCATTAAAACTGAAGAATAAGTAATTTTCTGTGCGTGTTACCTGGGTACGGGGTCTATGCCAGGTCTGCTGTTTGCTTGTGCATGCTAGGGCAACTTGAACATTTCTGGTACCCAGTGTATAATGTGCTGTCTGGTAAAGTAATGCAACCAGATGGTTGCACAAACTTCTCCCAGCAGCTCAAGAACACGTGTATGCTGTCATTTAAGGTGGTGTGGTGGTTTCAAGTGAGATCTGAAGAAAGTTATTGCAAGACTGTCATATGTCACAGCTTTAATTAAAAGGGTCATTATATGTCAGGGTATAGAAAATACACATTTTAAATGACATGGTTACATTAATCCTAACTGCAGAGTGTGCTGTTATTTCTAAATGAATAATTAATGTTAATGATAAATTGGTTACAATCTGATAGAAACCTTGTACTAGTCAGCATTAGCTAATCCCATACGCATTTACGTTACCTCAAGCTGATGTGGTTCCTCACTCTTTCTTAATGATCTATAGCATCTTGCCCTAATTACCACTTTCCCTGCGATAATATTTGAGACTAGTGTCCACACACACACACAGTTTTCATAAAAATAATTTTTATTAAACTTTTGAAAATTGAGAAAGTGAAAAAGTGAAATTAGCCGTTAGCTATCATGGCAATTGTGTAATGTAATGCATACCTTTATAATCAAAAATGAATTGCTCAAAAAATTATTTATAGCCTTTGTCCATTTTTGATCTTCGTACATTTCCCTGAAGTTTGTCAACAAGACGGACAACGTCCGCTATTCTAACCGTGGGCAAATGCGCTAATGACTGGGAAAAAATCGGCACTTCGCAATCCATTATGAAAATGAATGGAGAAAGCTGCGCCGGAACGCGTTTTCCCTACTTCCGGTCGCCGCCGCCATTTAGTGAAATAGGCGTATTGATAAAGCTCCCAGAATCTGCCACCGTGCCACGGGTCGGCTGCAACTAAAGAACTTGGTTGAGAATTTCCCAACCTCATCTTTCAGCTAAAGGAGAATGAAATAAAAATCTGTTGTATAAATATCGTCTCACAAATGTATTCCCAAAGCAAAAAAGTCAAGTTACAAAACTCATCAAGGTGAGTGTTCATGATTTATATTTTACTTGCCTCTGGTGGTATCTGTAAAAGTAAATTAAGAATAAGAATTAGCATATCATTATGTGTCTTGTATATATGTATTCTGTGACCTTCATAGATCCATTAGACTTGATTTTAATACTGACCGGAAAAACACAGAAGCCGATGGAGAAGTTAGAAACAAGACTTCTGTTTCTCTTTTCACGGATCTGCACGAGAGACACCAGTATGTTTTCTGGGCACTGCCCACTAGCACAGTCCTCATCCAGCTCTTCAATCTTAACCCTAAATTGTGGGTTTGTCCAGAAAGTCTCTATACAAATCCAATGAATAAAAACACAAACATAGCCTCTGGAAAAAATAAGAGATCACTCCAGTTCAACAGAAACAAACATGACATATGGTTATACTTCCTTGTATAGTTCATTTAGAAATCCGATTAAAAGATCATTTACCATTAGGTTGCTAAACAATGTATTCACTCTAACCCTAACCAGAATAAGGCATATTTGATATTGGATACCTCGATTATTCATGCATCCACCAGCTGTTGTTCCAGCCTCCCAGCTGCCGTTACAGCAAGTGTCCAAATACATTTCGAGGTACCACCCAGAAAATCTGGTTGCAGGCAACAAATATCAATGTCTTCAAAGTTTTTGGTGAAATCCTCCATTGACATCCTAGAGTAAAATATGTGTCAGTGGCAACACGTGATTTATGCTTAATGTGTAAAGAAGTCATATCTGAAACAATCCCTACCAAAACTCTCCGTCATTGGCCAAAGAACGGCATTTGGATTGCTCCTTTTCACTCACTCGTTTCCATAATGACGATCTGGAAGATGAATAATAAACGAAAAACACTTGTGGATATTGAGTCTTGGTCATAAAAAAGGGTGTTCAATTATGCTCTTGGATGGCGAGTGTCTTGCAGAATTTTGCTCCAATCTTAAACAACACCCTTAAAAAATATGAATCCTTCTCTAGCTTGTAGTTTATCAGATGAACTATATTATAGAAAAAAACAAATAAAGTAATTGCATATACTGTAACTGTATAATTTTTCTATAATCATTTAACTATAATGGCCATTATTTAATTTAGTTAAGAGGCATTTATATAATTTTATTTGAGCTTACTATCAGTTAACTTTGTTGACATATTAGGCATTTATACACATCTGTGATCCATGGTTAGCTGCTAGCTGCTATTGGGGGGGTACAAAATGTTCATTTTAAAACTTTGTAACTGCTGAAAATAATTCATTAAAACCACAATCATGAAAAGAAATGATAAAATTAGATGCTTTTTTCTGTTTTGATATTTCTTCATGTCATCTTTTAGGAGAAGTAGTAAATGAAGGACATCATTTAAAAGAAAAAATGCATGGAATCATAAAAGAAAGATCTCATATTTCACATATAATTTGTATATATGACAGTTTCTCTTACCTGTCACTCCACGCACCGGTCCACTCACCATTTCCCCATGGATTTAACACCCTCACCAGCTTTACTGGTTGTCCTTGGCATGTTACCTGTAATTTACAGCCACAGAAAAAAATGAAGAGACCATTTCAAAGACCATTTTCAGTTTTCTTGAATTTACTATAGGTATGTGTTTAGGTCAAATTGTTATTTTTGTTTTATTCTGTGAACTACTAACAATTTTTCTCCCAAATTTTAAAAATATTGTTTCTATTTGCATTTAGTTGCGGAAAATGAAAACTATGAAAAGATGAGAAAAGATGCTCTGTATTTCTTCAGACTTTAAATACTGCAAAGAAAACAAGTTCATATTCACCTTTAAGCAATACAACAGTAATATATATACATGTATTTAGGAAAAGTTACAAAAAATATTTTTCATGTGAAATATTCGATTTTTATCACAGTTTCCATGTGTCTTGTCATGATGTCAGTCTTTCACGTTGCTGTTGGATGACTTTGTCACTCCTTGCTATAAAAAAAGGATTGCCTTAAAAGCTAGCAGTGCTGTTTTATTTAGAATTATATGATCAAAAATATATAATACACCAGGCAGTCGTGGCCCAGTGGTTAGAGAGTTGGACTCATGACCAGAAGGTTGCTGGTTCGATTCTCAGGGCTGGCGGGTAACGGCTGAGGTGCCCTTGAGCAAGGCACTCAACCTCCACTTGCTTACTATACAAAATGTACAAATGTATAGTACAATGTAATGTAAGTCGCTTTGGATAAAAGCGTCTGCCAAATGCATAAATGTAAATGTAATATAAAAATGCAGGATAATAAATAGTATGATGCAGAGCTTTAGAAAATGTGAAGGCAGTGTTTCTAAAAGATCTAAAGGCAGCTTTCAACTGGCCTTGAACAACCTGTTTTGTTTCCCAGTTATGATATAATCTGATGCTATCGTGAGCTGAAATTTGTGGAATTTTGTGCAGACTTACATTTACATTATTCATTTGGCAGACGCTTTTATCCAAAGCGACTTACAAGTAGGACAGCATAAAACATTTTGTCAACACACTAAACAGTACCGATAGTTTCACTTACCTTGAAAACACCCGTGACAGTATATGCATGACCCTCAACTATTCCATTGGGTAATACTGTGTTCGCAGACGTTTTCTGATATTGTATGAAAAACAGATTAATTATAGTGATGCAACAAACAAAAAAATGGATTTATGATGTAAACCTGTGCATTCTGTACATGTGTGCTGCAAACTTTTTCACTTCCACATGTAGTTTCAAATCATTTGTTTAATGCAAAATCTAACATATATACCAGTGTTTTAGTTTAACACGATGACTGCTGATCTGGGATTGTAAAAAAAGGTTCATGTTGAGATTACTGCATGCTTACCCCCTGAGGGGTGCTACACCCCATAAGTGCATTTGCTTTTTCTGCACGATCCATCAGTTCCCATAAGTTCAAAGTGCAAATGCGCGCCACCAGTGAAGTCAATGAGGGAGTCTGACACTAAACCGGCATGCATGTCAGCATAGGAGCCACACACCCTGTAAAAGTCACAAGACCTGTCAAGTACATGCTTAAGGAAAAGATGCAGATAAACCAGGTATGCCTCTAATAGTGCAATCTCAAACTCCTGAAAGTCATCATGTAGAAAAGTTGAATATGTTCAGTGTAGTTTTATGTTTAGAACAGCAATGCGTTAAAATAATATTAAAGTACATTCATTTTACAAGAACATGGGCTATTGGCACTTACTTAGCATAAGCCTTTTCCAGCAAAGCAGGCCAAAACTCATTTGATGTTTTTGAATGAACAAAAACGAGCTTGCCGTTAATTGTTGGCAATTTGTCATCAATAACCACATCAATCCATTTCCCAAACCACCAGAACTGTAGGAATCATTTAAGATGAATGGTAATGCATTTTAACACAAAATGACAATGTATAGTATATTACATTTATATAAAATGTATATATTTATAATGCATATATCTGGACAATATTCATAAAATTACCCAAAGTTTACAAAACCATTGTGCAATTGGACATTTGGTTCAGTTCTCCAGGCCTATACCTTTAATCTCCCCTATACTTCAATAATGACCAAAGAACTCACTCTGAAGTGAAATATCCCTGCATAGTTTTTACTGAATGACTGGCCAGCTGGCATGACCTGGCTCAAGATATCCTTCTGAAAGGTTAAAGCTCCAACTGAAGCAAGATACCAGCAGTTTCCTATAAGCAGAACACAAGTTAACACAATGACTATTTAATCAAAATGACAATTAATAAATTGAACACTCCAGATACAATACAATTTTCTTTTTACAGAAAATAATGAAAACTATAATCATCACCTATTAACATTTTATCTTAAAATGTTAATAGTGAAGGGACTATATTGAATACATAAACACATAGGATCCTTGGGCATAGTCAAACCTTGACAGCTCCTCTAGAATAAGCTCAGGGTTTGTCACTATTTCCTGGAAAAAGATCAATTATAAATGTATTTTGATATTTAGAACCACAATGTGTAAGTAAAAGACAGTGTTATAGACATTATGTTGACATAGTTGTCTTGGCTTGCTCAAGCCAAAAGACAAACCCAGTACATTTTCGGATAAAGTTGTCCATTGGAACTGTTCAGCAGAGACTCTTAAAGCATCATATACTTTTTGCCTGAATCAGAATTGCGTATAGGGACACACATTTCTGATGGTGTATTGGTGTGTAAATAACATGCGACAATTGTTTTGAAAATTTCACACCATTATTTTCATGTAGTCATAATTTTATATTTTGAGCTATTATCTTAACATTATTGATTCATCTACAACTGCTCTGTAAATACATATGCCACCACTGCAAACAGAGTATGTTTTTTTTGTAAAGCAAGCTGTACTGTGAAAAGCACTATTCTATTAAACACGACTTGACTTGAGTTATAGCCTATGTCTGCTGATAAGACACCTGAGATGTCTGGCAACAAGCCCTATTAAAATGTTGGGAAATGTGGAAACCCGTCCAGACAAGCTGCATGAAAAGATCTGTTCCCCCAAAGCAAGATTCTTTGCAAACTATAATTTATTTATTTAAAATGCACTTGCAACAGAACGTTAAATAACATGTTTACCAAGATGGGACGTCAGTACGGGTATTAGAAATAGGAATTCAGTACAGGTAACTTACTGATGGTCTTAGCCACTTGATTCGGTTCTGATTCAATTTAAGCTTTTTCAATGGATCAATGGAGCTGCTGTCTGGAGAGAATTTCTCATCCACATATTTCTTCTTATTGAACTGGCAATTCTGGAACAACTGCTGATAGTCCTGATCCAAGACCTTCACAGGAGAAGTGAGAGAACCCATATCATCTTTAGTGGTACGCTCATTGCGGGGGGTTTTGGTCACCCGAGGTGGAGGCATTTTTTTAAATGAATGAATTCTGGTTTGTTTTCCTAAAAATAGATCAGAGTAAAAGAAATAACACATCTGATTGTTATTACAAAGTCAAAACACCATGAAATCTATTACAAATCATGAAATCTATTACATTATTCAAGTGTTAGACTGTAGGTTTATTGTTAAAGCACCACAAGATACTGGACGGCAGACTTGTTTGACTTGTTCGGGAGTGTAATGTCCCTTTGTTTTGGCATTTTGACAGCTACTCTGAATTAGACAAATTCAAATAGTAAAAGAAATTATAATACTTTACCTTAAAGAACACAAAGCAAACACTGGGAGTCCACCTACATGAGCGGTCTTGAGGTACTACAAGATTTTCTTCTACTGCCTTAGGCTTTAGAATTCCATGTTCAGGCAGATTTGTTGTTTTCAGGAAGGGTGCAGTGTGTGAAATGTTTTGTTTCACTTTATGCCATTGACTTCCAAATACCTCCCACCTCTAAAACTGCGTAACACCTGCCAGAATCCTGCAAGAGCTTTGACTATGAACGTACATTTTACGGCTTGAATGTTAACATTTGGTCACCATGAACGTCATCAAAATTTGGTGCCTTTTTTACTTATAATATAATAAATACTCGTAATTTTATTAACAAAACATTTTATTTCTTTGCACATAATAATAGCAGAAATTAACTTTTTAAACACTGATGTAAAACTTTAACATGATCTTCACTCAATTTTATAGATATCAAGGTTGTATTTTCACAGAATGTTCTTTGTAGAATGATTTTAGGTCGTTCTTTGTAGAACGTATTGGTATCGGGCCCGATACTAAGCTCATGTACTCATACCGATACCAAAGACTGATACCTCATGTGACATAATGTGAACTGTGAACTGAAATTTGTGACAAGCACATAAAATTTTTTATTTTTTCATAGTGTGTTTGAGGGGAGTTTCACTGTGTTGTGCCACCTCACCAAAAATAAAGAAAAAATACAGGTAAAGGGATCGGTATCAGTGAGTACCAGAAATAAAATATAGGTACTCGTACTCTGCCTTTAAAAAATCGGTGCATCCCTAAATCTAACATAAGACAGGATAAAAACCTTTATAAATTAAAGGAACAATATGTAATACAGTTTTGCAACATGCCAACAATTGATTAATATTCATGTAATGTAATATTCTTAAGGCATTTATTCATTGAAGTGTTATGGTCTATTTGTACAAGTACAGTATAGTAAAAGGATGAAACAGCTCCAACAGGGGACAGTGATAATGAAACTGTTCATTTATTTCAGTTTAGTAAGGTTAACTTAAAATCACAGTTTAATATTGTCTAAATTTACTTACACCTGTGTGTATGTATGCTTACAGTACATTTGTTTTTCTGACAAACACTTTAAAAGCTAGGTTTAGGTTAGGCAGCCTGCATTTATGAATGCAGGTGAATAATATTGTGGAAAAAACATGGTGATAAGAAAAACGTGAAAGAAAAATATGGTTATATGATTCTCAATCAAATCTAAAATAATGCTTGAGGGTGTTAGACAGCTTTTCGTTGCAGACGGAGGAGATTAGATTAGATTCAACTTTATTGTCATTACACATGTACAAGTACAAGGCAACGAAATTCAGTTTAGGTCTAACCAGAAGTGCAATAACAGCAAGTGCAGGATATACAGCGGTTGCATAAGTTACATAAATAAATATTACAGAAGTAATTTACAGATGGATATGTACTATGACCATGATTTACAGATGTCTCTTACTATAAACAGAAATTAACAGATGGATATATACTATGAACATAATATACAGATGACTATTACTAAAGCAGAGATTTACAGATGGATATGTACTATGAACATAATATACAAATGGCTATTACTAAAAACAGAGATTTACAGATGGATATGTACTATGAACATAATATACAAATGGCTATTACTAAAAACAGAAATTAACAGATGGATATGTAATATGAACATAATATACAGATGGCTATTACTAAAAACAGAGATTTACAGATGGATATGTACTATGAACATAATATACAGATGTCTATTACTATAAACAGAAATTAACAGATGGATATGTACTATGAACATAATATACAGATGTCTATTACTATAAACAGAAATTAACAGATGGATATGTACTATGAACATAATATACAGATGGTTATTACTAAAAACAGAGATTTACAGATGGATATGTACTATGAACATAATATACAGATGTCTATTACTATAAACAGAAATTAACAGATGGATATGTACTATGAACATAATATACAGATGTCTATTACTATAAACAGAAATTAACAGATGGATATGTACTATGAACATAATATACAGATGGCTATTACTAAAAACAGAGATTTACAGATGGATATGTACTATGAACATAATATACAGATGTCTATTACTATAAACAGAAATTAACAGATGGATATGTACTATGAACATAATATACAGATGGCTATTACTAAAAACAGAGATTTACAGGTGGATGTATACAATGATAAGTTAGGCTATGGTGAGCAGCAGTGCGATGGATATAGAGTAGTGAAAATAAATTATGGACAGAAGCTATCTAAGTAACAGTGCAATGGAAGAAGTTATTGCATATTCAGTTAAAGTGTAGGAGTGCAAGTTGCATAGTAAACAGTCGGTACTGTAAATGAACGGTTGGCACATAACATAAATGTTATGTATAGACAGTCCAGTAGTGCAAATAACAAGTGAAGTCAGGTGTGCAATGAGGGGGAGAGAAGAGTGTAGCAGTATATGAGGGGCAGTGGGATCAGCGAGGGGCAGAGTTCAATAAAGAGACAGCTCTGGGAAAAAAGCTGTTCTTTAGGTTGCTGGTCCTGGTCCGGAGGCACCTGAAATGCCTGCCGGAGGGCAGGAGAGAAAACAGTCTGTGAGCGGGATGAGAGGAGTCCTTAAGAATGCTGCGAGCTCTACGCAGACAGCGTTTCCTCTGGATGTCCTCCATGGCTGGAAGTGGAGTCCCTGTGATGCGCTGGCCGGTTTTCACCACCCGCTGCAGTGCCTTGCACTCTGCAACAGAGCAGCTCCCATGGCAGACTGTGACACAGTTGGTCAGGATGCTTTCTATTGCACAGCAATAGAAGTTCACCAGGATAGCCGAGGACAGCTGATTCTTCTTTAGTGTCCTCAGAAAGAAGAGGCGCTGGTGAGCCTTCTTGACCAGGCTGGAGGTGTTGGTAGTCCAGGACAGGTCCTCCGAGATGTGGATCCCCAGGAACTTGAAACTGGAGACACGCTCAACAGCCATCCCATTGATGTGGATGGTGTCATGTGTGCCTCTTGACTCTTTCCTGAAGTCCACAATGAGCTCCTTTGTCTTGGAGGTGTTAAGGAGCAGGTTATTGTTGTTGCACCATGTGGCTAGGTGCTGGATCTCCTCCCTGTAGGCCGTCTCATCGTTGTTGCTGATGAGACCAATCACCGTAGTGTCGTCCGCAAACTTGATGATGGAGTTAGATCCGTTCACAGGCCTGCAGTCGGAGGTGAAGAGGGAGTAGAGGAAGGGGCTTAGCACACAGCCCTGTGGTACACCAGTGTTGAGTGTGATAGTGGTGGAGCAGATGGAGCCTGATCTCACCTGCTGTGGTCTGTTGGTCAGAAAGTCCATAATCCAATTGCATAGGGAGGTGTTAATGTCCAGGTCTTCAAGTTTAGCAATTAACTTGGATGGGATGATAGTGTTGAATGCTGAGCTGAAGTCAACAAACAACATACGTGCATAAGTGTTCTTATTGTCCAGATGAGTGAGCACAGAGTGCAGTGCCATGGAAACTGCATCTTCTGTGCTCCTATTGCTGCGGTAGGCAAACTGGTGTGGGTCCAATGTGGATGGCAGAAAGTCCTTCAGGTGTGCCAGGACCAGCCGCTCAAAGCACTTCATGACAATGGGTGTCAGTGCTACAGGGCGGTAGTCATTCAGGCACACAGGGATGTTATCTGTCCAGCAGCTTTGTGCGCACTGATCCGGCTCAGTGCATTGCAGACGTCTATGGAGGAGAGTGTGATTGGAGGGTGATCAGCTGAGGGTTTGAGCTTGGTGGCAGTTTCTCTATTGTCTCTCTCAAAGCGAGCATAAAAGTCATTAAGCTCGTTCAGGAAGAGGACATCAGTGGCTGCGGGGGTGGAGTGGGTGGGTTTGTAATCACTGATGGCCTGAATGCCTTGCCACATGCGTCGAGGTTCGGAGTTGGAAAAGTGCTCCTCTACCTTTAGCTTGTAGCAGTGCTTGGCCTCTTTGATGCCCCTCTTCAGGTTAGCTCTGGATGTGCTGTAGGCTTGTGCATCACCTGATCTGAAGACAGTATTGCCTGGACTTCCTGGAGTGTGAAATCTGCCCCCACAGGCCACACTTTGATGGTCTTCACTGATGGCTTCACACGATTGATGAGGGGTGAATACTTGGGGGTGAGGAACAAAGAAAGGTGATCTGACTGTCCCAGGTGGGGAAGGGGGGGGTCGCAACGTAAGCTTCAGCCATGTTTGTGTAAACATTGTCTAAGGTTTTGTTTCCTCTGGGGTGACAGGAAACATGCTGGTGAAATTTGGGGAGCATTGTCTTTAGGTTTGAATGATTAAAATCACCCGCAACAATAAACGTAGCTTCCGGGTGAGCAGTCTGTTGTTTACTGATGGCCGCATGAAGTTCTTTCATAGCAAGCTTGGCATCAGCATCTGGGGAAATGTAGGCTGCGGTTATAATGGTGGAAGTGAACTCCCGTGGCAGATAAAACGGTCTACATTTAACCATGAGAAACTCAAGGTTAGCTGAACAATGTTTTCCGACAATAACAGAGTTCATGCACCAAGCTTTGTTAATGTAAATGCACAATCCACCACCTCTGCTCTTACCGGAGCCATCTAACGTTCTATCCGCCAGAAGTGTGTGGCGTCCCGCTAGCTCAATAGCATTATCCGGTATGCCGCTGTGTAGCCATGTTTCCGTGAAGATCATAACATTACAGTTCAAAAGTCTCTTGCTGTAAGTGATGCTGAGTCGAATCTCCTCCATTTTGTTCACCAGTGACCAAACATTGGCGAGGAAAATGCTGGGTAAAGAGAGCCGGTGTGGTGTTAGCTTTAGCTTAGCTCTTAGTCCTCTGCGCTTAACCCCGCCTTTGTTTACGATCTCGACGCCGCCTGCGAGCACTTCCGCCCAGCCGGGTAGAGTGAGCGACCTCGGGTGTTCTGGCGATCTCAGGAAGGAGTTGAAGGTTGTCGATAAAACTGTCGGGAAGTCGCAAACCAATATCCAAAAGCTCATGTCGGGTGTACGATGTAAAGGCACAGCTGTTCTGCACGAACAGACCCGAGATGAGCAAGAAAAATACTACAAAATTGCAGAATCTGGAGAGAGCCTGAGCCTCGCGATGTGATCGTGCCGCCATCTTGGATCTCATATCCAAGATCAGATGAATGTCAGGACTGCTAAACTCTGGGTCTTGTTTTTCTGGTGGGACCTCTTCTGTCTGTAAGTCTTGCAGAAGAAGCTGTTACACACAGTCATGGAGCAAGAAAACAAGTACAGTATATTATTAACCTTAAAAGACATCTAATTCATATTTCATACATTTAAATATATTGAATCTACATCATTGTATGGGGTGTTCCTGTAGCTCACTTGGTAGAGCTTTGCGTAAGCAATGCAAAGATCACGGGTTCAATCCCAGAACATAATAATAAATTGTACAGTTGCAAGTGAACCATTGTCAGTTTTCTGGTGTTCTTTTAAAATTGCTCATGAAACGTGATCTGATCTTCACCAAAGAAGAAATATTGTGTTTGTTCATATTTGTGACTTTGGTGAAGATCAGATCATGACCAATGTAAGCAGAACACCAGAAAATTAACTATGGTTCACTTTCTTTTCTTGCAACTGCATATATTGAATGCACT
This sequence comes from Oreonectes daqikongensis, assembly GCA_026939265.1. Taxonomy (NCBI): domain Eukaryota; kingdom Metazoa; phylum Chordata; class Actinopteri; order Cypriniformes; family Nemacheilidae; genus Oreonectes; species Oreonectes daqikongensis. The sequence continues at coordinate 509,948 of JAOTQM010000001.1, forward strand.
GTAAATCAAAAGTGGATGAAAACATCTGCCAAATGTAAAAATTGCCACTAGTTGATCTAACATGGACCAAGTTCACTGACAGGTTTGTTACTGTTTTGAATCCCTTACCTCAAAGAATCTCTTTTCTATCTCAGGATTGACACCAATGGTGTGTTGCTCATAGCAACAGATGATGCATGTCTCAGGCCCAGCGAGAAGTTTCAGAGTCTCCACAAGAGGCTCTACAGACTGAAACAAACTGCATAAATTAATTCCAGTACCTGTATTGTAAAGCAAAAAATTACAAGCCATTCTATTTTTGATATAAATAAATATTTTAAGCAAACTATATGCAACACCTGCTCATAGTAGATACAGTCAGCCATCAGAATATAATGAGGATGAGGTAGAAAGTCTTTCACATTTTCTCCCCTTTTAGAAAAATCAATGAATAAACAAACAAATATTATTAAACAAAAATGACAAAACGCTATGTGACTCATGTTTTAATTATAATTTATGGATAAGTTAGCCAAGCCGTGGGGTGTATCAACCATCATACCATGCAGAACCCACCACCAATATGCTTTTACTGCTTTAAAAGTTTGTCTGAGCAAACCAGTTTGGGCAAACATACGATAATGCAATTAAAATGTAATAATATTAATGACCATTCAAATAATTAATGTAAATAATAGTCAAGCTGCTCCTGTCACAACTTTATGATGTCCAACTGTTCTGTTTTATTTTCTCTGTGCTACTGAGCAGACAAAATATGTATCGGGAAAGCTCAAAGCTTTCATAAATAAATTAAGTAACGAAACCCAATTTTACAAATATCCTGTAAAATTAAAGTTAGTACAAACCATTTCAATACCTTGGCTGTAATTGAGCCTGTACGGATGAGCTCTTGAATTCTCCTAATGTTGAGTTGTAGAAGAAGCTGCAGGTCTTGCAATATGCAATATTTTGACGATCTAGCAAGACACTAAAAAAAACAACTGAAGTTCTACAACTTCAAGCATAGGATTCATTACACTGACTCACCCCAGACTGGCAGCCACGAGAGCCACGAGTCCTGTTCCTGCACCCAGTTCAATAATGTTTTTAGCGGACCACGTAACGTTATTGGCATCAGACTCAACATTGTAAAGTCCCGCAGCCCTACATCAGCCCACATCCCCTTTGCTGCACTGACACATTCCCAAAACAGACCCATCTTTTTTTTTTTTTTTTAACATTATACAACATTAACTACAATTTTCAACAAATAACCAATACACCAATACATAATCAGATATCGTTTTTTTCTATTTCTCTAAAAATAATAATCATCTGACTTGTCTTCTGCCGCCATGTTCAATTCGTCTTCTTCGTGTTGTGTTTTGTGTTTTACGGCGGTTGGCAAATCAGCTTGCGGTGCACTTTTGCCACCTATGGGATGGGGGTGTGAAGTGCACTAGGAGAAAAAAGGTAGGTAGGCGATTCTTTCCAGTTTCCGTTTATTGTTACGCTGGTTGAAAGTCTCTTTACTGATAAATGTGGTGGCACTTGATTGTTGAAATGCTTTTTACTCACAAATCTTAGTAAATGTGAATTGTTTTCATTGAAAAATAAATCTAATGATGTAGAAGAATTCTGTGGTATCCCAATTAGAAAGAACAGGTTTCTTATTTAGTGATTTAAATGTTTAAAAAATTTAAAAGTTGAATACTTAATTGATTAGAGACTTATTTTAAGATATCAATATCAATATCGGCCCGATACTAAGCCAAAGACTGATACCTCATGTGACATAACTGACTGAAATTTGTGCTTTTAAAGTTTGTGACAAGCACATTAAAAATGATAAATTTTTCATAATGTGTTTGAGGGGAAGTTGTAATTATAAAGTTATTCTATTTTTTATTCTAGTCTCACTGTGTTGTGCTTGGAAAATTGCCACCTCACCAAAAAATAAATTAGAAATACAGGTAAAGGGATCTGTATCGTTAGCTAAAATAAGTAAATAAAAATTAAACTTGTAGTTAGCTAAAATACGTAAATAAAAATAAACTTGTAGTTAGCTAAAATAAGTAAATAAAAAATAAACTTGTAGTTAGCTAAAATAAGTAAATAAAAAATAAACTTAAAGTTAGCTAAAATAAGAAGCCTAAATAAAAGTTAGCTACTGCCTAACACGATCGCTACATCTACATGTAGTTGTGCCTTAGTTTACATTTAAAACATTCTGAGCATTGTTGCGTCATGTGATTACGTAGCCTTGACGCGCGCGTTCCAGTGGTTTGTTTGTTGACAATCTGAGCGCGAGCGACGATAATCTGAGCAGGTGACTGGAATCAGTCAGATAAACGGTCGACAGTTGTATAGTTTGACGGGTTAAACATGTTTTCAGCTTCAGTGATGGAGACAACAGCACACTTCAACAGCACTCAGCTGATTTCAGATACTCAAGTTGCGGTCAGTACGCCGTCGACGACCGATGGTGGAGTGAACATCATCCGGAGAGATTCTGTGGAGAACAACATCCCACCAGGTTAAGTGACTAAATTATATTTGAAGTCAAGTAATAATTTTCTTATTATTCATTTGATATGACAAACGACGAGTCAGATTTGATAAAAAAAATACAGTTCGTTGTCGTTAACATAAATCAGTGTTTTAAAATTGCTAGGAAACTAAAAGTGGTACTTTATACCTAATTCATCTTTTGTACAAATCTGCAAAACTACAAACACTTGTTTTTAACATTTAAAAGGTCAATTCCATGCAAAGCTAACCTAACCATGAAGGATGGTTTATTTTCATTTTTAAAGCATGAATTTCTTATTAAGTGAATTGTCACGTCCATCTAATGGTCAATATTCCTCATAAATGTCCACATGAAAGTAAAAAAAACTGTTTTATGAAGAGCCATCCCTTCTCCATTTGTATTGCATCTGGTTTTGTGTTTAAAATGTTACATTTACATTTACATTTATGCATTTGGCAGACGCTTTTATCCAAAGCGACTTACATTACATTGTACTATACATTTTGTACATTTTGTATAGTAAGCAAGTGGGGGTTAGGTGCCTTGCTCAAGGGCACCTCAGCCGTTACCCGCCAGACCTGAGAATCGAACCAGCAACCTTCTGGTCATGAGTCCAACTCTCTAACCACTGGACCACGACTGCCCATGTTAAATTGGTGCGATTATATACATCCCGGGTGACTGCAACAATATAATCCCAATGACATCTACGATGTTCTTACAGATTTTATTGCGCATTCGTTTTTATAAACTAGTGAAAAATATATTTTAAGACTAAGCTGCCTACATTCTGATAATAATATTCCAGTTTACGCAATACAAACATGTAAATATTTGATTTGCTTATCGTTTTTCTCATTTCTCCTTTGCTAAATGTGTTTCTCTATCTCTTTTGTTAGGAATAGGAACAAGAACAAAGAAGGTAATCCGTGATTTCTTAAAGAAATCAGGGCGGGTGATCAGACGTGCCTGCTGCTGCGTCTACGTTGAAGACGGGGACTTCTCTGATCCCCCAATGGAGGGTCAAGGGTCAGCTGCTCGAGAGCCTGATGATCAGACAGAGTCAGCGTCAGTATCAGGCCCATCCAGTCCAGAGACAGCAGACACAAAAACAAAACAGGTGGCCGAACCTGAGGCGGCGAAGCCCGAGTCATCTCAAAGCGCTCGGGCTGTTTCTGTTTCAGTCTCAGGCCCTTCTTCTCCAAGAAAAGCCAAAACCAAAACAAACAAACGCAAAGGTGCCAGAACACAGAACTTTGACTCCAGTTTTTCCGGAGGTGAGAAAAATAGCAATAATATAACATACATAAAAACATTAGAGTGTCACATGAACAGAATGTGTATAACTAACTAGGTCTCTTATCAATCCTCTTGTACAGTATTCTGTACTTTCCTGTACAAGTGTATGATTAAAAGATCAGTCCACAGAGCCAGTCTACAGAAGCTCTTAAAACACAAGTGGTTTCATGGAGTGGTGTAGGTAAGTAAACATACTGCTCACAGGTCACCTGTACTTTTCATATTGGTGCAGTTTTATAATGATGATGACCAACCAGACGCACTAAGAATAACACATTACACACTTCCATATTTATCCTCTTTCACAATTGCTTAGCTTAAATAATCCTGCTTAATTTATATTGCTTATCTTATATTCACATCATCCAAGTGGATGCTTCACACTGGTTGGTGGGTGAGGAGAGAGCCTTGGTATGATTGTAAAGCCTTTTGGGTGTACAGTTGTAAGAATCATTTATTTATTCATTATATATATATATATATTATACATATTCTAAACATCATTTTCTCTATATGTTATAGGAAAGCTTCACCCCAATCACAAAAAAAGGGTATAGTATAGTTGTATTATAGGTGAGTACTAATTCCATCCAGTAGAATAACGGTTATATAATAATCTGCTATTGTAAACTGACCTAGTACTTGATGTAACTTAACACTTAACATATACTTAAATATAATGTAAACTTATTACATACATAATACATGGATAAGTTAGTTAGATGGTGTAGTTAGTTTGGTAGATCGGTTACATAGGTGGGTTAGATTAGGTTAGATAAATGGGTTGATAGTTTAGATGGATTGATAAATTAGATGGGTAAGATAGGTTGGTTGATAGCTTGATTGGGTTAGATAGGTGGTTGAAAGTTTAGATGGGTTGATAGGTTAGATGGGTTAGATAGATTGTTTGACCAGTCTCTGGTATAATGAACAGACATGATTCAATTTCATACACTGTAATGATACCAAAAAGACCTCCAGGAGAAGAAGCAACATAGTCCCAGAGTAGAGATGTATTTTTCTGGCACTCTGTAAAAGAGAAAAACATTGCAAAAAAAAGCAGTTAGGACTTGAAGAAGTTGAAGAAAATGGGGACATTCTAACAGTTTCCTTTAGCCAGATCAAGTGCTTCAACAATCTGACATCTGCATCAAATGCTGTAAAGCGTTTGTATTTCACCAGTTTAAGGACAGTCCCTATTTTGCTAAGGACATGATGTGCAGATAATTTCATCTTATTGGACATGAATACTACTGAACTACAAACAGAGAATTTCTCTGCTTAGCATCTAACTGTCTGTACTAGTCACTGGGTCTGTTTGCTTGGACCTAAATGATCCTATATGATCTAAATGACAGTAGCTGAATACAAAAAAATCCCTTGTTTTGGCAAATGCATTTTATTCATTATATTATATTACAGTTTGACACATTAATCAATAAAATGTAAATGTAAGGAAAATGTAAATGTTGCTGTCTTTGATTGAAAAAGTTTGAGACCTTTGAGATGTGTAATGAACTGAGCAGAATCAGTGTGGCTTACGAGTATTTACAGTTAAACTGCAAAGTAACAAATCCCCATGTTCACACAGGGCCAAAATACGGTTGTCACACCTGTATTTGAGTCCTTAATACGGTTGTGTTCACATGCAGTTCAGTTATTTACAAGTGTGACAACCGGAAACTCACACCTGTACAAATACACAACAGTATTTACTGAGAAGCCCTGTTGTGTGAACCTGTTGTCTTCTTTCATTAAATAGCAGCACTAATGCGATACTATATAGGCTTTCATAGACACCACAGTGTAATATCAGCACTGTTATGTAAAAATACTGCACACATATGAATATTTGCGCTTGTTGCACAATAAGTGAGATATATGGAGTATTGCATTATGAAAATATAAAACCTTAAAAGTGATATTAAACGTTTGATAGAATGTATAATTAAATGTTTAATATAACGTTAAGTGTATGATATATGTGTTTAGAAAGCTGCTGTTGTTTAAGTTTAATTGTTCACCAGCAGATGGCGGCACCTCAACGGTCATAAAACTACTCTTGTAAGATCCTGCATGTACTGATGGGACTTCCGGTGAGTGGTTGACTTGGTAAAACGTGCAATTGCCGTCAGTAATGTTATTTGAAATTATTTTGCAGATTAAAATAAACTTTAAACATGCAAATCCTCTTGTAAAGTCGTCTTTGCACGATGGTATGTGTAACATGCGTCCAATTTTATACACCGCTAAGTCCATTGCAATATTGACGTCGGGTACGTTCACACTGTCAATTTTTAGGATTGACAACCGTATTTACTTACAGGCGTGAGTCTCGAAATGTCCTGTTCACACAGCAGCTTACAGTTGCGGCTTGTATACTGGCTGTATGAACGTGCAACCAAACTCACGCGCTGCCTGTAACCATAGTGACACGACGTCAATATTGCAATGGACTTAGCAGTGTACGAAATTAGACGCATGTTACACTTACCATCGTGCAAAGACGACTTTACAAGAGGATTTGCATGTTTAAAGTTTATTTTAAAAGGCAAAATAATTTAAAACAACATTAGTGACAACGGCAATCGCACGTTTTACAAAGCCAACCACTCTCCGGAAGTCCCATTCAGTACATGCGAGATCTTACAAGAGTAAAGTTTTAACAATTAAACTGAAACTACAGCAGCTTTCTAAACACATATATCATATATTTAACATTATATTAAGTATTTAATCAGTGCTTAATTCGTAAATTACGCGGTGCCGGAACAAGGGGGCGTGGCAGATCCGGCAAGGTAGTGGGGTTGGCAAAAGTAACGGAATGTGCAATCTCTGTGGGGTTTTCTATTCTACCATTTAGATGTTTTGAAAATGCGCATAGGAAATGGATACGGACATGCGATTAAAGAAGTTTAACGTGCTAGTCTTGTGTTTCAAATCCGCGCGTTAAGGTGATGGACTTTTTTATTGTCATAATGATGATGTTGTGAATATTTGTGCATGTAAAACACAGCCCTCAACTTTTGTGTAGAATTCAGAAGTTTACAGAAGGAGGCTGCCGTCGTGTATGTCATCATGTATGTAATAACCATATTAAGCATTTAACGTTAATCATCCGTTTACCGTTCATCAGTTCTTCTGCGTCTCTTCGCAGCATTTGTCCAACAACACAAATATCTCTTTTTGAAGTGTTTACATGACAAGTTCCCTTTAATATATAATGCGAAGCACGCGACGTGCATGATGTCAGGAAACTAACGTTAGCCTACTTCCCACATTTCAGGTTGATGGTTTAAGGAAAATAGCCGTATGGAATAAATATTTTTCACATAAAATCAGTCTAAAATGAATAAATACGCTGACTTTTTGACAATGAACAGATTAATAAAACGAAAGTTAAACGCTGTGCTAATATGCTGCTGAGTTTGGTTCAGTTTGTGAGGCGCAGCGCACAAGCAAGGAAAGGAGATGACAGAGCGCTTGCAAAAGCGCAATGTTCTGTTAGAAAACCTCCAAAACTTGGCATGGATAACAAGTCTATAATTTCCTACTTGTATTATAGTTTTATACTTAAAGGGGATACAGTTATTGACATTCTCATTATTATACGTGCTTTTTAATGAAATATATGCGCGCAACACGGCAGCACGAACGTCTTTCATTAGCGCTTGAGGAGCGGGATCTGCCAAATGAGGTGCCGGATCGGATTTTCCGGCTTGTTCCGGCACAAATTAAGACCTGCATTTAATTATACACGTAAAACTTTCTATCATATCATAACGTTAATGCAGCGCGGTTTGCGGTCATTTTCATGCTTTGTACATTAACACAGTGACAGAGAATGACGGTGACGACACAGACAACTATTTGTCCAGTACGGTTCCCGTTCACACAGCAGGGCTTCTCCGCAAATGCGGTTGTGAGTCCCGAAAATTTACAGGTGTGAGTTTGGTTATAGAATACGGTTGTCACACCCGTAAATAACCGAAGTGCGTGTGAACACAACCGTTTTAAGGACTCAAATACAGGTGTGACAACCGTATTTTGGCGCTGTGTGAACGTACCCGTCGTGTCACTATGGTTAAAGGCAGCGGGTGCAAATAGAATACGGGCGTGAGTTCGGTTGCTCGTTCATACAGACTGCAGTGGGTGGCTGCTTACAGACTTAAATACCACACCATACCCATCACACAGACATACCAAATCAGGAAATCAAGTACAAAGTATAAATTACACAACACTCAAAATGTGACAAAGAAAACAACCATCACACACAACATGCAGCTTCCCCCTCCAGATGACCCAAGAGCTAAAAAAAAAAGAGAACCAACACAATACACAAATTCCAAATTAAACATTAAGTAACACAGTACAATTAAGACAACTTAAAAGTAAAAGAAACAAATTCCTCACAATACAAACATGAGGCAAAAAAACAAACAAACAACAATCCAGACCACCAATTCGTCCAGAACCAGAAGCGCCAACTCGGATGCCGAGCGACGACGAACAGGGCAACACAGTCATTACATATCCAGATCAGTTCGTTCAGGGACAGAAACGCCAACTCGGGTGCCGAGCAACGACGAACAGGATAAAAACAGTCATCACATACCAAAATCAGTTCGTTTAAGGACAGAAACGCCAACTCGGGTGCCGAGCGACGACGAACAGGGTAAAAACAGCCATGTGATCCTCCCAGCTAGCCTTTAGCTCTGACGGGTCTTTAAACCCCTCATTCACAGTTGTGAGCCCGAGCTACAGCGAGGTAAGCTGGCAGCCTAACCGCGGCAAACTCTCACCTTATGTAGGCTACCCGCAAGTTCAAGGCTATTAATTAACGTCAGCCGAATCACCTGGGCACATGTGATTCGATCTGCTACACATACATTAGTAATGACTGATCTTAGGGTTCTTGTAAATCAAGTCTTAATGTACATGCGTTTATAAATATAAATAGAGATTTGGCTATTAAAGTGCCTGTTCTCTGATAACATCGCTGCTATCCTTCTGAAACCCTGAATCTCCATATTTCGTCATTTTTTTGTCACCCTTTATATTTGTCTCTAGGTTTCGCAAATATCGGACCATAAAAAGTAGGCTATTAAAAAGTGCTTGTCAACTTTGACAACACGGTATTAAATCATTTAAATCATTTGCTGTTTTCTTGCATATTGCAGGTGTTCTTGATTTAAAACCTCTTTATAATAAAACCCTTTGTAGTCCCTACTAACTCGTTTTTAAAAAAACTAAAAATTTTGTCAGAGTTTTTTCCTATAAAAATCCTATCACAGAAATATTTGCGCGCGCCTTGACCCTCAGTTAACTTCCGATTGGTGTTTGGCTATGTCTAATAATATAACTATTTATATTTATATATATATATATATAATTAAATATACATTTAATTTATGTTAATATATATACACTGTATATAATGTATATTGTTGTTTTATTGTACAATAATTGTATTAAATAAACGATTTGTTGAATTGTGTTGTATGTTCATTTTATTAAATAAACAATTTGTTGAATGGGTCCTGTAGTTTGGTCGCATTTAAAGAAACCCTACGGGACATTGACATCTAGCGGTTGAGATTGGTATTGCAGTCTAAATTCAAAATACTGGAGAGACAAGTTTGGTCAACGTTTTTTCTCGGTTTCTTTCGCTTGTTATCAGAAATAATCTACAGGCACTCAAATCTACAGGCACTCGGAAGTTAAATTGAGGTTAAAATAGCACGCATGCGCAGTAACGTTTGTATATGTTTTCACTTTGAAACCGTCTTACAGCACAAATCATATGAATGGATGAATGATGCCTCCTTACAGTCTCACACCTCCATTCACTGGGTGACATGAGGTTAATCATGTGCGATGTAAACTGACAGCACTGACGTGGCTTTCAGGAGTGGATTTGTGAAAGAAACACTGGTAAGCCTCTCTCTGTAGGTTTTAATGACAGATTATATATACTTGTCTTGGTTACACAAGCAACACGCCTGTGGACACTGACGCCTAGTGGTCATTGCCTGTCGACGCGGACAACGATGCAGAAGTATAAATGAAAACCAGTGTGTTGCCTATGGCGTAGAAGTATAAATCAGCCTTAAGCTTTACATAGATACCAAACTTGAGTGGGTAATTCCCAAAGAGAGGGCAGCAGCGAGTGGAGTTTGTAGGTGTGTTTCTGGCCATTTTTGTCACATAACAAAATGGCCAATTTAAATCAACACTGCTCAGAGAACATATTTAACACTGGTGTAGTGTTAAAGATAATAAGATGATTAAGTTATTAATTGATTATTAAGCATTATTAAGCATTGAAGACAAGCACCTGCTGTTAACAATCAGAATCACTTGTGTTATGATAAACACAAGAACTACAACTGACATTCAGTCTCAACATTAGGGCACGGTTTCACAGACAAGGCTTAAGACCAGTCCCAGACTAAAAGGAATTTTGAGCTGTCTTAACCTAAAATAACTTGCCTGGACATATTTTAAAATATATCAGTGCCATTGTTTTGTTTTAAGATGCACATCAGTAATGTTTTTTCTATTACATTTTAATAAAAGCAACTTAAATAGGCTAATTTAACTAAAGCATAATCCTGGCTTAGGCTAAGCCTTGTCTTTGAAACCGGCCTAGCTGAAATAAACTGAAGATGAAAGACGACATTAAATCTCTCAAGATCTGATTGAACAACTCTACAAACAGCTTAACATTAACAACTTAACTTATAACTAACCAGATGTGCCCTTGAGCAAGGCACCTTACCCCCGTTTGATCCCCGGGTGCTGCAGTGATAGCTGCCCACTGCTCTGGGTGTATGTGTGTTCACTTTACACTGGATGGGTTAAATGCAGAGGTCACATTTCGGGTATGGACCTGTAACAATGTTCGTTGTGTAAGGAGGAAAGAGGCAGGGTCGGCAGGTTGAAATCGAAAATAATATTTATTTTCAAAACGGGTAAAAACCAAAACATCAAACAAACACAAATAAACAAAGTGCGTCCCGGCATCTCTCGCTCTCGTGCACGCCTGTCTTTCTCATGACGCAAGCCCCGTCTGCGCCCTCGGCGGCGCTTTTTGTCTCTCCTCTCACCAATCACTGTAATACAAGACAGCAGGTTAGAAGTCACACCTGACCTACTTACCACCCTCCGTGCTCCGGACTGAAGCTCCTCCCTCCCAGACGGAGCGTGACCACGTCCCCCTTGCCACATACCCCCACCGCCCGACTCAGGCCGGGGCCTCCTCCGGACTGCAGCCTCTCCCCCCCCCTCCGGGAGAGGAAGTCAGCCACAGCCATCTGCGTCCCCGGTCTGTGGACCACCTGAAATTTGAAGGGCTGAAGAGCTAAATACCAACGGGTGATCCGCGCGTTGGTATGAACACACATACACCCAGAGCAGTGGGCAGTCGTGGCCCAGTGGTTAGAGAGTTGGACTCATGATCAGAAGGTTGCTGGTTCGATTCTCAGGTCTGGCGGGTAACGGCTGAGGTGCCCTTGAGCAAGGCACCTAACCCCCACTTGCTTACTATACAAAATGTGCAAATGTATAGTACAATGTAATGTAAGTCGCTTTGGATAAAAGCGTCTGCCAAATGCGTAAATGTAAATGTAAATGTAAATGTATCCTTCATTCGGTGGAGCCATTGAAGGGGTGCATGGTCCGAACAGAGCGTGAACTCCCGGCCCAGGAGATAGTAGCGGAGGGTGAGGACGGCCCACCGAATCGCTAGACATTCTTTTTCAATGGTGCTGTACATCGTCTCCCTCCGTGAGAGCTTCCGACTGATGTACAGCACCGGCCGCTCGTCACCCTCTACCCCCTGAGACAGGACAGCCCCCAGACCTCTGTCCGATGCGTCCGTCTGTAAAACAAAGGGAAGATTAAAGTCAGGAGCGTGCAATAGAGGGCCAACGCATAAGGCAGCCTTTACTTGGGTGAAAGCCCGCTGGCAAGGCTCCGGCACGTCCTTTTTAGTGAGGTCTGTCAGCGGGCTGGTGAGCGTCGAATAATTTGAGATGAATCTCCTATAATAGCCGGCCAGCCCCAAGAACTGCCTCACCTCCTTTTTGGTCTCGGGTCTCGGAGAGGCTGCAATCGCTGCAGTCTTATCAATTTGGGGACGCACCTGTCCGTGACCCAAGTGGAAGCCCAGATACCTTACCTCCGCCCGCCCAACCACACACTTCTTCGGGTTAGCCGTGAGTCCCGCCGCTCTCAGCGAATTCAGGACCACTCTCAAGTGTTGCATATGCCGCTGCCAGTCATTACTATAGATGATGATGTCATCCAAGTACGCAGCGGCATATGCTGTGTGGGGTCGGAGAACACGGTCCATCAGTCGCTGAAACGTGGCCGGGGCTCCGAATAAGCCGAATGGAAGTGTGACAAATTGGTGCAAACCGAACGGCGTGGTGAAGGCTGTTTTTTTCTTTGGATAAAGGAGATAAGGGGATCTGCCAGTATCCTTTTGTCAAATCCAGTGTCGAATAAAAACGAGCCGAACCTAGTCGATCCAGCAACTCGTCAATCCGCGGCATGGGATATGCGTCGAATTTCGACACATCATTCACCTTGCGATAATCCACACAGAAGCGCACCGAGCCGTCGGTTTTGGGAACTAAAACTATTGGGCTCGCCCAATCGCTGTGGGACTCCTCGATTACTCCCATATCGAGCATGGCGCCTAATTCCTCCTGAACCACACTTTTCTTGTGTTCAGGCAAACGATTCGGCCGGCTGCGCACTACCACGCCCGGCGTGGTCTCAATATGGTGTTCAATGAGCGTAGTTCGACCGGGTAGGGGTGAAAACACACCGGCAAACTGTGCCTGTAAACGAGTTATGTCCGTGATCTGGGAGGGTGAGAGGTGATCTCCCCCAGAGCCGAGAGCGATAGATCGGCCAGGTTTGTATACCTCCGGCCCGATATCATCCTCTCTACTCACCACCGTCGCCAGCATCACGGCATCAGCCGCATTCCATTTTTTAAGGAGATTGAGGTGATATATTTGATGTGCCCCGCTCCTATCCGGTCGTATTACTTCATAATTGAGATCCCCCAATCGCTGTGTGACCACAAAGGGTCCTTGCCACTTGGCGAGTAATTTTGAGCTCGATGTAGGAAGCAAGACGAGCACTTTCTCTCCCGGTGTAAATTTGCGTAATCTAGCACCTCTGTCATATTGCTGTCTCTGTCTGTTCTGGGCCTGTAACAAATTCTTCATTGAGAGCCGCCCTAAAGTGTGGAGTTTTGTTCTCAGGTCGAGGACAAACTGAATTTCGTTTTTACTAGCGGACGGTCCGTCCTCCCAAGTTTCCCTTAGGACGTCCAAAACCCCACGGGGCTGGCGACCGTAGAGCAACTCGAAGGGAGAAAATCCCGTGGAGGCTTGCGGGACCTCGCGGACAGCAAATAACAGAGGCTCTAGCCATTTATCCCAATTTTTGGTGTCCTCGTGAACGAACTTCCGGATCATGGCTTTTAACGTACGGTTAAAACGCTCGACCAAGCCGTCCGTTTGTGGGTGATAGACGCTTGTTCGAACCGTTTTAATGCCCAATAATCCGTACAGTTCGCGCAGTGTGCGTGACATAAACGTCGTGCCTTGATCCGTGAGAACCTCTTTGGGGATTCCCACGCGGGAGATCAATGAGAAGAGAGCCTCCGCAACACTCTTTGCTGAAATGCTGCGGAGCGCCACCGCCTCCGGGTATCGGGTTGCATAATCCACAATGACTAATGCAAATCGATGCCCTCGTGCAGATCGCTCTAACGGCCTGATCAGGTCCATACCAATTCTCTCGAAGGGGGCCTGAACAAGGGGAAGAGGGCACAATGGTGCTTTTGGGGTGGCCGGTGGGTTTACCAGCTGGCATTCACGACAAGCGGCACACCATCTGCGCACGTTCTCGTGAATGCCCGGCCAAAAGAAGCGGGCCGTTAGACGATTTAGTGTTGCTGTCTGCCCTAAATGCCGTTGGAGAGGCTGTCCGTCGATGGTACGGACCTGTTCAAATGCATTTTTGAGCGAATCATCTCGAGACTGTTCCAGGGGAAAATCATCGCTCGATATGAGATCTCGTCTTAAAATCGTGCTCGGTTCCCCTGAAACAGACCCCGAAGGACCCGGCTCAGCCTCGCCAAGTTGCGCGACCGCCCCCCTTCCGCCGCTTTCGTTTCACCCCAGAAACATCCGCACATAAATACCCTAATAATGTGCTAAAATTCGGCCAATCCGTCCCCAAAATTAGCGGATGTCGAAGGTGCTGGTTAACGGCCACCTTCACGCTATGCTTTTCACCCCTAAATTTAATATCCACAGACATCAAAGGGTAACTCACCACATCCCCGTGCACACACCTCACCTTAACCTCGCGGCTCGAATCCCATGCCGCGGATTGAATCAGACTTGGGTGGATGGAGGTTTGGTTACAACCTGAATCCACCAAAGCCTGATATGTACCCCCCTCGGTACTCACGGGTACCCGGTACTGGCTGGCTGAATCGAGGGCAGCCCGAGGCGCGTCAGGAACCTGGATCACCAAACCGACATCCATCAGCGGACAGTGGCCAATGGGGTGGTCCGGGTCCCCGCAACGCCAACAGGCCGGCCCGGGTTTCCCCCCGCAGTGGGAAGTCGGCCAAGGGATTGGCGAGAGGAAGCCGGACGTGGGTGGTGGTGAGCCGTGGCTGCGGGAGAGCCCGTGTCTCCCCGGCTGCGGGACGCCGCCCGCGGCTGCATCTCGTCCCGGAACCTGAGAGGGGGAAAAGGAGAAACAACAGAAGGGGGAAAAAAAGAAAAATTAACATGGGGTTCGCCGACCCCGACACACGCTGCCATCTGGTCCTCCGCCAGCTGGACGGCTTGCGCCAGCTGGACGGCTTGCGCCAGCGACGTCGGCCGGTGGCACTGGACCCACTGGGCGGTGGGCTTGGGGAGCCGTCCCACGAACTGCTCCAGCACCACCTTTTCCACCATGGAATCCGCGTCGCTGGTCTCGTCCAGTAGCCATTTGCGGGCGGCGTCTCGGAGCTGCTGCGCCCAGGCGAACGGCTGGTCGCCCTTCCCCAGTTCCAGGTACCGGAAGCGCTGCCGCTGCTGCTCAGGGGTGCGACCGACCCGCTGGATAATAGCTCTTTGGAGGTCAGTGTAGTTGCAGAGGTTCGTGGCTGGCAGTTGTTGCGCCGCGAGCTGAGCCTCTCCTGTCAGGAGTGGGACTAGACGACCGGCCCAGTCCCCGCGGTGCCAGCCCGCCCCCTCCGCGGACCTCTCGAAGAGCTCCAAGAACGCCTGCGGGTCATCGAGCGGTCCCATCTTGTGGAGCAGCAGCGGTGGGGATGTGGCGCGGGTCGACACAGCGTCCGCCTGCTGTCGTCCGGACGCCTACCAGCTCCGGAAAATCTCGCGGCCCTCAGTCTGGGCCCGCAGGAGAGTCTCGAACCTCCTCTCCTGCACCATCGAGGCCTGGTGTTGTTCTGCGTGGAGTCCCGCGAGTGCCTGAATGACTTCCGCAAACGGCGATCCTGGCGTAGGATGCATGACGGCAGCGGCTTCCTCTTTCCTCCCGAGTTTCGGCACCAGTGTAACAATGTTCGTTGTGTAAGGAGGAAAGAGGCAGGGTCGGCAGGTTGAAATCGAAAATAATATTTATTTTCAAAACGGGTAAAAACCAAAACATCAAACAAACACAAATAAACAAAGTGCATCCCGGCATCTCTCGCTCTCGTGCACGCCTGTCTTTCTCATGACGCAAGCCCCATCTGCGCCCTCGGCGGCGCTTTTTGTCTCTCCTCTCACCAATCACTGTAATACAAGACAGCAGGTTAGAAGTCACACCTGACCTACTTACCACCCTCCGTGCTCCGGACTGAAGCTCCTCCCTCCCAGACGGAGCGTGACCACGCCCCCCTTGCCACAGGACCATTTTCACTTTCACAATAATATATGTTATGTTGTTAATCAGTGAAACTAGCAGTTGATAGTTTTTAAGATGATTTAATCATGACCTGGTCTGATTCCATTCAAGATCACTATTAAATCAAGAATCAGCATATAAATCTCAACAATGGTGACAATAAACCAAAAGTTTCATGCTGCCATCAACATAGTACAAAAATCCCAGCATGCACTGTCATGCATGAATTATCACCACAGTTGAGGACTGTAGGAGAAGTGTTGATGTCTAAGTGCTTTCCTTCACAATAAGAAGCTTTTGAGTGGGACCATGCGTACTTTGAGAAGTGTTGATTTAACACTGGCCATTTTGCTATGCAGTGCCTTTGCTGCATCCACTCACATAAATAAAGTTTAGCCTATATATAGTTACGGTAGGAAATTTGGCATAAAAGAAAACTCAATCATTTTGACCCACACGATGTATTTTTGGCTATTACAAATGTTCTTGTGCTACATAAGATTAATTGTGCAAATATGGATGATGCGGGACACACACAACAATTTAGGGGTTTGGTCATAACAAACAAAAAGTACTGTAGACTGCTAGTGATAGTGACAGCAGTGACAGCTGCCCACTGTTCCGGGTGTTTAAGTGTTTACAACTCACTTGATGGGTTAAATGCAGAGGAAAAATGTCAAGTATGGGTTGCCATAGCTTGACAAATTCACCACTTTTACTTATAAACAGTTACAGTTTATATAGAAACAGAGCAAGGTAATATTTTGATCTCATTTTAATAATTTTAAGCATTTCATTCATAATAATAAGAAAATAGAAAAGCCATACAAAGAAACCGTGAGACAGGCCACATATACAAGGCTTCAGAAAACAAACATATAATTTCTGTCTGCCTGACTGACTTCTGGCAGAATGATAATCATGCTCCATTTATTCAAATGCAATTGCTTTAGATGGTCATGCTCTAGCTCAACTAGACACTCCAAACAGAGTCTCTCTCAGACACAGATGTGCACACACACATGCTCTTTTTTCAGGAAATGGGAATTCTGCTCCTGAAATTGGAGCACAGAGAGAGAGAGGGCGAGAGAGAGAGTGGTAGGCAGAGCAAATGCTTTGAACTGCTGTAGCTGGAAAAGGTGGCCTGCTTTGAGGCTCACTCTCCATTCAATCTGGGAATGCTGATTAGCAATGCAAATAGCAATAACAGCATTTTTCTCTTATCCCGACCCACAAATGTCTCCTTAAAGGATTAAAATAGATTGTAAGGAAGGACCCAATCTGAACTGCACTCCATATTTGTAGTGGGCGGAGCAGCTTTATTGTAAATGCTGCAGAGGTTCTTTCACATTTAGAACACCACTTTGTCTTTAAAATGTCCTGCATGGAGACATATTATGTTCGCAGCATTCTCCAAAATATATTTCTTGTGCTCTGCAGAAGAAAGCCGTTTGCCATGACATGAGAGGGAGTAAATGATGACAGAATTTTTGTCCATGGGTGAACTATCACTTTAACTAAGGTTTTGACCTATATGGAAAGGTCTTTATATGATAGCTTTCCTGTAGCTCAGTGGTTAGAGCGTGGCACTAGCCATGCCAAGGTCATGGGTTCGATCCCAGGGATTGCACATACTCGGAATATTACAGAAGGTCAATAAAAAAGGATATTTCAAATAGAAATGCCAGGCTTCTGAAAAGTATGTTCATTTCTATGCACTCAATATTTTGTTGGGCCTCCTTTTGCATGAATTACTGCATCAATGAGGCATGGCATGGAGGCAATCAGCTCAGGTGTAATGGAAGCCCATGTTGCTTTGATAGCGGCCTTTAGGTCATCTGCATTGGGTCTGGTGTCTCTCATCTTCCCATAGGTTCTTTATGGGGTTCAGGTCAGGCGAGTTTGCTGGCCAATCAAGCACAGTAACATTGAACCAGCTTTTGGTACCTTTGGCAGTGTGGGCAGGTGCCAAGTCCTGCTGGAAAATGAAATCAGCATCTCCATAAAGCTTCTTGGATGGCTGCGTTGACTGTGGACTTCAGAAAACACAGTGGACTCTGAGACCTTGATTTCCAAATGAAATGCAAAATGTATTTTCATCTGAAATAGGGGTATAACGGTACGTGTATTTGTACCGAACCGTCACGGGGACAGGTCCAAATGGAAGTGATCATTCCTATGCCCTACTCCCTCGACTTAATTTCCTCATTATCGTCAGCTGGCGTGTTCCTGTGACAAACGCAGAATGGTGTCCGTCAGCAGATGTCGCTGTTTAAATGGCATAACGTAAGCATAAAGCATAACGTACCATTACGCTCCTAATCTGAAAAGAAGACTTTGGACCACTGAGCAACAGTCCAGTTCTTTTTCTCCACAGCCCAGGTAAGATGCTTCTAGTCCATGTCTAGGATTTGTCTGTGTGTAGTGGCTCTTGATGCGCTGACTCCAGACTCAGTCCACTCCTTGTGAAGCTCCACCAAATTCTTAAATGGGTTTTTCCTGACAATCCTCTGTCAGGTTATTTTGTTGGTGCACCTTTTCCTTCCACTCAACTTTCTATGAATATGCTTGGATACAGCACTCTGTGAACAACCAGCTTTTTTAGCAATGAACTTTTGTGGCTTACCCTCCTTGTGGAGGGTGTCAATGACTTGTCTTCTGAACATCTAAGTCAGCAGTCTTCCCCATGATTGTGTAGCCTACTGACCCAGACTGAGAGACCATTTAAAGGCTTAGGAAACATTTGCAGGTGTTTTGAGTTGATTAGCTGATCAGGGTGTGACACTATGACCTTCCAATATTAACCTTTTTTACAATATTCTAATTTTCTGAGACACAAGATTTTGATGATTATGGCTTACGGATCATGAAAACCCAAAATTCAAAGAAATAAAGGCTTGAAATATTTCACTCTATGTGTAATGAATCTATATAATATATGGGTTTCACTTTCTGAAATGAGTGAAAAAATATTGACCTTTTTTCACGACAATCTAATTTATTGAGATGCACCAGTATGTTCCAGTCAACACATTATATCACACCATTACATTAGATTCAACTTTATTGTCATTACACATGTACAAGTACAAGGCAACGAAATGCAGTTTAGGTCTAACCAGAAGTGCAATAGCAGCAAGTGCAGGATATACAGTGGTTGCATAAGTTACATAAATAAATCAATATTATAGAAGTAATTTACAGATGGATGTACTATGACCATAATATACAGATGTCTATTACTTAAAACAAAGATTTACAGATGGATATGTACTATATCCCTTGGAGAGACAACCAGGGCAACCCTAAACTCCCGTCCCAGAGTCAACACAAACACTTATTCAAATGAATATCTTTTAATTTGAAAACAATAATAAAAAAGATAAACAATAATCTCCAAATATTAACAAACATGTGAGGAACAGAAACTTCAGGGGGGAGTAAGCCAAAATAACAACCAAAACAAAGTTTACTAACCCAAGAATCTTAATAAAATTCCTAGATGATAATTAAAAGTAAAATTAACAAAAAAAACTTCCCTCTCTTCCTACCTGACCATAACCAGGAGAAAATAAGTTTTAAACAAAAATGGCACTCTTACTTTTATGTTACAAAACCTATTTTAGATATCATCCTGTGTGTATGATCATTAGGCCCCTAGGCCTATATGTATTTATAGGCAGTGTATTTTGTGTATTCCCTTTACCAGTTTTAGCAGAAATTTACTAAATTAAGTAGTAAGGTTCTTGAATAGTCAAGTGTAGAAGCCATGTGTTTGTTGAATCTATTATCATTTGTATTACCATAGTTTAACTACAAAAATAAACTATAGCTACTATAGTGAAACTATGGTCATTTCTTAGTTACTGTGGTTCCACGTAACTGGAATATGGTTACTATATAGAGAAAATTGTAAATTTGTGGATGGGGTTTTATTGCAAATACCATCCCTGCTGAAACAAACAATGAATTTGTGATTAAGAATTAGATTTTTTATTAAAACCATTACCAAGTTACTTTTTGTAGTGTTTTGGGTTTTATTCCAATAGGATTTAACATCCCACCAATAGAATCCATTACATAGACACATGCAAGTATATAATAAAATTCCCATTATAACCATTAAATCCATAACATTTTCTGTTGTGTTTTGGTCAGGGTTCTATTGTTTTTATGTCAACAGGAATACTTAAATTACTATAGTAACAACATGGTTTATTTTCCAAGCGGCTTTAAATGATAGCAGCAGATCAGAAGTTTGATCATTTTCATGAAAATGTGATCTTTGCCTGATCATAGTCTCATTCGATTGAACCCACAGATAATCACACCATACTATAACATGTGTCTTTTTCATCTTTTATTATGCTTTTTGCTTTTTTTAGCACTTTTAGCTGTGTAGTAGCACCAACGTTTACATTAGTTTAGCGGGAAGATCCCAGGGTTGCCAGATTTGGGTAAAAAATCTGCCAAATGGCCATTCAAAGCTAGCCGGAAAACCGTGAGCTTAGAAAAACTGAAATACTTGCAACAGTGAAAGGTCCTGGCAGAGCCAGGAAGCAAGCCAGAAAAAAATGCGCACACAGGATAACCTGCTACATAGAAACGACTTTCTACTTTTGGACTTTTTATAAATGTAGTGGAGTAAAAAGTATGATATTTGTCTTTCAAATGTAGTGAAGTAAAGTCACAAGTACTCGAAAAAAATAATACTCAAGTAAAGTACAGATATTTAAAAAGTGTACAGTACTCAATTAAATTTACTTTGTTACTGTCCACCTCTGCGCGAATGAATAAGCTATATCATTAGGTTATTATTATTTAGATGTAGGCCTATGCTTTTTATTAGTTAGACTATTTATTGATAAATGCAGAAAAACAAGTTATTATAACATTGATTAGGTGTTAGTCTTCAACTCCTGGTGAACTTACATTACGAATAAACAGCGTGACTTTGGAAGATTGTGATGCACCAACATTCTTTAAATTGTTATCTTTGTCAAACCTTTTAAATGGTAGGACCCATTTTTAATAGAAATATAGAATTTTATGATTTTTTATTATTCCCCTAAATATTGTAATTGAATATTAGATTCAACATTAAGTATGTTTGAAAATGATGTATAACTTTATGTAAAGCAATTAAATTAAATTTTATATAGCCTAGGCCTAAACATCCCAAAAACTTGCTCCTGAAATGTTTTACGTTAGCCAACACATTTATTAAAATAAGATGTTACTAAAAATGATAAAATAATATGTTATAAAAAATGCATTATATTTGCAGCATGCAAATGTCATGAATGTGCTTTATCTGTGATGTAAATGCGGCGCATGCGTGTGTAAACACATTAAAAACTAATAATATAATGTCTTAATGTGTTTACACATGCGCGGCGTTAATCTACCAAAGTCCATTTGTTTATTTGTTATGTAAGTTCACAAGGACTTGAAGAATTAAACTTAATCAATGTTATAATAAATACAGAAAATAAAAAAATATTTTTGCAGTCACATGGCTAGATGTTTCCGACAAAAACTTTCGTTTTAATTCACAATGCTTGTTGTTTTGCATTTATCAATAAATAGCCTAAAAAAACCTGCTGGTAAATGGTTAATGCTATAATGCTAACACTAATGATGTCTCATGAGAAATACCTCTTGTTTGAATGTAAATGATATATGACTTAATGTACAGTCACGTTAAAATTAACAACTGCTTGAATGTTAAAGTGATTCAAAATTGAAAATGTATTGTTTCGAAGTGAGGTTATAGGCTGTACTAAAGCCATTAACAATGTTGTAAGACCGCAGTTTTTGAGTCAAGGATTGGTCGCATCAATTCTCAATCAAGTACCGGTACACTGAACCAAACACTGTTTCTGTCAGATGTGTCAGATTAATGTTAATTGAGAGCAAATGAGCTCTTCATACTAAACATGCATGTACCACTGAACATTCATGTACTGCTGTGTTAACAGGGGAGATACTTCATGTCTTTAATCTTTAAAAGTTTATTTAAACTTTAGTTGAAGAAAAAGTGTGATGCGTGTGGAAAGCCTTTTAAATATGAATGTGAATATTTAAAACTGTTTATATGGCTTCGATTTAAATACTGATTAAAAATGTGTTTTGTTCACAGAGAAAACATCCAACAAAGCTGAAGGCCTTTACTGAATTTTTGGCAACACGGAAGCAAACCCTGGAAGCACCAGAAACCCCAAGGAAGCAAGCAAAAATAAGTGACCTCATGGCAGCCAATGCAAACAGACATGTGCCACAGGTGAAGAATGACAAGCTCATGATTAACTTTATCTGTGAGGGTCTTCATCCATTTTCTGTGGTGAAGCAACCTGCTAATAAAGAACTTTTACTGACACTGAATCCTCAATGCAAGGTAATTTCCAGACCCACTCTCCGGACCAGAATACAGGTAGCTGCAAATCAAATTAAAAAGACTTTGATGTCACACCTCAGCAAAGTCAGCCATGTTGCCACCACAACGGATTGTTGGTCTGCGCACCAGCAAAGTTTCATAGGGGTGACATCTATTCATTGGATAGATGAGGAAACTTTAGAGAGGAAATCTGCTGCACTTGCTTGCCAGAGGCTGAAAGGATCTCACACCTTTGATGTCCTAGCAGGTGCCATTGATGACATTCATTGTCAATATAGAATAAGGGGAAAGGTTGTAAGAATCACAACAGACAACGGCTTAAACTTTATTAAAGCTTTCAGTGTGTTTGGTGAGCAAAGAGAGCCTGAAGAAGTAGAGTCAGACCCTTTCGAAGAGCCAAATGCTGACTACCTGGACACATTCAGCATCTTAGATCAAGATAACAGTCTTGAGTACCAGCTTCCTCCACATCAAAGGTGCACATGCCACCTGTTCAATTTAATTGCAACCACCGATGCTGCCAAGGCAGAAGAAAATGACACATACAAACGGCAGTCACTTGCAGCCTTCGGGAAATGCCAAGCAATCTTGAACAGGTAGGTCATATGTCAGCCGAAATAGTGGAAGATGAATGCAAGCTCCAACTCATCCGTCCAAATAAAACTCGATGGAACTCCACATACATGGCTGTGGAGAGATTAATACGGATCATGCAAGAGAAGGGAGAGGTGCTATTAGCAACGTCTGTGAAGAATTCAAAGTGAGAATGTGAGTTTATTTTATATTCAGAATATATCTTATTTATTTATTTGTTTTTCCGTACTTGTATAATATTGTCAAAATACATTTCCATACTTTGCTGTGCATTACACACCTATTGCTGCTGGAAATCTTCTTAGTTTTATACATTTACTGCTTCATGCAGGCTGAGTCCAGCTGAAATCGCTTTTCTGACTGAGTACTGCACGGTGATGAAACCTGTGGTAAAGGCTCTAAACATCCTTCAGTCTGAGGCCAATACACATATGGGGTGGCTTCTGCCTGTGATCTTCCAGTTTCAAGAATTACTCAACAGACAGCGGGCGACCTCCAAAATGTGTCAACCACTGATCGGCGCCATTCAGGATGGTATCCAAAAGCGTTTTGGTGGGATGATGAAAGACCCAGAACTGATTGCTGCAGCAATCCTTCTCCCAAAGTTCAAGACCACCTGGACTGAGAGGACTGATATCATAGAAGCAGGTTTGATGTTTTTCATAATATACTGTTTTTAAAGATTTAGTTCACCATTAAATTTAAATTGTCATGATTTACTCAGCCGTCCATCTTCGGAACACAAATTAAGATATTTTTGATGACATCCAAGAGCTTGTGTAGAACAACATGAGGGTAAGTAAATAACGACAATTTTAATTTTACAGTGAAATAATCCCAGTTATGTTAACTTTGTTTCTATTCAACACAATATTGTAAGAGAACAATAATCTGAGTAGTTATACACAGGTTGTATATTGTAACTTTTGCATTGTGATAAACTTTTATTAATTAAACATTGTCAGAAATATTCAAAATGCATTGTTCTGTGTTTGTCACTCAATAGGTTTGGTCTACGTGAGACAACATCTGGACCAGATGGCAGAGACTGCACTGGAGCATGTCGGGCAAATCTCATCAGATGAAGATGATTTCTTCTCCTCAATGAAGTCCAAAAGATCACAAACCATGGGAGAGCTGGATGGGTACCTTGCCTGTGTCTCAGACAGGATAGAACTGCTGAACTCATTTCCACACATCAAAAAACTTTCTCTAAAAGTCAATACTGGCCTACCTGCCTTAGCCGCCTGTGAGCATCTCTTTAGCTGTGCTGGTCTGTTATTCACTGTAAAGCGAGCCAGGATGAACTCTACTAATTTTGAAAACCAACTGCTGCTTAAACTCAATAGGAAGTTCATAGTAATGCTTATTACTGTTATTAATTATTATTGTTTAATTGCTTTGAGATAGTTATCCTGTAATGCACTTTAATTTGATTCTTTAATAAAAACAACTGGTTCTACAACTAGAGCTTTATGTCCCTTTGTTGTTTTTGCACAAAAAAAGGAGAGGCCCTCTTCTTGCTGTTAAAAAAGTAACTTATAGTCGGAGTATATTTTAAATTAGCTACTTTTTACTTTTACTTGAGTAGGATTTTTGACTAGTAATTTTACTTGTAAATCAGTACAATTTCATCAAAGTACCAGTACTTGTATTTGAGTATAATATTTTTGTACTCTTTCCACCTCTGGTTAATACACATAGGCACATATACAGGTGCATCTCAATAAATTAGAATGTCATGAAAAAGGTCAATATTTTTTGTCACTCAATGGGGTAAGATAAATAATCTTGAATTTAGTGACTAAGAAAATGTAAAACTTAATTCAAGTTTTTTTTTCTTACCCCATTGGCAGATTTTGTTTGTTTTTGCTTGTTAAATTCTTTTTGCCTAAAAACAAGACTTATTTTCTTGTTCATTTTGCTCATCAAGAAAATGCATCTGGATTCAAGAATTTTTTGACATTTTTACTGGAAAACAAGATAAAAATACTAAGTAAGAAAGCGATTTTTTGCAGTGTGTAGTTAGTAGTGTTTCAGTGCTTGCATACCCCTATAGTACTATCTTGCTGGACATCTTTTTTTTACTTATCCTTTGTAATCCAACATTTACCATGCATAGACATTTGTCAACTATAAATATTTTATGAATAAACAGAGTGTGTATGTTTCCAGCTTGTTTAACAGACACTACAAGCATGACTAAATGTTCTCAGTGACCCTTAATCGTATGAGTATGGCTCCCTCATCTGGCCATATGGCGAAACAACTGCTGTCATGTTATACACTTTTGGTTAAAAACAAATTTCTTGTTGAGGCAGATAAACCCTCAGATTGTTTGAATTACAGCTTCATTAATATGACCTTTATGGACAGTTTTGTCCACGCTGTGATCCAAATAACATTTTAAAGATGTATTTATTTTGTTTTTGGCATGTTGAAGCTCTTGACTTTAATTTCATGTTCATTTTATTTCAGTGCTTGCAATGGTGTTTAATACAAACACGTATATATTGATGAAGCTTAATGAAAGATATTTTACACATGAAAATGTGTGTTTTTTTGTTTCTATAATATCAACTGTGATCAAATAAACTATCTGCTTCAAATAAAGTGGAGGTTAAGCTTTTTGCAACTGGTGAAAATTGTGATGTTTTTAAAAGTACTGTGACAAACCCAGTGGGTACCTGGACTTCAAATTGACAACAAAAAACAGTTCAAAAATGCAAATCAGACAAAAATTTCATGTCCACTTGACGTCCACACACTGATGTCTTTTCAACCACCAAAACACACCTGCAATTCTGCACTTTATCAAATCACCATTATTGTGATCAGCGTTTGCTTTAGTTGAGCTCTTGACTGTTGTTCTGTCATTAAGTCAGCTAGTTCTCTCATGCAAATGAAAAAACAGACGTTAATCGAATTAACTGCTCTTAAAATAATATTTTCTTGTGTGGCGCTCCGTGGCCCGAGCACTAACGGATTTTTCCGAGCACTCACGGAAACGCACAACATACGTCATTGCCGGTGCTCATGGGTTTCAAACACGTGACTTCTTTGGCGTGGCGCCATCTTGAGGATTCCGTATTATGAGGGCACGCAGATCCAAGGCCACAGTTTTGTAATTCGTTCCCTTAGTTTAACAAATCATGTCCATGGATTAATAACCATACACACGAGTTCCATTCCGTGCCCTCGATTTTGTAAACAATACCATGAATTTTTTGAATACAACAAATACATTAACTGTGCTCATGTTTTCATCATCCATTCTCACATTTTTCAAAGAACACCCTAATTTTTACCTTGTCGTATATTACATTAGTTTAAAATTGATTATAGAAATGAGAATTTATAGAAACTAGATTAAAGAAATGTTTATTATGTGAAATAACATTTTATAATGAATAATGTCAATAAAAAGAAACAAGTATTTATTAATCCTATTTCTATAATTTCCCTATTTGTTTAAAAATTAAAACTATTTGTTAATGCTATGGGCATTTCGCCTTATATTCATTCAAATTCATAATTAAAAAATAATAAAAACATGCAGGAGTTACTGTGTGTGAAAAACATTTAAGTGCAACTGTGCATTTAGCAGATGTGTGATTACTATTTTCTGTCTAGCGAGTCGAGTCGAGTCAAGAGTCGGCCTGCGAGTCGAGTCAAGTGTCGGCCTGCGAGTCGAGTCAAGAGTCGGCCTGCGAGTCGAGTCGAGTCAAGAGTCAAGAGTCGGCCTGCGAGTCGAGTCGAGTCAAGAGTCGGCCTGCGAGTCGAGTCGAGTCAAGAGTCGGCCTGCGAGTCGAGTCGAGTCAAGAGTCGGCCTGCGAGTCGAGTCAAGAGTCAAGAGTCGGCCTGCGAGTCGAGTCAAGAGTCAAGAGTCGGCCTGCGAGTCGAGTCGAGTCGAGTCAAGAGTCGGCCTGCGAGTCGAGTCGAGTCAAGAGTCGGCTTGTGAGTCGAGTCAGGCCCGTGAGCCTGTCCCCGAGCCTAGTCAGGTTCCCGAACCTCTATGGCTGCCTGACCAGCCTGCGCCTCCATGGCCTCCAGACCTGCCTGTTCCTGTCCGGCCTCGGCTCTCCAGTCTGGATCCACCTCGGCTCCACGGCCTGTATCCTGTGCCCCTGCATGGACCTGGCCCTCCGCCCCTCCCCCGGTTCTGCCTCCACTTCACCACCCTCCTGAACTTTAGTAAGGGCATCTGGGATCCGCCCTGGGGGGGGGGGGCTATGTAATGCCCTGTGACCAGTGCCTCGGGTCGCCACCTGAGGGCGCCTCCTTGTTTAGTGTTTCTGCCTTGTTTTTGTCATGGACTTCATATCCCATCATGCCTTGTCTCGTCATTGGTAACCTGTTTCAGCTGTGCCTCATTTCCTGTTTGTTCCTTCATCTGTGTATATATAGCCCATGTGTTTCAGTTGTCTTTTGTCAATCGTTGTTGTGTTTCTCTGTTCCTCTGATGTGTTTTCTTATGTTTATTGGCTTAATGTTAATACTGCACTTGGATACAGATGGCTATTACTAAAAACATAGATTTACAAATGGATATATACTATGAACATAATATACAGATGGCTATTACTAAAAACAGAGATTTACAAATGGATATATACTATGAACATAATATACAGATGGCTATTACTAAAAACAGAGATTTACAGATGGATATGTACTATGAACATAATATACAGATGTCTATTACTATAAACAGAAATTTACAGATGGATATGTACTATGACCATAATATACAGATGGCTATTACTATAAACAGAAATTTACAGGTGGATGTATACAATGATAAGTTAGGCTATGGTGAGCAGCAGTGCAATAGATATAGAGTAGTGCAAATAAATTATGGACAGAAGCTATCTACGTAACATTGCAATAGAAGAAGTTATTGCACATTTCAGTTAAAGTGTAGGAGTGCAAGATGCATATGTAAACAGTCGGTACTGTAAATGAACAGTTGGCAGTGCAAATGAGCCAGTCTGGTAGTGCAAATGAACATAAATGTTATGTATAGACAGTCCAGTAGTGCAAATAACAAAGTGAAGTCAGGTGTGCAATGAGAGGGGAGAGAAGAGTGTAGTAGTATATGAGGGGCAGTGGGATCAGCGAGGGGCAGAGTTCAATAAAGAGACAGCTCTAGGAAAAAAACTGTTCTTCAGTCTGCTAGTCCTGGTCCGGAGGCACCTGAAATGCCTGCCGGAGGGCAGGAGAGAAAACAGTCTGTGGGCGGCATGAGAGGAGTCCTTAAGAATGCTGCGAGCTCAACGCTGACAGCGTTTCCGCTTTATTTTTTATTAACTGATTACAGGTTTTAAAATGGAAAGATCTCTGTCAAAGAAAAATCTTTCTTTGTACTGGAGATACACTTAGACACTTGACATACAAACTTCATCAATGGTGACAAATAATCATGAATGAGTTTTGTACTTTACACCCAGCGTTTCAATTGAATGTCACCATTGTTGAGATTCATATGTGGATTGTGGATGTGTCTGACTGATGCAGTCGTTCAATCTTTTGTGTATATATTTTGACAAATCTGTTGGAAAATGAAATGCTATACTTTTTTTAATCTGGTTCACATCTCTTTGTGATCTTTTTCATACCATATGGTGACTTTTGAGAATAACTTCCTTTACCAAAAGAAACATGTTTAGAACACCTTGAAAATGAGAGTCAACAGGCCAACTGAAAGAAACACTGATCACACTAATGGTGACTTACAAAATTCAACAGTTCAACCTCATTAAAAAAAACTTTTGTAGATGTGTGACCTACAGTAACTAGCTGGCAACAGTGTTGCCACTATATTACTGTAGAAATAGCAGGCAAGGGTTAACAGTGTGTGATTAAGGAGGCAAAAACTCTTAATCCATCTGCATTTCTGCTACAGCTACTGAAATCTGCTGAAAAAAACAACAGTCACAACAATAATGAAGGTAAAAGTATGAATAGTATCTCAAGAAAATGCTAGATGTAAATATATATTTAACGAAATGTTCTTTCTCTCTTTTTCTCTCTCTGTCCTTAATGTGTTCTGTTATTATATAATGGGATAGTGACATAGCCTCCCTGCTTTTGCTGTTACACCTCCTTGCACCCAAACCCTCTGGAAGGAAGAGAACAGTCAAGATCAGTGTGAGAGATGCTGTTAATCACCTCCTGAAATTTGAAAAGGTTAGCTTATGTTCTGGATTTTTTTTCTTGACCATGGTAATAATCTTAATTGTGAACCAAACCATTCTAATTTTGAATTTTTGAACTGTTGTTTCTTCAACAATAGAAAGCTTAGAACAATTTGTTAATGATTTAAAGTGTGACCTCAAAGAAAAAGTTTGTTTCACAAAATCCAAGCAAAGAAAGTTTAGAGAATGCTTTTGAAAGTTTTGATAATCCATTTAGTGCTCTAAACACAGACACCAAATTGAAAAGGCATTTTCAAAGGAAGTGGGGTATAGTGCAGCCAGTTGAGGTGTCGTTAGGCATTAGGTATGACACCAAGAAAAATCGACAAACAGGAGCATATGAGCACCTCCCGGTTAATGATACATTTATTTGTATATCAATTCTGAAAACATTACAATTTATTTTAGAAACTTGTGATTTCATGCAGAACTGCACTCAAAGTGACATTTTAAAAGATTTCTGTGATGGAACTTATTTTAAAAATCACCCCTTGTTTTCAAGTCAAAGATTTGCTCTTTAAGTTCAACTCAATTACAACGATTTTGAAACCGCTAATTCCTTAGGATCAAAACATGGCATTCATAAACTTGGTTGTCTATACTTCATTCTCCGAAACCTTTCCCCAAAAGTAAATTCAATTCTAATGAACATTCATCTGGTCTCATTGTTTCATACACAAGATGCCAAAAAGTATGGAATAGATTCAATACTGAAACTTTTTGTGGACGATATAAAGATTTTAGAAACTGAAGGACTAAAGGTCTCTTTCTGAGAGATGCCTTTAAGGGGTACGCCGGTGACAACTTCACTCAATTCTCGGTTTTATGGAGTCCTTCAGTGCAAACTATTTCTGCCGTTTATGCTTGATTTGATAAAGTTTTGTCTTAAGATGTTTTTTCAGAGGATGATCCACGGCTGATATTGAGAACAAAGACTCTTAAAGAGGAACACTATGCTGAACTTTCAGAGGAACCAACTCTCACATCTTCACATGGAATTAAGCGCATATGAATACACTCTCATACTTTAATGTATCTGAAAACTTTGCATTTGATAAAAGGATGATATTTTGGAGGGTGTTGGTCAGTATGAGATGAAACTTCTGTTTAATTATATGGTTAAGAACAATTTCATTTCAAAAGAAAGCCTATTCCACAGAGTCTATGCCTTTAACTATGGCCACATGGAAAAAGCGAAATATAAAAAAAACTATTACCTTCACAAACTTGGACTGTGAAGGTAATAGCATTGGATTAAATTCTGCACAGAGTCTTTGATTGATAACAAACATACCATTGATTTTTGTTGATGTTATTCCTCAAGGAGAACTGCGTTGATATATGTTACTGTTGCTGTTCTCACCGTCTGTCACAGAGTATGACTGTGTTTTTGAAACACCTCATTAAAGACCATCATCAGCTGTTTAAGGAGCTCTACCCATGCAAAAAGTTAATTCCTAAACATCACTTTATGTTGCATTATCCTCGTTGTATTCGGAGAATTTGTCCTTTGTTGCATGTTTGGTCAATGAGATTCAAGGCCAAGCATAAGTTTTTTAAGATTTGCATAGAGTAAATAGCTTGTGATTTTTAAGGTCCTACTTTGGTTTATGAGTGTCCGACAACAGGTTTATGTACATACATGGTGTAAAAACACTATTATTTCATAATAATAAGCCGTTTTTATTACCTTACTTCTTGACTGACTCTCACATGATTCGTTCCACGATTCATCTGTCTAATCCCCGCCTTTCCGCTAGCCTAATCTGATGTGATTGGTCAGATGGTCTAGTCTGCTGTGATTGGTTTAGCGAAATGTCAAAAAAAAGTCAAACTGACCAGTTGTTCATATTGTGAATTACAACACAAATATATCACCTGTATTTTATTCCATTCCTAATGAGTAAAAGCAAATTGAAGTTATGCAATTATATAAATCACAGCCGCAGTCTATAGTTACACCTTCTGTCATAAACATGTAAAGTAAGGGACAGATTTTTGTGAGGGACCCCCTTCCTAAAATACATATCCATCTATCATATTTTATGTGTAAAGAAACATTTAAATTTTATAAGTGAATTTAAATAGTGAATGTGATATTACAGTATAAAGACAACGTATTGTTTCCAAACTTACAAATAGTTGGCTACACTTGTTGAAGGTGTATAACCCTGAAGAGAAACCACATGACAACAATTTTTTTATTGTTTTTAACAGAAATAGATGACAGAGTTGACAACAATTTCTTGTTCCCGTCTGATTAATGGCCATCAGCGGCAAAGTTGAAGACAACAGATCCCAGATCTCCTTCACAGCGTCATCAAGCTACGCCATCGTTGTTGTTTTGATTTCGCAAACTACACCTTTAATTACAGTACCATTTTAATAATTATTTTAAAGAGTAAATAGCTTCTGTTTTTTAAGGGCCTACTTTGGTTTGTGGAGTGTCCGACAACAGGTTTCTGTACATACATGGTGTAAAAACACTATTATTTCGTAAAAATAAGCCGTTTTTATTACCTTACTGCTTGACTGACTCTCAAATGATTTGTTCCGCGATTCATTGGTCTAATCCCGTAGCGTAGTCTGCTGTGATTGGTCAGATGGTCTAGTCTGCTGTGATTGGCCAAACGCGTTCAGCATGTGTAGCAAAATGGACCGCCTACCATCATTACTGTATTACGGTTTGCAGGTGGCTGTATATTAACAGTGTATAGAGAGAGATGGCGTCAATATTACCTTACCAGTTTGTATCCTGCAGTAAAAGCGCCAAAATTGCTGAAGCAATCTTCGTTGAAATGACGCGCGCATAGTAAAACGCTCGGATTATTCTCCTTTGGTGTCATTTGAAAAATGAATTCTAACCATTTTTCCTCAGAATGTCTTCCTTTGGTAGTGAAAATAAGACTGACTTAGTTTCACAACATAGAACACAGCTTCTAGTGATGAGCTACAGTGATTAGGGGAGGAGAGAGTGAAGTTTTCGCAGGCAGTCCTAGGCAGGGACTAGTTCTAGTTACGTACGTAGACTGCAGTTAAAGATTCGGACAGGTCACGACTTGTTCGATTGATTCAGAGTCGACTCCCTTTTTTCCAAGCTAATAACTTTGTTATTCGTTAACCTTCGGATTTACAACTTGGCAGACTGCTTACATTCAAACACGACAACATTACACACTGCATGAAATGTAATGTTGATGATCTTGCGGAATGTACTCTTTAATGTAAATAAATAAAATGTGTGGGATTTATCATTATAAAGTGTTAAGTGTGTATACTTACAGGTAATCATTTCTCAACACCTAGAGTGATAAAATAAAACACTGACACAGTGTTTTCAAAATAAACATTTTTGTAAATAAAATGTGTGGGATTTATCATTATAAAGTGTTAAGTGTGTATACTTACAGGTAATCATTTCTCAACACCTAGAGTGATAAAATAAAACACTGACACAGTGTTTTCAAAATAAACATTTTTGTCAGTGTTGTTTTAACACTAGCAAAGATGGACCTGTATGTTCACCCGGAAATTGTTACATTTAACACACATGGTGATAAATCTCCCAACATATTTTTGCTGTGATAAAACATTTTCAAAAGCATGAAAAACCTTTAAGGAACGTTCTTATAACAAACACCACAAGTGTTATAGGGTTTTGAACACAGCACAAGGGTTAATTAAGGTTGAAGCTAAACTCTGCAGGACAGCGACTCTGCAGAATCAGAAATGCCCATCTCTGCCAGCATGTATAGGCTACATATACAGCACTGAGCAGTGTCTAGGACACATTACTAAAAATTGTTTAATATCTTAGTTTATAGCTTTTGCTTAGATTTGTGTATGGAGAATGAGTATATTTGGTAGGGCTGAAACACAAATCTGATCTAAACATTGCTGAGTCTGAGATTAAACAACAAACAAACAACAAAAAGCAAAAAAAATCCTATAACTGCTAGATACAAAGCAAATAGTCATTCAATACTTCTGACAGTATGGTTGAAACTGACAAAAGTACCACGATACTTGCACATAAGCGTCTACCCAGCTAACAAAAGATGAGATCAGTAATTCACGCTACAAAACGGTGGTGATTTCAATGACCACTAACCAACAGCATTTGACTAGACTCTCATTCGTAATGTCATAATAAAAGTACACAGTTACAGCAGATAAAGGATGAAGAGCACAGCTGGGAACATTCTTAAAACATTAAAAAACATTTTGAATGTTTTATAACGTTTTCAAAACATGAAAAACTTTTAAGGAACGTTCTTGTAACAAACTTTTGTTAGATGGGATAACAAATCCATGATCTCAGACTATTCTAATTTGATTTACCTAAAACTATCTATCGCTAATCTATCTATTTTATGACGCAAATTGTGTATTTTTAGTTTGTCTATATGTGCTTCTTATTTAAAATATTTTGTGTACAGTTATAGCACAGATCTGAATAATTAAGTTAACACTGCTCACGTGCAGTGTGACCATACAGTAATCTTCCCATGCATTCTGTATCAGAGCCATTATGCAGCAGAGCTCCTTAGTTACATTGTTTCAGACTTCAATTACAGATCAGTTATAGGCTTTACTGGCCACTGTGTGCCTGTGCATATGGGAGCTTAAAGGGCCACGAATAAGAGTGTGTGGGATTTTTTTGTAGAAATCAGGGGACAAGAATATGAATAGCTTGACTGAGATTGAAAGAGTTCTCATGCAGCCTTGGAAAAAAATGGAAGTGTTTGGAATGCCGCCAGGGGATTATAGGAATATTCATGACCACGTAAAGAAGAGTCATGAATTGATGTTTCCACTAGATCATCCTATAAGTAAGTGAGAGCTAAATGTGGATAAAGCCCACTTGTGCTGGAATTCTCTGGGAAGGGTGAGCCAGTCTTACTACTTGTTTATGTAGGAAGGCTTGCTACAGACTTTTACGCATTCTTGCGTTAATGTACCAAAAGGTGGAGAAGAAAGAATATCTTTTCCAGAATATCACTGAACTCCTATAGATTAAGAGGCTGTTTACACAACAACGTTTTCAACAACAGTGGTGTTTTGGGGGCTGAAAACTAAAACTTTTAAAAACAGGTCTCAACATTTAAAAAAAAAAACGAATGCTGACATCACACATATGCATATTATTGTGTCATTCACACTGAATGAAAATTTGGACAAACTTAAAAATACTCTTTGGTACAGCCAACTTCACTCAGGTTTTTTTTTTCAAATTATGTTTTTGATTTGCTTTAAGAACATTTGTGTTGACACTGAAGAAATAAAAGTTTGGACAAACTTATAAACAACTTTATTAGCTTTACCACAGCTTTTTCTATGCAGTGTGGCTGTTTATCCACAAGCAAACGCAGTATTGAAACCAAACAATTTTGAAAACTCCTGCCAGGGTGAAGATTTTTAGAAACTCTGGTTTCGCCATCTACATGACAACACTGAAACCAGAGTTTTGGTGTGTGATGTTGAAATGTGAGCAGCTACCTTTGTTTGATGTGAGGTTCCAGGTTTCTGATTGGCCAACACGGCTTTATGGTTATAGGGTTATATTGCCAGCTCTTGACTTAGCTTCATAATGTGTTTTAGCATTTTCGTGTGGACGTATTTTTTTTACAAAGACGGAAAAACTCAGTTTAGAAAAATACCCTTGTAAATGTGGATGCCTCTAGAACTTCATTCACTTCAACACCAGGTCTAGAAAGAACTTTATAGTCGGTTGTTAAAATAACATGGAAATGTATCATTTTAGCATTGGAAAGCAATTGTCTGAATTACTTTATTTGCAGAAGACACAGCAACTTTGCGATAAATCTACTCAGTGATTTTCCCAATCCAATTTGATTGGATCTGCTGAAAGATCCAGTGAATCCGTCCATCAGCCATACCAACCCAGTGCAGTTCTGTATCATCTACTGTA
The DNA here is from genome assembly GCA_026939265.1 of Oreonectes daqikongensis. Lineage (NCBI taxonomy): Eukaryota > Metazoa > Chordata > Actinopteri > Cypriniformes > Nemacheilidae > Oreonectes > Oreonectes daqikongensis. Next base: position 544,819 of record JAOTQM010000001.1, read on the forward strand.
TCTGCCTCACAAAATGCCGTACGTCAAACTGTTCTGCTCATCTGTGAAAGTTCATCAAGTTTACCTTCTATTTTTTACGTTTAGAATGTGACCTCAGTGAGTTCTCTTATTTAAAGCATTTTGGTTGATTAAGCTGGCAAATTCTTGACAATGCTGGCATGTAATTGAATCTTCCTGATACCTAGCACATCAAGAATGTGTCTTTAACTCAGATTAGCCCATGATTGCGCTTTTTCTTCATTTCAGTTTCAAAGAGAGCTGGCTGAGATTCTTTGCACGTTAGCGCACAAGAATCTTCAAGCAGTTGCCATTTCCCAACATATTATCATTTAAATACACATGGTACGTCTGTCAATGCTCTGAGACAGCATATCATCTACATGCTAAGTAGGCCATTGAGATTGTATTTGTTTGAAAACACTTTCATGTTGAAATGGAAGGACTTACAAGCAAACTGGATTTTGGTTCTTCTCAGAGCCTTTCTGAGAAGCATTTAAACGGCTAGAGTATTTTCCTTCTGTGAGCTAATTCCATGTCCTTTACCTCAGGCTTCAGACAACACTAAACAGGGCTTCTTTATTCTGAAACCCACCTTAACCCTAAAGAGTACCCATGGGCTCCCCGCAAACTGCCAAGTTGTTGTGGGTGGCCCTGCTTTAGCTGAATATTGATAGCTTTCAGACTATAGGTGGCAGAGCTTTATTGAGCAATGTTTCTATAATCTCAACAGAGTGCATTTCTCATTGAAATCGAAATATTTGTGTTTTCAAAGTACAGTAGTGGCCATAAGGGATGTCAAATCTTGGAACATTGGTGTCTTTAATTCAAAAATATGTCTCTGAAATCCAGGCTAAAGTATCATTCTGATTATGTCATTCATAATCATAATCTGATTATGACATAACAAGCATCAAAGTTTGCCTTCAATTAATAAATGCAGATTTGAGTCCTTGACATGGCCTTACTTGGTAAATATTAAAGGATAGTTCACCCAAAGATGTCATTATCATTTATTCACCCTCTTGTAATTTCTTTCTTCAGCAACATTTGAATACCACCATCGTAAATCACAAAATAGAAAGTTTGGAATGACAAGAGGGTGAGTTTTAGTGACAGAGTTTTAGTTTTGGGTGAACTATTCTTTTAAAGATATCAAGGTTATGTTTTCAGGGAAAGTTCTTTATATTTTGCAGGATAATTCTATGTAAAAAACAGTTAATCACAACATACTACTTCAGTTGGTTGAAAGATGTGTGAAATGTATACACCTTGAATAGTTATGATTGGATTGTAACTTTGAGAAGAATTTAAGAAGTCTAAAGGGCAAAAAATTACACAAACATGAGCCCATAACTTATCTCGTCAAGACTCATAAAATAAGATAATGATTGTAGTTATCCTGTGATTTGTTTGTTCTTTGTATATTAAAATAAAGCCCATATTCCCTGTTGTGTTGTAGTTTGTGGGGTTTTTTTGGCACCCAATACTGAACAATAAATATCTAACAGTTTATTGTTTTGTCCATTTTGTGCCATTTGTCTTACTAAAGATTTGAGGCTGATTCTATCATTTTAGTACTGTTTTTGCATACAATTTTCCCCTTATACACACTTAACCATATTTCATATAGCACAAACACATTTTTAGCAACACATTTCATATAAAGTAGTAAACAATGTTAAAAAAAGGTTAAACAACTTTCTAGACACTTTTTGGATGCCTTTTGTTAATATGATGAGCTAAGTTATGTTGTTATTCTGCTGGGTCACCTGCATGACTGACCTTTTCAGCCTCTAATGGCACCACAAGACGTTGTTTGTTTGCAGAGCGCAGGGATCGGGCAAGAACTTAAGTCTGTATTATTGAGTGAAGATATGGGGTGCCGAACCAGTGGTGGTCTTGTAGGCCAAGAGCAGAGCTTTAAATTTGATGCAGGCGGCTACAGGGAGCCAATGTAACCTAAGGAGGAGAGTAGTGACCTGCGCTCTCTTCGGTTCATTGAAGACCACTCTTGCCGCTGCATTCTGGATCATCTGTAGAGGTTTGATTGTGCAAGTAGGAAGTCCAGCCAGTAGCGCATTGCAATAGTCCAGTCTAGACAGGACAAGAGCCTGAACTAGGATTTAATGTTATATGTTAACATTATGTTATAGAGAATGAATCTACAGGACCGGGTGGTGCTGGCAACATGACTCGTGAAGTTTAGCTGATCATCAATTATCACCCCCAAGTTTTTGGTTGTTCTTGAAGGTGTAACGAATGAGGAGCCTAGTTGAATGGAGAGGTTGTGATGAATCTTTGGATCGGCCGGAATCACAAGCATTTCTGTTTTTGCATGGTTCAGCTGCAGGTGATGGTCCTTCATCCAGAGTGAAATGTCACTCAGGCATGCTGAGATGTACGCAGAATCAGTCGGAATGTCAGGCTGGAATGACATGTGGAGTTGTGTGTCATCCGCATAGCAGTGATAGGAAAAGCCATGTTTCCGAATGACCAAACCTAGGGATGTCATGTTTATGGAAAAAAACAGTGGTCCAGGCACTAAGCCTTGCGACACATCTCTATTGACCTCACAGAGACCTCACCTCTCAGGGATACTCTGAATGACCTACCCGAGAGGTAAGACTTGAACCATCGAAGCACCATTCCAGAGATGCCCATAGCCCTAAGGGTGGACAGGAGGATGTGGGGATTAACAGCGTCGAATGCGGCAGATAGATCCAGTAAGATGAGTACAGATGATTTGGATGTAGCCCTTGCCAGTCTCAGAGCTTCAATGACATGCAATGACATTCAGACATCTATATCCAAATATTTATTCAGACCACCATAGGCAGGGCTCGATTTGAGGGGTGATGCGAGGGGGTGACATCCCCCTTGTTAAATAAAATGTCAAAAAGCAGCCCTTCTGTAAAACCACCATGTCCTCTTACCATCTCAATTAGAACTATATTATTAGAACAAATGATTATATGAATATACATTTTATAATGCAAATAGTTTGTGTATGCAATGTAATGAATGTAAATAAAGAGCTGTTTCTTTGAAAATGTACAGTGCTTTTTTCACTCAACAAACACTATATTTTAAAGACTTATGTTTATGTATTTAAGGTGTGTCAGTCTAGAATTCTCGTCGAGTCCTAGCCAAAATATTGTCATAAATAGTCACTAAAGAGCCCCACACTGCTACAAAAAAATGTTCCAGGCTGTAAGTTTATAAAAACATAATGTGTTGCATTATATTAAGAGTTTTATCATGTAGTACGCTTCATAAGATTTTAATATCACTGATGCCTTAATTCACATTAAGCATAATTGTTGTAAGCATGGACAAACCATATATGTGACCCTGGACAACAAAACCAGTCTTAAGGGTCAATTTTTGGAAATTGAGATTTTTACATCATTTAAAAGCTTTCTATTGATATATGGTTTGTTAGGGTAGGACAATATTTGTCAGAGATACAAATATTTAAACTCTGGAATCTGAGGGTCCAAAAAAAAATCGAAATATTGAGAAAGTCACCTTTAAAGATGATAATGAAAATTTCACATGATGTCGCGCATCTTCCGTTCTGCCACGAAACAGTGTATCGTTACTTCCGTTAGCACCTTTTTAATTTTTTTGCTTATAACAATAACATGTGACATGCTATTTTGTTATATCCAATCTTAAACAATAATAAAAGAAGACCGAAGAGAAAGCTTCCGCTAGCTCCTCAGAATGGAGTTTACCAAGTCCTTTACACACCTGCCACAAATACAGCTAGATAATGTACAACGTCAAATATTCGCTTCGGACAAGATCAAAGCCAGATAAAGATACACATTCTTTGTTGAACAGTACCTGTGTAACACTTCTGTGGTTTCCCCTGCCTGTTTCCTGGACTCCATTTCCCTACACTCCCCACGCTCCCGCACCTGGCACTCGTTTGTCATCCCCGCACCTGCCAGCCATCACCCTCATTACCTGGACACTATATGTACCTTGCCTGTTCCTTTGTTCTGGGTCGGTTATTGTATTGTCATGTCGTGTTTGAGTGGTTGCTACCCGTGTTTTATTTACCTGACCTGTGATATTATTAAATATAGTGTTTGTTCTTGAACCTCGTTTTGGATCTGTTACTGCAGCCGTGACAGAATAACCGACCCAAGATGGACTACTTCGGCTTCGACTCTCCAGAGGACATCCTGATCTACCAGTTGAGCCAGGACGGGCGTCCTCTGGAGAGCTATGTGGAGGACTTCTTGGACATTTGTCATCGGGTGAGTTGGGACGATCGCTGGCTTAACACGTGTTTCAAAATGGGATTGGATGATGACTCCCATCGGTGTCTGTCTCCTGAGCTCAGGGACAGACCCGTGGTCGAGTTTATCGATCTTATCCGGGAGTTGAATGGCTCTCGCCTTCGTGTAGGCGGGGTCACCCTGGATAGGATCGATCATCATCTGATCCCGTGTGAACACGCGTTAAGCATCCCAGCTCACCCCAACATCATTATGGAGTCCTCCACCAAGCCCCGCCGCCGTAAGCCGCGACGACGGACAAGCCGCTGTCTTCCCCAGCCATCACCACGCCGCTCACCCGAGCCTGCGCCACGCCGCTCACCCGAGCCTGTGCCATGCCGCTCACCCGAGCCAGCGCCACGATGCTGGAATATTGAAAGCCAACAGGGCCAAAACCGCCAGCCGGTGGTTTTGCCCCTGGATCAGCTCCTCCAGGAGTTTGATCCCCTGTACGGCCTCCACCCTACCCTGGATTACACTCCTGTGTCTGTTCCCCTGGATTCCGCTCCAGAGTTTGTTCCCCTGGATTCCGCTCCAGAGTTTGTTCCCCTGGATTCTGCTCCAGATGAGCCCGCTTCCAAGCCGCCAGAGCCCACTTCCAAGCCGCCAGAGCCCGCCTGAAAGCCTCCGTGGCCGCCTGAACCCCCGGATCCTCCATGGCCCCCGGAAGCCAAGCCTTCAGAGCCTGCCTCGGAGCCTCCACCAGAACTTTGCCTCTCTCTTCCCCTGGACTCTCCCCAAATATTTTTTGGGGGGAGCAACCGTCGCTGCCGAAGCCCCCGGCATCTCCCAAACCCTCTGGAGAGTGGCGGCAGCTCCCGGCAGCTACCAGACCCTGGTGGACTCCCAAGCTTCCGGACCCTCCATGGTCCCCTGAACGGCCAACGCCTCCGTGGCCGCCCGAGCCCCCGGATCCTCCATGGCCTCCTGAACGGCCAACACCTCTGTGGCCGCCTGAAACCCCGGACCCTCCATGGCCTCCTGAATGGCCAACGCCTCCGTGGCCGCCTGAACCCCCGGATCCTCCATGGCCTCCTGAATGGCCAACGCCTCCGTGGCCGCCTGAACCCCCGGATCCTCCATGGCCCCCGGAACGGCCATCGCCTCCGTGGCCCCCGGAACCCCTGACCCTGCCTGAACTGTGAGGACTCCTGCGCCAGAAGCGCTGTCCTGGAGACTCTCTGTCCCGTCCCGTTCTGTCCAGCACGAGTCTCCAGGACGCCCACCCCCCCACGCCTCCGGGAGGGGGGCGTACTGTAACACTTCTGTGGTTTCCCCTGCCAGTTTCCCGGACTCCATTTCCTTGCACTCCCCACGCTCCCGCACCTGGCACTCGTTGTCATCCCCGCACCTGCCAGCCATCACCCTCATTACCTGGACACTATATGTACTTTGCCTGTTCCTTTGTTCTGGGTCGGTTATTGTATTGTCATGTCGTGTTTGAGTGGTTGCTACCCGTGTTTTGTTTACCTGACCTGTGATATTATAAAATATAGTGTTTGTTCTTGAACCTCGTTTTGGATCCGTTACTCCAGCCGTGACAACCTGTTTGATTATGAAGGTAAGTGTTTTGTTCTCTTGTTGTGTTAGTGGAAGTATGATACACTGCTTTGCGAAAAGGCGGAAGTTAAATGACGTCATTGTGAAAAGGCAATTTTGCTGCATCCACTCACAAAATAAAGTTTTGGTATATTTACGGTAGTAAATTTACAAAATATTTTCATGGAAAATGATCTTTTCTTAATCTTTACTTATTTTTGGCTATTACTACAAATGTTCCCATGCTACTCGAGTTTATGTGACAAGCATACTGGAGTAATGATTCTTGAAATTTGTCTTTGTCATCAAGGGAATAAATTCCATTATTAAAATATATTCAAATAGAAAACAAGTGTTTTTAATTTGTAATAATATTTTGAAATATTTGTATTTTTCCTTGATGAAAATCTTATAGTTCTAATAATTTATTCAATAAATGTTTTTTTTAATTGTGTGTTAGCAACGGTTTTTCCAACACCAAACCATATTTGACCCATCCCCCATGAATTTGTTTTTTACACTTGGACCACTGACTATATAAGCTTATATTTTTTGTAGGAAATTCCACACACTTGTTTTAACAGCGCTTTGAATTTTTTCTGGGGTGCTGATTACCATACCGGCAGGAAAGAACAAGGCCTCTTCATGTGAAACACAATATTTTCATCTGAGGTGGGTGCTGTGGGGTCTGGGATTTCCCATCTGAAGCCTCACTCACTTCTTTCCTCCACTTGTAGATCTCTTTGTCCAGGGCAAAAACAAAAGGTAGCGTGAAAGGACACTGAGGTAGGTAAATATATTCAGAGACATTACCCGGGTGATTCTTTCGGACCCTCTCCTTGGGCCTGTTTGTCACTAATCTTGTCCCACGTGTTTTGCACACAGACTTGCTTGTCTGATGCCTCTGAACCGACAAAACGGCTCACGGGCCTCCTTCTGGGCTCTGGCTGGGAGTTCTTTGTGGGGGGGACGTGAGTCAAAGCAGGAAGCGGTGGAGCAAACAAGTGGAGTCACTTTGAGAGTAACCTCGCTCACTGTGTCCATTTGCCTGCAGCCACTTGGTGCTCAGAGAGTCAGTGCTCCAGCTTTGCGTCTCAATTGAGTCACGTTTTCTTTTTGAAGTTTCTGTTGTCTATGAGAAGAACCAAATTTCTTGTTGTACATAACAAGTTATCCAGTGATAAATGAATACTGGGGAGGTCTGTTATGTTGTTTGGTGATATATTTCTTTTTTTTTATTAAAATCTTTTGTAGGCCCTTATATTCTTAAGGAACTGCACTTAAGTGGATCATTTGTCAGATTGTTTGCTCATGCAGTGTACGTGTATAAGGTCTGTTGTGCGTGGTGTGCTTATGGATTAGTGTAGAGCGGCTCATGTGCAGGGTCAAAGATAGATTACTTTGTTAAGGAAAACAATGATTGTGAAGAGATAATGATAATCAAGGTAAAGGGTGACAGGTTTGTTTTTCGTTTATACATGTGGCTACAGTGCTTTTCTACTGGACGTTGACAACATGTTTAAAGATATACTAAGGTATGGCTGCATAGTGTCAGCATGGGTGTATCAAAATGTTATAAATGCTATTCATAATAGTTGATGCTCTGACATTGATAAAGACCTTTTCATTGATCAATGATGCATACTTTAGTATCTTTTAGCAGCCCACACAATAAAGATCAAGAACAAATGATAACTATACTAACATCCACACCAACATCATTTGAAAATTCCAGCATTATGGAATTTACATTTTGCATTATGGATGTGACATACACATGCTCAGAGGATGTATTTGCTACCATTATACTTAACCATCTGTTTATATTTTACTAAACCCTTGTTGATAACATAAACATAGTCTAAACATAGAAATATCAGTCTATAAATGAATTTTCTATTTTAAAAAGGAAATAAACACAAATGATGGATGTGACAAAAAAGGACACCAGAATTTCTGTGTATTAAAATGCACAAACCAGAAGCAATGTTATACCCAACAAATGGAGAAGGGGTGGCTCTTTATAGAACATTAAATATTTACTTTATTTGTAATATGTACAAATATGCATCGTTATGAATGTGACTATTCTAAAAATGGCACTTAAGGCTGGAATACACTAAAAGACTTTTGCTTTGCCCAGATTTTTCAGCCTGGTTTTTCTCTGCAAACTTTCAAAATAGTCTGCAAGTGTGTGATGTCTAGTTTTTTGTGAAATGTGAAAGTTGCTGTTATTATATAAAAATGTAGTTTATTACTCTACTTTATGACTGACTTTTTATTGTAATATACAAAAATGTTTCAAAGCTTACAGTAGTTAAAGATTTACTGAGAATAATCAGTAGTTGTAACACTCTCGTCCTGCCCCGTGTGTTTTTCTGTGTTTTCCGGACCTTTCATTTTCAAAAGACTACACTACCAAGAACCCTCTGCACCTCACCTCCTCCATCATGATTATGTTCAGCACCTGTTCCTCGTTTTGTTTGCACCTGTTTCATGTTTGTGAGTGTATTTAAGTTGCCCTTTGTTTTCAATTCTGCATCTGGTCTTGGTGTAGTTTCATGTCAGTTCTGCACTGGCTGGTTCCATGTTAGTTGTACCTGATATTGAGATTATACTTACCTGTTGTTGCCAGTATTGTTTACCTGTTATTTGGATTATACTTCCCTGTGGATTTACCAGTGTTTGCCCGGACTTTTGTACCTGTCGTTGGAACTTTCGCCATTAAAACATCCATATCTCACTAACCCTGTGGTGTGCTCTTATGCCAGTGACCTGCCTATTGTTATAGAAGACTGGACCCACCACAATGACTGCACCACAGGGATTCACCACCATCACTCCTCCAGAGTCGACTCTTCTGTCCATCTGGCAAGACGGCAGGTCTCTGGAGGACTATGCGGAGGAATACTTCGAGGCAGGTGACATGGGACGATAGCTCCCTCAACCACGCATTTCTGATCGGTTTAGATGACGATCTCCTCACCCTTCTTTTGCTCCCTGATGTGGTTGAGTCCCGTCCCACCAGCTCAGTTGGGCTCCTTCCTCCCTCCGGCTACGCCTCTGTCCTCGGGCGCTCCAGCTCTGCAGTGGACTCCCGGATCTCCACCTCCGTCTCGTTCACCTGAGCTATCGGCTCCGCCCCTGCCCTCTGGATCCTCACCACCGCCCTGGCTCATCAGCTCTCTGTCGCCACCTCGGGCTGCTCCTGCTCCGCCTCCATCAGTTAGCCCCAGGAGTTGTCAGCCGCTCCTCCCTCTGTCGGCTCCACCCTGGCTCCCTCCTCAGGGAGGGGGGTGTACTGTAACACTCTCGTCCTGCCCCGTGTTTTCCGGACCTTTAATTTTCAAAAGACTACACTACCCAGAACCCTCTGCACCTCACCTCCGCCATCATGATTATGTTCAGCACCTCTTCCTCGTTTTGTTTGCACCGGTTTCATGTTTGTGTGTATTTAAGTTGCCCCTGTTTTTAGTTCCTTGTCCGGTCTTGTAGTTTCATGTCAGTTCTGCACCGTTTCCATGTTCATTGTACCTGATATTGATATTAAACTTACCTGTTGTTGCATGGACACTTTACCTGTTATTTGGATTATACTTACCTGTGTTTGCCCGGCCTTTTGTACCTGTCATTTGGAACTTTCACCATTAAAACATCCATATCTCACTAACCCTGTGGTGTGCTCTTCTGCCAGTGACCTGCCTATTGTTGCATTAGTACACAGAAAAAAAAAAATTTTTGTAGAAATGTTACATGTAGACTGCAAAATTATCCTTTGTAACATTTTTGTATATTACAGAAAACAAAGCTTAGGTAAAGCTTTACTGAGAATAATCAGTACTGGAGTACACAGAAAAAGATTTATACAGTACCTTTATTTTGTAATGTGTTTCATGTAGACTCAAAAATATCCTTTATTTTTACTGTAAATGTTTTATACATGTTACACAAAATGACATCCATGAAAAACTACATCCAATCGCTCTTGTTGGTCTGGCCAAAGATTTAGTTGGTCTTGCAAAGCACTGGGGGGAAAATCTCATTGAGTGGCGCATACATCCTCTACAGTGATTACTGTAACTGTAATGTCCTCACAAGCAGCATTTATGGCATTTAACAGAGACATATGATGTTGTGGCCGATGGTCATATATTTTTCACCTCCATGCTGAAAGAATTTCTCAAAAAAAACTCAAGTGACTGTGCTGTGGGCAAACCTAATATATGCTTCCAAATCTGCTTGATTGGTTGGTTGATTGTATTAAGTGTTTCATTGGAATTGGCAGACAATTTGCCAATTTAGCAGACATTTTAAACTTCCCATGTCATACTCACAGAAAACACATGCATGCCTGATTTGATAACTGAATGGATCATTTTGCATGCGATGGCTCACACGGTGAAAGAATGTTGAAACGTTTTGAAGAGATCGACAGTTTCTCTGAGAATCAGCCAATCAGTTTTGAACAACAAGCTTTATGCTTTTAGTTATTGTGCATATTGTTGAGAATTGTCTTTTGCACACATGTGCCAAAACACATGCAATTTGCCTAAATCAATAAGAAATTCAAGTAACTAATTGTTTAGAGACCCAAACTTATTGTTTTGAAAACAAACACATCTCACTTGAGAAATAAGTCAAAGCGCTTGAGAAAAACTGTATGCACAGAGATTATTTTGCACTCCCTTGCAAACATGAGCTGACTTTGACGAGATGGCTACCCCTCTGCTCTTGCCTAAAGAAATGACATTAGTTTTTCTCATTCTGCATTGGTTCATGTGGATTTTTTTCATATACCTGATCAATATTATAAGGAGATTAATAAAAAAAATGCTTTTAAACGCGTTTAAAATGCTCATATAGTGACTGGCTCTTTTGGCAGCTTTGTACAGACAGCCACTATATTGACACACCCCTCTTGCTCTTGCTCCAAGGAAATGCATAATTGTATTTTATTTAAATGGAGCTACTTCATACCTGCTCTCTAGAGATCTGTCTGTCATGTACACTTACAGAATTTTTTATACATATTTTTATACATTCTCTGATTATCGATCTGTATTTTTATACACTGCTGAGTAACTTAGGTAGGCCTAAAAAAAAAATAGGTAGGCCTAATCATGTAATTTGACATGTACTTTATTTTGAAAACAGCTAGTAAATAAAAAAACTTTTAAAGATTGTTAATGATATTATTAATGATACATTGGAATTTTAGGACAAGATCGACATAAGGTTGGTTAAGGTTTTTGTTTAGAAACAATAATCAATAACTAAATGTGAAAAGTGAAAGCTTAGATAACTGTTTTGCGGTAAAAAGTTTCATTTTTTTAATAACAAATTAATAAAACAGTGAAACAGCAGCTAAAATACTGGAACAAAATACTGGAACTATTGAAGGCTGGTTAGGGGAATCCTCCCCAAGAGCTTTGACACAATTCGAACACTGTTTAAATGCCTACTGTACATGATACATCAACTAGGTATATGCACTATAAATGTGAATTCAAATGAAAACGTTTCAAAACAAATTCATTTTTGACTTATCATAAGTTAAGCAAATGAATGAAATAATTATTATGAAACCGTGACCATTTTTTACTGTACCCTTTTTAGAGATTTCAATTCCCCAAAAACGTTCGCCCTGCCTAGTGTTTTGTTCATGTGAGGTTTGTAGTTTTTCTCAAGCGTCTACACATTGCTAAGAGCTTTATAAAGTACAAGATGTGCAACACAGAAGTGAACTTCACTTCATACATAAGTTGGTCAAGTAGAGTCATAACGGAGTGAATAAAATATTGTATAATGTATTGGTAAATACAAATTTGCAGTAATGAACCCACAGAGCAAGGCAAGCACTTAAAGAGCTAGTGTATTTTTCTTTGGGATGTTTTTTTCTTATTTTATAAACTGTTGTTAGCCTTTCCTCATGCTGTTATAGATAAGATATTTTAAGTTTGGGTGTCAAACTGAAAGTGCAATAGTTTGACAGAGACCCATAGCTTGTGGCTGCCATTGACCTATCTCAATATTTTGCTGTTCACAAGATCACTTAGTGTTAAGAGAAAACGTTATGTATGTGACATTACATGTAACCCTGTAACTTATGCAACCACTGTATATCCTGCACTTGCTGCTATTGCACTTCTGGTTAGACCTAAACTGCATTTCGTTGCCTTGTACTTGTACATGTGTAATGACAATAAAGTTGAATCTAATCTAATCTAACTGTCCTTATTAAATAGATACTCCACCCAAAAATATAAATTGTGTCATTATTATTTCTCGCTCAATTTGTTTTAAAACTGTATACATTTCTTTGTTCTGTCAAACACAAAAGAAGATATTTTGAAGCATGTGGAAACCAAACCATTTTGGGGCACCATTGACTACCATATTCATTAGTAGCGTCCGTTTAGGAAAGTCCTGCCACTCGGCAGCCATCTTTGCAACGCACCGCCTGAGCTCCTATTGGTCCGCCGGGCAGTTGCTACGTAATTCAAACAAGAAGTGAATGGGAATATGGATATTTGTACAATCGCCGGCTAAAATCCCAATTAAACAACATATTTAAAAACAACATTAAAAATGACGTAAACCGTACCATAATGTTATTTCCTATGATAGAATTGTGCTTAAAAACATTATTTTTCATATAGATTTAGATACTACGCATGCGCAAAGTTTCACTAGGGCGGCCATTTTGGCCGTTGCATTCCTTTTCATTCATTGTAATGGCAGTGGCGCATCTTTTTCTTTTCGGTTACAAACATTTTTCCAGATATCTTCTTTTATGTTCAGTGGAACAATTAAAATGTATACAGGTTTGAAACAACTTGATGCTAAGTAAATAATGACAGAATTGACCTGAAGTCAGATGTTCTAAAAAACTCTTCTGAGCTAAATGTGTTATTAAAACCCATATTGTGAGTCACAGCCTCTTATCATATACAAATGGAAATAGAAGTCAGCGGTCTTGTAGAATTCTGTCGTTTCTGAGAAAGGATTTTTTTGGCAAACGCAATAATCAGTGTGAAATCTTGTGTTAAAATGTAAGTTTAAAACAGTTGAGTAGACAAGATACAAACAAACAAGATAAGATGAATATTTTTCCTTTGTCAAAGTTTGAATTTTCTGTTGTTCATTAGTGTTGAGAACCCCAACAGAGATGGCAAAGTGAAATGGTGTGCTTGTGAACCTATTTACATATGTGTATTTAAGGTTTTCCTCTCACAGTCCTGTGTGTGTAGCAGCTCTAGTCCCCAAATGATCTTTAACCTTTTTGAGTATTGAAGAGCCACTCTGGGACATCTCGAGTCCAGCAAGGAAACTTGAATGTCAGAGCAAACCCTGACCCTTCCTAAATCAGGTTTTAACCCTGATGTCTACCCGGTGAATTCAGTCTCTGGACATCAGCTCAAGAGCTCCCAAGCCTCATCAATCTAATATCAACAATGAGAATCGGAACTGTCTGTCAGCCGCGGGACGCCTCTTCCGCTTCTCTTTATATGGTCCTCAGTTAGGAACAATGACTGGAGAAGAGGGGTTGCTTTGGGTGATGCCCCAAAACAGCAGTCTGTGTGAAAGTCTCGTGTATCTGTCACAAGTGTACACATACATAGCAATTTCCATGAACAATTGTACAACAATTTAGATTTACTCAACAAACAAGCTAAACACTTCAAAGCATGCTGTTGTGACTGGTATGGTTACAAAACATTTGTTATAATGCTTTCTTATTCTGTTTTAAAAAATATATTCAAATATAGGTGGAAATGCATTAATGGCATTCATTGAGACAAGACCATATGCTCGTGTTTCAGATCAGACATCTCATAAGACGCTATTCCCTCACAAATATCTGACGTGGTACTGGTGTTGACGTGGGGTTGTCAAAATTCAGAGGGCAGCCCTGGTGAGGCTCAGACTGACAGCAGCATAAATGGTGTTTGTTCTGGCAGGCCAGGGCAGAGGTTTGAGGGTTAGGGAAATGAAGAGGACAAACTGGGCAAAAAGGCCAAGCTGTCAAGATGAAGGGCATAAGGCAACAGCATTCCCTCTTCAAACTCAATCAAATCTTGACGTGGGAAAACGGTTCAGAGAAGAATGACCAAATTATCTGGCCCGTTGGGGAACAATTCTACTGAAGGAAAGGAGGATGCTTTCTTAGTCTCCTGGTATTGACACCATGAGAAAAAGAATTCTGCATGGAAGCTTAAGTTCAGAGTTAAATGGAAAACTCAGAATAAAGACATATGTCATATAAAGACTGAGAGGCAGATAACGCTTTAATTATAGTCATTTTAGGTCAGGTCATCTTAGGATGAGGTAAACAAACATTTTAGTAGATGTGTCATTCTTATATGGCCTTAAAATAAAGATGTTAGCCATGCAATTCTTAGTGTTGCCTGCTATAAGACAAGTGCGATTGTTTCTCAGTTCTCACTCATACTTGGGATTACAGTTTTTCTGATTTATTAAAACACATTTTTTTAAATATACTCTCACTTTCTCAAAACAGTAAACACAAACCCCAAAATTCAAGCTACACTGTCAAAAGCTTTGACTTGCATTGCTAAATCTAACAATTGATTCAAAACTATATGATCTGTGGACAAATACACTGTCGACAAATAACACACCAAGCCAGCCAATGCATAAACACTACACAGCAATCATTACACACCAAAAAATAGAAAACACAGCCTCCAGAGCATGTAGGCCTACTTAAAGAAAAATAAACGTTTATTGTATATCATAAAAACACTTTGCAAATGCTGTTAAAATCTAAAAGAAATCACAATAGTTCAGAAATTATCAATTGTATTCTGTAAGTCTTTGAAGTTTTGCTGTATACTCAACAATGTTGTACAACTGCAAAATCAAAGTCACTGAAAAATTCATATCGTCTTAGCATCATATCTTCATGCTGGTCCAGCCACTTCGTCCACATCACAACAATGCTGTCCCAATCTCCAGAGAGAAAACCCTCCTGACAACATTCCACACCAATTCTGATCCCTTCCTTATATTATTTCTCATCCCTCACCTCTTCCTTACTCTTCCTCCTTATCTACTGCCTTTTCCTTGTACTCTTCTGCCTCATATTTCGCTCTACCTCATACTTCTCCACCTCATCCATCATGTCTCATTTCTACTCTTTCTACTCTGCCTCTCTGATTGTTTCCATTAATTGTTGGTATACAGTACAGCACCTGCACCTGTGCATTCTGAACTGGTTTACTGTATTCAATTGGTAACTCACATCATAAGAAACAAGTGTCAACAATTTTGAGTTGTTGCGTGTTATCACTGATAACTGTGTTGTAGTTGTGTTCTATGTTTGTCTCTTGTTTAAGGTTTTGCCAAAAGAGTGAATGATTCAACAAATGGGTTTAGACCAATGGGAATTTAGTTTTGAGAATCGCCTTTAGTGTTTTAGCAATTCAGAAAAACTGTAAGAAATCAAACACACCTCAAACTCTACATTTTTGAGTCTGGTGTCCCAAACCTGCATGAACAGGTATGATTAATTATACTGCTTGTGGAGATGTGAGCTATTATTTTAGTGATTAGATTCCTTGTGGACAATACATAAATAACGGAGTGACATGAGACATATAAAAAAAATTAAATACGCAAATTATTGATCTCAAAACACTTTATTACCGGTCAGGCAATCACCCACAACACTCCAGAATCACTTATAAATTGTAGGCCTAAAACATTTACAGTTGTAGGCTATTACAATACATAATATTTTTTACATTTGGTCAAAGAGTAAATAAAGTATAATTATATTCTATATTTTAGTCATATTAATCATACTCTTTTTTCTTGTTATTTGGAAATATTCTGTGGGTGAATTTTGTATTGGAGCTAATGAAAGCGTTGACGGGTTGGTTCATTTTATTTGGCATATTTGGAAAGAGGTGACGTTCCATTGGCCATAGTGGTCACTCCCAATCACTAATATTGATCTATACAAGACAGGCTATTGGTTGCTTTTGATCGCAGTACCGCGCATGGAGACCAATGGCGTGCTGCGTCCCATGCGTCCTTCGGGCATCCGTCATAATGATTGGTGGAAATCTGCGGAAAGCGTAATTTTAAGAAGCAGTGCACGGGTCACACGCGTGCACATATACTCAGCTGTTGAGTAAACTTGGTCTGCACAACTTTCTCACTTTGTTGAAGAGCCAACAACAGGAACTTACGCAGGGAAAATTTTTGAAGCATTTTCATAATGACCTTTTATAAATAACTGACAACTAAACACATTTACTGATACAGAACTCCCGTTTTACGCGGAACATATAGTCAAAACAGCTATCTAAAGGTGACTAGAGAGTATTTGGACATGACTTCGAGAGTGCCTGGAGAAATTTCACAGCAGATCACATCTAAGCTCTCAGCCTCCAGCCCAAGCCACGAGCAAAGATGCGCACTTGACATGACGCAAAAGACGAAATCTGAAAAATGCAGCAGAGATTTACACCACAGAAAGGTAAAGAGAACTTTACAACCAATAGAATATTAAATACGATACTTGTTGGGGGAAATTTAATATACATGTTTAAGTAAATAATATTTATTTTATTTTCCACCCTAAGTCCTCAAAACCAATAATGGAAAAAAGGAGACGCGCACGTATAAACAACAGTCTTAGTCAACTGAAGACGCTTATTCTGGACGCATTAAATAAAGATGTAAGTTTATAAACAATTTCCTATAAAATAGAATAATACATTATTGTTATTGGGTGTGTTATTCGTATTTTATTTAGACATCTCGCCACTCCAAACTGGAAAAAGCGGATATTCTTGAAATAACAGTGAAGCACTTAAAAAATATGCAACGAGCTCAAATGACTGGTAAGTTTCTTTATTGTGCTTTATTGTGAAAATGTAAGGTAACATTTTAAATCAACCAAACAATAAATTGTTTTTATAACAGTGTAGTAATAATACAATAGGCCTATATAAGCACTAATAAATAAATGTTTCCTACAGAATACATAGCGCACTTACGCTATATTTAAAAAATGTTTATTGTTAGAACTATTAACACGACTTCCCACTGCCTTTTTTTAAGCAAACAGCTTACCCACGCTTGGCAAGTACAGAGCTGGATTTTGCGAATGCATAAACGAAGTTATCCGTTTCATGTCCTCTCATGAGGGTGTGGACACCCGGCTCCTGTCACATCTGGCTAGCTGCGTTTCACATATGGACTTTATTTCGTGTCATCCCCAGCATCACCTGCGCGCGCTCACTTCAAAACCAGGATTCGAACCACAAGGGATGCAACATCTGAACACTTCAAAATTACACAACGGTTTTCGTTTTGTGCCGTCGAGGGATTGGACTTTCAGTCTTTTGATACCCAGTTCATCCAGTACTAGCTCGACTGGGCTTCATAACGGCGCGCCTTCATCTGTCATGTCACCACGCGCGCAAGTGAACGCTCAAGATTCACTTTGGAGACCTTGGTAGGGCCTCCCAGAATCTGTGTACAGCGATGTAAATAAGTTGCAGCAAAGACATATTTCATTTTAAACAAGACTCTAGTTTTGGTGCCTGAATTCAGCACACATTGTAATTTAGAACAAGTTAATTTAGAACAAGTATGCAACACCATATTCGTTTTTTATAGAAATTATTTTGCCATGTAAGATTATTTTAATATTAAATATGTGTATATTAAAGCGGATAATGTTTTTTATTTATTTTGCAATGTTCTTGCAATTTAGTTGGTCTGCCAAATATATAAATGTTTTGTTTGTTTTGATAAAAAATGTATTTGCGTAGCCTACTGTAAGTAGTACGTCTGTGGAGAGTTTAAAATGCATCTAATGTTTGGAAAATGCAAATAAAGCTGAATAAAATAATACATGTAGAAGTAGGCCTAGTAGACAGAATTAGATTTATAGGACTCTTTACATCATTAGGAAGATTTATCACGTCAAATGACGTCGTATTTGTCCTATTATTTTGTTATTATTTTAATAACTTATTTAATAAATTTATTATTTCCTACTGTCATTTACAGTTTGCATGTTTGTTAAGTTACACTCAAAAAGTGTGGAGTAAAATTTACTTGAAAAATGCTAGTAAAAGCTGCAAACTTTTTGCACTCAGAAAATGTGAGTAAATTTTAATGGAGTTTTCATGTAAAATCTGTAGACAATTATTTGTAGCTTTTAATAGAATTTCTCAAGTAAAGTTTACATTGAAATTTCAAGTAACTTTTACTAACTTTTCATTTGTAACCCTAATAGTAAACAACCACCATAAAAAGCCACCATAATTGTGATCAACATTTAGTTGAGCTCTAGACTTCTGAAAGTTTTCTTTAACTGCCAAAGTGCTCGTGTTATGTCAAAGTTGATGGTCACAAGCGATCATCGGTGTGCTTACAAGATAGTACAATTGTTATGACGGTCACTATTAATGAGTGAATTGATATTACAGCTTATGATCAAATCTTCTCTGGAGGAGAATCTTTCTTTTAACAAAATAGGCTAAAATTGTAAAACCATCAGCAAACAAGACCCACAAAGACATAAAGAATCAATGTATGAAACTCAACAATGGTGACAATAAACAAAGGAAAACTTTATGCTGCAATGTATGCTGGGTAACATCATAGTATAAAATGCATTCATTACTCCCAGCATGCATTGCAGCATGAAGTTTTCCTTTGTTTATTGTCACCATTGTTGAGTTTCATACACTTATTCATGATGTCTTTGTGTCTTGTGTCAATTTCAGCCTATTTTGTTAAAAAAAATGATCATAAGCTGTAATATCAATTCACTCATTAATGGTGACCATTATAACAATTGTACTATCTTGTAAGCACACCGATGATCGCTTGTGATCATCCTATTTTTAGATAGCTTTGACGTAACAGGAGCAGTTTAGCAGTCATAAAAAACTTGATATCAAAAATCAGAAGTCAAGAGCTCAACTAAATGAAACACTGATCACAATTATGGTGGCTTTTCATGGTGGTTGTTTACTATTAGGGTTACAAATGAAAAGTGAGTAAAAGTTACTTGAAATTTCAATGTAAACTTTACTTGAGAAATTCGATTAAAAGCTACAAATAATTGTCTACAGATTTTACATGAAAACTCCATTAAAATTTACTCACATTTTCTGAGTGTAAAAAGTTTGCAGCTTTTACTAGTATTTTTCAAGTAAATTTTACTCCACACTTTTTTCAGTGTACTTAAAAGGTTATTCCTTTTTGGTTCAACAAAGAACTTCAGTCAAAGGTTCTTTATAGAACCATCTCTTTCTTACCTTTTAAACAGAATGGTTCTCCATATGTTAAAGATTTTTTATGAAACCAAAAAAGGTTATTTTGTGGCATCCTGAAGCACATTTATTTTTATGAGTGTAGCTGCAGAGGCAACAGGGTTTTTTTTGTTTGTATTTTCCTTACCAAATATGTGAGGGAAGTATTAAAATAATAATAATTATTACTATAAAAAATATATTGACCTATTAAATATACAATTAATTAATTAATACATATTATTAATTAATGAAAATAATAATTAAAAAGTATTAGAGTTGTAAGCACCTGGGGCCTCATTTATAAAATGTTGCGTAGAAACCGTCCTAAATTAGATTTTTTTCGATACTTTACGATATATTTCTCAAAGTGCGTACCTGTGATTGAACGAACGTACGCACAGAAAACGTGTGTACGCCTCTCTTTCAGATGTAAAAATCTATACATCGCGAATGATCTTAAAATTTCGCGCAGCTGACCAGTTTCTAATCTCGGCGTTTTAACATCGTTTAATTAATATCATTGACATAGAGCGCTGTCAACGTTCAAATACTTTACGAGCGGCAAGAATGTCTTATAATTTAAAAAAAAATGCAGCATTCGGACAAGCAAAAGTCCGTACGTCTGCTCAGACCCTGACGTGGCGCTAAGCACTTTTCCACCTCAAAGACCGTTTTTATATAAACGTTGCCGTGGATTTCTGCGTAGGCCTACACTGTAAAAAATGTTCCGTAGTTTTTACGGAAAAATACCGGCAGCTGTGGTTGCCAGTAAAATTCCGTAAAAAATACGGGAAAAGCACGTAAACAGTGATGAAGTTCAAGAACTTCAGGGCAAAAACTTCAAGCTATGATTGAATTTATTTCATTTGAGTCTTTTATATTGAGAACATTTCTTTACATACAATTAAAACATTCACCTAATGCATAAAAGTGAAAATATTACATTTCCTTCACATATTTACGTTTATTTCTTTATTTCGTTATAATAATTGACAGTCACTTTTAAACAAAACAACATGCCGCATGACATCGGAAACTTCTTTCCTGACTTTAACTTAAACACAGACTCCACTCTTCAGCATAGCGGTGACTAAAAAAACATTTAAGGGTCAGAAAATAAAAAATCCGTAGTTTTTACAGAAAAAACCGGCAGCTGTGGTTGCCAGTAAACTACCGTAAAAATACGGGAACATCCTGTTTTTATTCATCCAATCAATTCACAGAGGAAACCATGAGCCACACCCACTATTCTTCCTCATTAAATATTCAATTTAACTTTGAAATACGTCAGAATAATGAAGACGATCATAACTCCTGCTTCACAGGGACTTAAGCATAACATCAATGAATGTTGTTTAAAGTCACCGTTATTGTGATCAGTGTTTACTTTAGTTGGGCTTTTCACCTGCGAATTGTTAATTCTACAGTATGAATAACAGTATGAATGAGCTTAAATTTAAGAAACAGCAACAATCATTTTAGAAAAGTTTTTGAGCAGTTTGAAAAAAAAAAGCTGTATTTGATTTTAAACACAGACATCAAGAATCAGTGTATGAATCTCAACAGTAGTGTCCATCAAATGAAAAGCTTCATGCCGCAATGCATCCTGGGAGACATGAATGAGTTTTCTACTTTGATGGTACCCAGAATGCCTTGCGTTTATCTTATGTGGTCGATTTTGTGGTCACCATTGATGAGATGAATAGGTTTATTATTGATATCTGCTAGTCCATTTAGTTCTGTAAATCATGTGTTGTAAAATCTATCAGCGTAATATTCTGTCAATCTCATTCATAACATCAGTGAGCATAATAAAATAATTTCAAAACAGTGAATAAACCAGTAGATAAGAACTCTCATGATAAATAACATGAGGAAAATTTCGCTTAGCTTTTTCCACCATAACAGATGTGTTTTCATCACACGGTTACAGCAGCTAAAGAAAATCTAGCACAACAAAGCAAAGAGTCAAGAGTCCTACTAAAGCAAACACTGAACACCATAATGGTGACTCAACAAAACCATCAACATCTAGACTTGTGTTCATTGTCAATAAGAACTTTTGTAGATGAACCACAGAAATAAAGTCACAGTGATGTAATAAGTGAAGGTGTTAATAATGTTTGTGGAGTTGTTTAATGGTTTTTAGATGGAGTTTTAATGGAGTTTTTAGAGGAAAAAACTGACTGTTAAAAACAAATTTCTAATTTAAGTTTTTACGTTTTTTTTCAAAAAAAACGACAGAATTTCACTGACAGGTTTTGCAACTTGTGACGTGCTTTTTCCGTAAAAACGAAAGAATTTCATTGTTAATTTTACTGACAGGTTTTGCAACTTGTGACGTGCTTATTCCGTTAAAACTACAACATTTTACTGTTAATTTCCCTGACAGGTTTTACAGTGTTTTTCCGTATTTTATACGGAAGTCTTCTGACAACAGTTTTTCTCCGTGAAAACTACAGAATTTCCCTGTTCATTTCACGGACATTTTTTACAGTGTACGCACAAGCTACGACCAAATCCGTGCGTATGCACGCTTTATAAATGAAGGCCCCAGGACTCCCTGCTGTGGCAGGTATGCTGCAATTCTATGTATATGTTCTCGTATTGAATCAATGCTTTAAAATGATAGTTATATATTTTTTAAATCTATAAAAACCAAGTGCTTTATTGTAACCAAGTATGTTTGGTTTGCAGTTCATAATCATCTTCACCAAAGCAGATGATGTTCAGTGAAAGCATACAAATCAGTTACAAAGTACACTTTCAGTTGGAATTTAAAAGTGATTTTTGCAAGCTTCTAGAGTCATTAGTCAGAAAATGTCAGATTTAGCATGTAATTCACTTGAATGTTCTAAACTAAAATGTTGACTTTTTAACAAACCACATACTAAATGACAGACAAAAGAGTTTTATATTTGAATAGAATAAGATGCTTTATTGTTCCTATTGCCTTATATAAACAATCAGATCAAGCAATTGAAGGAAAACAAACTCATAGATAAGATTAAAAGATTTGTTGGATACCAGAAAAACCAAATGAGAAGTATTAAAAAACTATTGCTATATATGGAATAACTATATGCTGCCATAAAAAATTGTTATATGTCCCTTGTGTAAATAATCAAAATCACTTTAGTCTATTACATTAATAAGCTAAAAACACATCCTGATAAACACCCCAAAAAAAGGAATCATCATTAGTCATTAAAAGATAATCTGTTAGTAAATGTATATTCCGTATGGAAACTCAACCTCACACCTAAAACATGAATAGAAACTCTTGTTATGCGTGTCTTAAATGTGCATTGTACATATTAAGGATAGAAATTACAAACAATTGTCTTACTAAGATGTCATTACACTGTAACTAACTGAAGAGTAGTCAACACTGCCTCTGCGAGAGCCAGTACGAGACCCTGCTCTAGATCCTGAGCGAGAGCTTGGACCCGAGGACACGTTGTAGGGGCTGCTTATGCCTTTTGAAGACATGGAAGTAGCCTGGAGCATCTTCATGCCATTATTCTCCTCTACCATGCAGTTATCCATCGCCTCTTTGTATGAGATTTTTAGCTTGGTTTTAGGACAAGTAAGGTTCTTAATGTAGTTCCTCGTATCCTGCAGCTTTTGTGCTCCTTTGCCATCAATCCATCCTCTTCGGATGGCTTCTTCCATGCTCACCTGCCGGCCAGTTTCAGGCTCAAGAAGTCCTCCTGTCAGATACTGAAACTCCAAGAACCTCTGCCCTGCCTCGTAAGGCAGCCATTTTTCCTTGATGGCCTCAGCGGCAGACAGTTTCCTCTTTGTTTTCACATCCTCAAAACCTGCATAAGCCTTCTGTGCTGGTTTCAGTTTTAAAGCCATGTCTTCATCGATGACACTTTGTTGTACGGCATCTTTCAGAGAGAGTCTCTGGCCGGAGGCAGGATTTATGATACCTCCAGTACAAACCTGAGCTTCCAAGAGCCTCTGAGCGGTAATGTTGTCCACTATACTGCGCCGCTGAGCCTCAGAGATGGTTATCTTCTCTAGGGTCTCTGTATCAAAGATGGCTCCCACAGGGCTCTGGTCATCAAACAAATCAGCTGGAGGGGAGAGTGTGATGGATATGCTAGAGAAACGTTTGCGGACTGTGGGAGATGATGGCGCCATTTGTGTGGGACTGCTGCAAGTGGCAACGTCCTCAGCACTGCTGGATTGGATGTTAAGGTCAGAGCTACGGCTTCTACTGGTGATCATACTTGCAAACTCGGTGAGCGTCAAAGTCCCTGCACGATACTTGTCCAGGCTTGGTCTGTCATAATGCCCCTGTCTAGTGACTCTTGAACGTCATACTGGTTTCCAGTCTTGCGATCAACAAGAACAACTCGCTTGCTGCCATCAGATCCTGAGATAGTGATCTCCTCCCACTCGCACTCCTGTTCAGAAAGTTCCAGAAAAGTGTCGTAGTCAATCAACTCCCGATGGTATGCTTCCCGTACGGTCATCTCTTTCCCTGTGTCAGGGTCTACAATGACCACTCTTCTCTTGCGTAGTGTGTTTTTTTGAGTTGTTGTCTGCTTTGGCTTCGTCTTGTCTTTCAAAGGCAAAAGGATGAGGCCACTCTTGGGATCGGTCATGCACCTCTTTTTTAGTTGCAGATACGTTAAGTTTTCCTGAGTGTTTGGGTCAAAGAAACCTTTGGTGTCATCACCCTCATATGACAAAATGTCATTCATTTCATGGTCAAAGTAACCTTTCTTGTAGGCCACATCCACTTCAATTCGATAGCTCCCTTTAGGATCAATGATGCCACCACTGGCTATCTGAGCCTCCAGCAGTCTAATGCCATGACCTCTTTCGATTACTTCTTTTTCAATAGCTTGAAAGAGTGAGATGATTTTTCCAGTTGCGGGATCTTTGTATCCAGTGACAGCCCGCTCAGCAGACAGCAGTTTGTCTTTAAACTCCTTTCCTACAAGGCCTCTCCTCCATGCATCCTCTACTGTCATGCAGACATTGTTGACAGGATCGATAATGAAACCGGAGGCAGCCTGGGCCTCGAGGAGCTCTAGTGTGGTTCCCCGTCGAAGTAGACCATCTTTCATGGCCTGGTAAATGGGCATAACCCTATTGTTGGCCTCATCGTAAATACCAGCAATACAAGAAGAACCACTGAGGTACTTTTTGAGCCTGTCCTCAATATCTTTGCTTGTGAGTTTCCCTTGATTTATTTGATCCAAATCAGCTTGATTGAGCAACTTGGATTTTACAAGCTCTATAATCTTGACGTAATTACGAAGGCCTTTCACTTCGGTCACGTCGGTTGACCCCTGAGATTGAGCAATCTCATCAGTCTGTGTATACTTAACGGATGCAAGTGGACGCTGCTGCAACCTCTTCAGTTCCATTTCTAGGGACTGCCTTAGCCGAGTAAGCTCTAAGATTTCTCTTTCTGAGCTCTGAATACGAGTCTTGTAGCGTTCCTCCACACTCCTCAGCTCAGCAGTCAGCCTCTGTATCTCACTCCTCAAGGAGGTCCTGTCTCTCTCTGCTTTGTCTCTATCTAACTCGCTCTGCCTGATCTGCCCTTCTTTTGACTCGTACTGGCTCTTACAGTACATGAACTCTTTTGAAATTTTGTCAATTTCATCTTGGAGGCGTTTCTTTTGCGTCATCTCAGATTCCAAGGAGATTTTGATGCGTCTGAGCTCCTCTTCGTAGCGCTGCTGCTTTCCTTTGTCCTGTTCCAACAGTTTTAGTTTGGCTAAGAGACCGTCTCTCTCTTGGACGATTTCTTTGTAGTGGGTCTCAGACCTTTGGATCATCAGGGATGTCTGAAAACACAAAAGAAAAGATGGGTAATTAAAAAACTCATCACAATCATTTAGCAAAAAAGATTCATGTATTACAAAACTGTGGTTAGGACAAAAAATGCAAATCACGCTTGCAGAGGTTAGATGAGTTATGACCTTGAAAAAATTCAATTTTTTTTCAATTTGATTTTTAGCCAAAGCAAATCTGAAAATTAATTTGCGACCATGCAGTGTGCAGCAAAGGTGATTTCAAAAGTCACTGAAATATTATCCAGCAAAGCCAAAATTGTGATGTATTTTGTGATTCAACTGATCTAGAAAAAATACGGTTTTGTCTCTCAAAGAAATACCTCAGAGAACTGCTTTTGGATTTGAGCAATTTCCACCCTTAAACTTTCTCTCTCATTAGTCAGTTCATTGATAAGTTCCTGCAGTTCCAGTGCCCTGTTATTGCTGGTTTGCAATTGGAACTGAATGGCTGACAATCTCGATGCACTTTCGCTCTCGATGGTGCTCAGGCCTCGTTTAAAGTCATCCCTCTCCATTCGCACACTCCTCAGCTCTTCCTCTAGCCGTAGACGTTCCTTGGTAAGATTCTGAGTGAGGCTCTGCAGCTTCTCAATCTCAGTGGTGCTCTCATTTAGCATTCTACTCTTCTCCTCTATAGTCTTATAGAGAGAATCATTGCGCTGAGTTGCCTCCCGAACACGGGTCTGTTCCTGTACAAGCTGCTGCTGCAAGGCCTTCAGTTCAACCGTCACCCTGGTAAAATTCTCTACTGCAATCTTATACTCCTTCTGGTTTTTATCCAACTGGTCTCGTAAACCGCGAAGCTCCTGATCATATTTGCGTCCGGCAACACTTTCCTTCTCCTGGTTGGCCCGCAGAGTGTTGATGGTAGTAGTGTATTCACGGCACGTCTGGTTCACTCTCTCCAGCTCCACTTCTAGTCTTTTTCTCCTTGTGAGCTCATCCTGTGTGCCTCTCCTCTCTGTTTCCAGTTCAGCCTGTAACCCATTGACCTTGGACTGCAATTCATTAATGTGACTCTGCAGTCTGGTGGCGTTCTGTTCCAACATGCTCCGCTCATTTGTTTGCTTCTCTATCTCTCTCCTTATGACCAGTATCTCTTGCTCAGTGATCTTCAGCTTGTTAATGGTCTCGGTGGTGGAAGTGTGCTTGGCGTGAAGTTCGGTTTGGGATTGTCTGAGGCTTTGGTTTTCAACCTCCAGGGCTTTCCTTCTTCTGGCTCATCATGCAGGTTCTGTGTCAACAAGTTAATCTGATGTACCCTATCCTGAGCTGCTCGGTCGGCCTCTGCCAGATCCGTCTTGTGTCTTGTTTCGATCTCTTCTCTTTGATGTATCATGATCTGAATCTGTGACTCCAGTTCCTTCTTGAACCTGCCTGTCTCTGTTGCTGAAGATCTCTGCTGATGTGCATCTGCCTCTGCTTTCCTCTTTGCTTCTTCTGTGCGACTGAAAGTGAGCTGCACCTTTCTAAATTCTTCCTCTAGGTCCCTTTTCTCAGAATTTAATCTATCCAGCTGGAGTTTTAGGGCCACTGATTCTTCATCCTTCTGCTGTGACACCATGAGCACGCTGGTCTTGATGACGTTGATCTCAGATTCATAAGTTTGCTTTAGGCTATTAATCTCCTGGGTCAACTGTGATCTTACCTTTGAGGTCTCTGACTCTGCTGCAGAGCGCCGGGAGGCTTCATCGTCCAGCTTCAATTTCAGCCTTTCGATCTCTCTCTCTTTTTCTTTGATGGCCCTTTCATATTGACTCTTGGACTGGTTGAGATCGTCCAGTTCTTTCTGTCTCCTACGGATAGTAAGCTCATACTCCTCCTGCTGGGTGTTGTATCGCTCCTCAGCCAGCCTTCGCTTGCGTTTCTCCTCTTCGATGAGCAACGTGAGGCGGGACAACTCATCTTGTAAGCTCCTTAGCTGATTCTGGGTGCTGTCCAGGCTATCCTTAGTAGTATTACACTGAATGAGATGGGTTCTTTTTTATCTCTTCCAGAGATATTTGCTGTTCTTTGGATTGGTTGAGCTCCAGTCGGTTACGTGCCAGACTGTCCTCTAGTGACTTGTTCTTTTGCATGTGATCATTGAGGTTATCCTTCATACGCCTCAGCTCCTCCTCCAAAAGTTCAATTTTAGTGTTTCGCATCTAATCAAAACAAAAATGCCAATTAACACCCCAAAAATTAAGATTCTGTCATACGTTACTGTGTGTTGTGTAAAACAAGCAGAAATTTTTTTTTTGAGCAAGTCGTACATTTTAATCTACACTGTAAAAAATGTCAGTGAAATTAACAATGAAATTAAATAAATAAAACTGTTGTCAGAAAACTTCTGTAAAAAATATGGAGAAAACTGCCCATGAAATTAAAAGTGAAATTCTGTACAGTGTAGCTAAAGAATTGGTTTAAACCAAATTATTACAATAATTAAAAAACATAATAAGTCTTAAGTCATAAATAACTTCTACAGGAATGGTTTTCTAAACGTAATCAGACATAGTTCTTACCTTTAACTCCTCCATGTTTTTCAGCATCTCCCCGAGAAACTTGTAGTAGTCACTTGATCGTGTAAAGAGCTCTATGTAGCGTGACTGCATCTCTGTGGCCTTTACCAAAAGAGTTACAAATCAGATGTTGTAAAAAAAAAAGCAATGCGATGTCCATTCAAAACTTTATGAACTGTGATGTTAAATCTGCCATTACCTCCTGTCTCAGTTCAGTGGCTGGAGACTGCAGCATAGTCCTCTTGATGGGAATGTTGAGAAGCGTCTCCAAACTGCACTGTAGGAAGCCAGCTGGAGCTCATAATCCTGTAAATACACAAATATTTTATTTAAACCCTGAGAAGACTTTTAGTGTGATATATTTTATGTAATAAAATGAGGCCAAAGGATTTTATTATTCCTGCTATTGCACTTCTGGTTAGACCTAAACTGCATTTCGTTGCCTTGTACTTGTACATGTGTAATGACAATAAAGTTGAATCTAATCTAATCTAATCTTTATTTACCTTTATGGATGCAGCACATGTGTCGGCATCTTTGACCACATCATCCACTTTTTCTTTTCTTCCTTTTATCTCAGAATACAGAGCCTGTTCATTAAAGAAATATTCACTGATCAAGTCATTTGAATCCAACAATTTATCAAATTCACTACATTTCTAAACATAGATGAAAGTGTCTTTAAATTACTTAATATAACTCACTAAAAACTTCCGAGATTCAGTAATTAAAGCTCATAAGATAGACTAAACACAAGTATTTGGTTGGGACATGGTGTGTTGA